>CM037793.1:25845317-25895317 GCA_021229015.1 Solen grandis | reverse complement strand
ATGCATGCATCCATTTACATGGAGTTAAAGACTCTTTTGCTCAATGTCTAAAAGGGCATTAATGGTGGGTGGATTACCTTAAAAGGATATGCGATTGATTACTAAATACCTGTCAAGAAAGTGATAACATGAGAAATAAACTAATGGTTGCTAGATAAGTCAACTACTGCCCTTGCGCTCGTGGCCAAGTATTTATAGTCTCTGACTTCTTATTAGTTAGTGCGGCATCTGAGGGTTCGAATCCCAATTACAATGCGGTGGGTCGGTGGTTCTAACTGGCTGCCTCAGTGCACCCGAGGGCATACTCCACCTGTAATTAACTGGATGTTGCTACGTGACTGTGTTGCTTACGCAGCGACGGTTAAACTCCATCACAAATATTTATTTTTCTTCGTATATTTAATGCTGTCATCATAAATTTTGATTAACCAACAGACTAAATATTCGTGCACATTTTTGACACTCAAACTGCAGGTGATCTATATGCCTAGAGTCGTTAAAATAGAATAGAGACGTTTTGATAAATGGAAACAAGTGCATATTTTTGCTAAAGAAATAGTTCTTCCCTTCAACGCTTGATCGTAATGAAATTAAAAAAAGAAAGAAAAAAAAAAGAACTTTTTCTCCAGCCTTTATCTTATGTCAGTTTTGAAACAGTTACAAAGTCAGTCTGGCTATGTGTCACAATAGCCTTTAAACATTAAATAGTAAAATAAAAATTGACATGTATTAAAAGTTTTGATTTTCCTTTCATCGCTTTCTTCTACTTAATAAAGAAATTAGCGAGCTGTTGTTGGTAGTGTAGTAACACAAAGGAACTGACATATAAAGAAAAGGCTCTCATACTGTTTCGTCTGCTCCACGAAATATATTTTGCAGACGACAAATAGTCGTGTAGGCAGACGACATATTGACCGCCTTTGTCTCTTCAATTGTAACTAAATAGTCGAACAAAAAAGGGGACGGATAACGTATTGTTGTCCGGGCTTCCGCCTCGCCCTTCTCCACAGCCTCGCAGTAGGCCACTGTAATCAACGCGTGTCAAAATTAATAATTCAATCATTTTTGGCCCACCAGTATGGCGAGAGGACCTGTTGAAACATTAATTTGGGTGAGTTTCCCCGAGGCCATAAAATACATGCACTGGAACAAAGTGTGTGATAAATATTTTTCCATCAATTCTCGGTTTTATTATCAAAATCAAACAAAATAAAAAAAAAGAACATAGCTTTTCGAGCATCACCTGTTGTCATAGAAACATAATTGACTCCAGCGCGTGCCATGTCTCTCATTAAATCCTATTTTATTGCATGTGGGAAACTGAATGTTACGTGAAATGACGTGGACCAGAAGCTCACGTACAGCGTTGATATAATTATTTTATCGATATAGTGACCTTCTTTGTTGGAATTTACGATCCATTGATAGTATTTCATACATTTTGAGACTATGTCTACTAGAGACAAATATAGTGCTGTCACACTACAGCATCACGCCGTAACATGAGGCACGATACCACACCCAATTACATTATTATCACACCGGGGCAACCAATCCTGGACCGAAATACTGTCGGTGGGATGTTAAACCCAACAAACAAACAAATATAACTTCGAAATTCCAGGCTAAATGGCGAATGCTCAAACCACTGGAATACGGATCATTTGTTTCTTTTCAGGAAAATGTGGACAGCTAGAAATAAAGGAGAGTCCGTCTTGTTTAAGGAGACCGTGGATTCATTTCCAACTTGTAACATGCTAACGTCACTTCCTTTACTTTCCTCTGGCACCAATCTTGCATCGGCCGGTATAAGGATGGAGATAAACTGATAGTGTGATGTTTTACATCTATCTCACGCAAACAAAATCTACAAATGGCCAATACGCTGTCGTTGAGGTGAACAACTTTTTTACAAGCTAACACGAAAAAAAAATATATTGCAGTATGTATGAAAAGTGTACTCTCCTAGCATTTGTGGGTATGCTTCAACGTACAAAATAAGAAATTATTAGATTAGGGATTAGATAAGGTGACTTACGAAAATGCTTCTGATTCACATAAATATGGACTCCATAAATAAAGAAAGTGTGGGATTTAAATGCATTCAGATAGGCAAACTAAATTACTACTTTAAATACCGGGTTACTTCATGATTTGAACAAGATATACTGATTGTGTTAGCAAGGTGTACTAAGTATTCACATTGATGTTTATTCATATTCATGTATAATTGCAATATTTTATATCGATTTTTTTTGTTACTATTAATAATCAAATTCAGTTAATACTCAAACAGCATAGCACACATACATTTCGTCGTCCTCGGTGGTCGAGTGGTTAGAGTGTCCGCCTCGGGAGAGGGCGGTCGTGGGTTCGATTCCAGGCCGCGAATACCAAAGTCGTAAAAAATTGTACTGGTATAGCTCCCTTGCTAGGCGCTCAGCATATAAGTGTAGTTCCAGGATTGGTTGTGATATTACGTCACATGTTATGCGTGTGGCCTCAAGTAGATATCGACTTCAAATGATCAAAAGTCTTTGAGACGCTAACACCCTACCCCCAACACACACACACACACACACACACACACACACACACACACACACACACTATAACTTTCCTGAGTTTTAAGTAAATGAAAGCCTTTATAGATTTAGCAAAATCACTCAATGTATGCTTGCATCTGCACTGAAGTCTTTTTAAGTTTTTGAGGAGTCATGCTTTTAAACTATTGATAGTTTGATTACCTTAAAATACAAAAGACAAATCATAGGGGAATCTCTAGTTAACCCATTGTGATGAAAATACTTGCAAAATTTCGCGTGGGGTCTTAAATCTTATATAATAAATTTAATCTCACGTTTTGGATATATCAGGATATCGATGAACTGGACACTATGGACAAAGAAAAACGAAATTGGTGTATGTGTTAATTTGTTAAATCTTAATTCAATTTACTCGGTGCATTTGTGTATTCGAGCATTCTGTTTTTGTAGAGCATGAGTTATACATGTTGACCCTCGTCTTAAATCAATATAAATATCAATAACATCCTTAACCTGATGATAAGTAAAAAAGTAATATCTGAATTATAACCATCATACAAATGTATTTGAAGATAGAATATTAACAAGTATATGTAATTCTGAATAAACTGTTAAGTATATATATATATATATATATATATATATATAGAGAGAGAGAGAGAGAGAGAGAGAGAGAGAGAGAGAGGCAGAGAGAGAGAGAGGGGTCGTATATATATATATATAAAATTATAAAACTAAATTAAAATTCCCCCAGTAGCAATAATTATAATATAGAATAAATTAATTATAATTAAATTCAGCGGAACACAAAGAGTTTTAAATTAGTAAAAATGAATAATCAACCTTAAAGTCCTGCGTGTATCTATACTCAAAACTGCATAAAAGACGAATAGTTTTGATTCATATGCTTAATGATAAAAGACCAACAGGTCTGCACTGTTATCAAAGCTTTCTAGATGCATTGATATTATTAATAAAATATCCAATAATGCATAATCGATTATAATTTATTTTACCCATACGTTTTGGAATGTATTTTTTAACGATATCAGATGTCTAATTCAAGCCTTTGAAAGAAAAGTCTTTAAAGTACATGTAAACAGGCGTAAATATTTCCAAAATAATCTCAAAACTATTAATTCTATTTTTAGATAGCAAAAGCAGGTGTTGTTCATTTGAGTTAATGTACGAAATGACCAGAGAAAGACACGCCCTCTTAAACAGTTTGGCGGTCGTTTTTCTTCTGTTAATAAAGTATCCATTGAGATCAGATGACGTCCTTATTTAAGTCATCGATAGTTATTGAAAGATTTTCTAAAATCAATCTAAATTTTCAGGATATAATTGATAACTTGAAAGAGTATACCCTCGTTCGTATGAATAAGAAAGGTTCGATGAAACTTTTATGTCAAGTGTTTAAAGTTCTTTGGCTCAATTAAAAAAGTGTCATGATCAACTCCATTTGTCACTTAAATTAATTTCAAGACCTGTGTTTGCTTTGTTGAGCATTGTGTTAAGTGTAAGGTATTAAGTACGTCAAATATTGGGAAAATCAATGTTAATTAGTTAAAGGGTGAAATTAAACGAATACGACGTGCCTTTATATTGCGGGTTAGGGTGTCAGCCGTTTCAACAACTCAGCTGTTGTTGCTGTTGTTAGTTAGTTTGTTTGTTTGCTTGTTGTCATTTGAAGACTGTGTCTACTTGAAACAGTGCTGCCACACTGCTTTATCACGCCCAATTTAACTGTGTGTTTAATCTTTGATATCATATTTGATTACAAGTAAAAATGTAGATATATGTATACTGTTTTTGATATATTGTCTATATAAATGTCAGAGAGAGAGAGAGAGAAGAGAGAGAGAGTATGGTCATCATAACAATAAATGTTACGATTTCCAGTATAAAAATAAAAATAAATAAATAATAATTTAATACATTTCATGTTTAATCATTATTTCTATTGAACAGTTTCTATTTGAAGAAACACGGAACAATAATACACAGAAATGCTGTTTTTTTTTGTTTTTTTTTCAAATTCAAAAATAAACGGTTGCAATGAATTTATATATAATAATAATATCAGTAACATTTTAATTGCACATTTTTGTATATCCGCCTCTAGCTAAAGAGTCATGGCATATCAATAGGACGAAAAGCGTCAAACACATATATTTGTCGTTCATATTTTTTTTTTTTATTATTTCAGACATAAAATCCTCGCAACCCAGCGAAACACTCGATTGGTTTCTCGGGTAACTCAGGGGGACGATTTTTTGTCTTAGGGATTCTTGGAGGTAGCTTTGGAGG
Source organism: Solen grandis (assembly GCA_021229015.1). Taxonomy (NCBI): domain Eukaryota; kingdom Metazoa; phylum Mollusca; class Bivalvia; order Adapedonta; family Solenidae; genus Solen; species Solen grandis. The sequence continues at coordinate 25,890,461 of CM037793.1, read as the reverse complement.
TGTCTCTTCCTCCTCCTCCTCCTCCTCTTTTTCTTCCTCACGACGTCGCTCGGTTAGCGTCCCTATCATTTCAGACGTAACGCTTGATACCGATGTTATAGACGATGACGCTGTTGAAGACGTTGATGATGATAAAGATGACGTTACTGACGTCAAAGATTGCACAGAGTTACTTGAATTGACAGAGGACCGAGAAGATTTTCTTGAAGACCTTGATGACGACATTGTCTCCTTAAGTGGCGTTGACGACGTCGGGCGAGTTTTATCAATGACGTCAATAATAATGACGTTTCCGTCATGATCGCTTGTCTGCCATATTTTATCTGATATAGGTTTACACACATTTGGAAACAATGGTACTAAACTTCCGACGTCAGGAACTTTAAATTTCAGCTTGACCGAGTCCAAAACTCTTGGTTTAGTTTCGCCTTTTAACCTTTTTAACGCAAACTGTACGTCATAACGTCCATGCGTATGAATCGTAAACAAGCAGAAATCGTCCTTGTTTACGTCCGGGTCAAACCCAATGATAAGTCTATAAAACTGAACCATATCCTCCCAGAATTCATCGCTAGTAAACAAAACAATCCGGATATATTCCTTCCCACAATGCACTAGTCGAACAGCCCAAAGCGGAAGTTCTTCAGACGTGTAATAATAGTCAGGGCTATTGTAGGGATATAGATTTAACTTCCCCTGGGTCATGTGTTCGGAATGGTGAAACTTCCATGGCGGTTTTTCAAATCTCCTTTTGGCAGCTTGAATTCGCTCATATCCGAGTGGACCGTCCTCTGCTAAAAATAGCATCACAGCAACACTGGGCATGCGCGAAAATCGTTTAGGTTTGCAAAATGACTGGTTGCAATTCCCAACATTCTGTCTTTCGTTCACTTTAAATATGTGTAAATCTTCGTCCACCCACTCTGTGAGAGACTTGTAAAGTTCTGTCAGAGGTGATACCTAAAATGTATAAAGAGACACTGTTAATCAGTCACTGGTAGTGAAAAGGGTACAACTCAGGTTGATATAAAAATATATCATAAATATATATTTTATAAAAAGGAGAAGGTCCTTGAAACAGTCCAATATAATGAAACAAACGCTGCTTTATTGATACACGATAAAATGACGAAATGTGAATAATCGATTGAAAATAAATAAATAAATAAATAAATAAATAAATGAATTTCATGCACTTATTAATTCATCAATCTAAAAATATATGATTGATTGATTGATTGATTGATTGATTATAATAGATACTGAAATAGTTTCAAGAGTAGAACGTTTAGTGGAACATTTCTTTCCTGTCTAACTGGACAAATTTAATTAATTTATAAGAATACTCATCTATACCTCAGGGGTGTCGACATGAAACTGCATCTGCAGCCGGTAGGGGTCGCTAGTGACCATGACGTCTGAGTCAGAGCTGGACACGCTTGAGTTAATACTGGCTGAGTCAGCGGACCGGATAGAGCTTAGAGACGACAGGCTACATCCTGAAACCATGACAAAGTATATATATGTCATAATATGAAAATAATATTAACTTCATTTCGAGGTACAAAACACACTACAGTGCTGTTTATAAATCAAAAGGAAGCATAGTGTTACGTGATCAGATATTGGGTTTTATTTCTTAGAGAAGAGAGATAACTGTTTGTTAAACTAAAGTGCTGAGAAAAATGGATTATCTCCCCTACTAGGTACTTTCAATGTGTTTATCATGAGCACGACATAATACTAGAAAGATGATGATGATGATGATGATGATGATGATATTCTCATATGCAAATCATGTCTGAGTGACGTCATTAGATAACGCCGCGCGGGGCACGTCACTAGGTGAATCGGTATGTGGTCTGATTATTATCCAGTCCAAAGTAAGTAATATGGGCTTACATTTATCAAAGAAACTGGGGTATGTATGGTATTTTCACCCAGTTCAGCAAATAATTATGCATGTAAACGTACGAACGTCACTTCTGTCAGGTTTATTGATCCTTTATCGTATTTCAGGCCAATCATGAACACCCACAGTGATACCTCATTGACATATCGTGCCACACAGATGCCATATTGACTCGACACCGGGCTGGTAAGGTAAAACGTGCTTATACCATTTATACACTGAATTACAAGGAGTGATACAGTACATGCTGTACAGTTCTTAAAAACTTTGGTATGTCGAGGCTGGTGTTCGAGCCAATCACCTTACGACGTAATAACTACTGAATCGTTTTGCTTTGACATACTTCTTCTAAATACTTACACCGTTAATTAATTTATCATATGCCAATTTATATTCAGTGAAGTCTATAGGTTTCTATCTACTGGATGTTACTCCCCCCCACCGCGCCTTACAAACCAGCCAAATATATGGATGTGCATCAAATGTATGTATACACATTTCTGACCGGTGCCGTGGGCAAGTGGTTAGACCTCCGTCCTGCAAAAGGGCGGTCTTAGGTTAAATCGCCTGTCGCCACATTACAAAGTCGTTAACCCTTTCCCTCATAAATACTCATTTTGACGCCCTCATTAGGTATCACATAAAGCCTGATCTGCAGAAAACCACAGTTAAACCTTACCAAATTTAATTACAAAATACTCATTTCCAGACCACTGAGGAGCAGCGAACAGCATAAAACCTGATCAGCCTGCGAGTTACTCGCAGGCTGATCTGGTTTTATGCTGTTCGCATAGGTCTTTTCCTGGTGTCCTCTATGAGGGAAAGGGTTAAAACAGTACTGATATAGTTCCCTTTGTTTGGCTTTCAGCATATAAGGGTAGTTCCAAGACTGGCTGGCCCTTTTGTCAGGATACTGTGACTTGAGGTGTTATAATGTTCGTAGTTTGCGGCGTAATATCGGACTGTGGCAGGACTATACCAGTCTTATGTTGACAAAGTGACTGAATTACTGACGTTGAGAAACACGAGACAAACAAACAAATGTTACTCATCACAAGTATCGCCATTAAACGCTGATTTTCGGATTACTTAGTACATAACATGTATAAAATACTAATAAAATATGCGTACATCTGTAAACTTTCTGAACAAATACAATAGGGCAAAATTAAGTGTATTTGCTTATGGCGGTTTTATTTGTTATTTATACATTAACGAACTGGGGTCCTAAAAGCTGGCCGTTAATGGAAAAACCATATTGTCCGAATCGGATTGACCATCTGTATTTATCGATATGGTCGTGAGAAAATAGTTCGCAACTGACTGTTAAGTGCGACACATTGTTGGAAGGTAAATGGAATTTTATGAGTAAACCAAATGAAGATGAAGGGAGGTAACGCTGTGAGTCATACCAAAATGACTGGAACAGTGAAAATATATCAGCATTTTTTAAATTATTCTATTAATATATTTCAAACTATTGATTTCAAATTTATTTATTTATTTATTTATTTATTTATTTATTTATTTATTTATTTATTTATAGTATGACCTATGAGTTCTTTATATAAATACCCTCACTATTTTTTTCGACTACCGATGTAATCGTTCATTATTTATATAATCGCAGAACCTAAACAAATTATATTTTCCTATAACATATTGCCGATCGGAAATTGACTTTATTTAGCTGTCACCGGAAGTTACTTATACATTCCATTTCAACAGGACGCGAGCACCGAGCAACTATTCGGAAGAAGCCATGGATGACTATCAAACCAATGGAGATATAGCTGCATCTAATGAATAATATAATGAACATGCATTGCAGTACGAACATATATGAACATGCATGGCAGTAGGAGACACTTCTTCAATGGTCTCGTCATAATCGATTTACGGGTACAGGTAACGCTTACTGAACATCTATAGGCGGAGTGCTTAAAGCTTTAGCCAGAGGAATTTAAAATGATCCAGGAATATTATGGTAAAAGAAAATCGATAAAACGAAGTAACCGGGAAGTATTTCAACATATTCCCAAGTTCCGTTTGTCCCAGCTCAGAGACACTGATCTAGCAAACTAAATATTGTAACTCATTATTTCATTATATCATTTCACAAACTGCAAAACCTCAATAACAGACTCTTTCAATATCAAGAGCGTCTGGTAATTAAGACCATTATTTCAAGGTCATTTTATCTTTAATATTGATATATACACTTTACACGATAACCCGAACAGCTCGATATTCCGATCACCTTGTTATACGGCCAGTTCATCGTTTTCCAAATTGAAATGCAACTGTACATGTTGCTATAACAGTTCATATACATTAAGATTACGTAGGTATTGAGATAAACATGTCTTTACTAACATATATTCTTAGTTCAGCCACAAGCTCATGGAAATAAATATTCAATCAAGTCCTCTTGATTATTCGAACCATTCGATATTTCGAGAACCCCATTTACATTGTACACTAATTATGTGATGGACATAAAAGATATTGAGCCAGAATTTAACTCCTGCTTGAGCAGAATAATCATACTTAGAATTAAAACTAGTATAACTTACCATCGTAGGATGAGGCACCGGACGACGATGTCCCTGAGTTTGAAGTTGACAAACTTCCCCTTCTCGATCTAGAAATTTAAATAAAAAAATATATGTAAATGAGTTATTGGGGTAGAGGTGTCAGCAGAAGTAACAGCAGCAAAAACGTCATCATCATCATCAACAATTTTGGTATTACAATAATTATTATCATTATCAGAGGTAGTAGTAATAATAGTAGTAATAGAAGTAGAAGGAATTGTAGGAGGTAATAGTAGTAATAGCTGATAAGTTAAACTACCGTTTTCCCGCCCATAGAGCAGTGAGATGATAAGCACCATATGACTACACATTGTTACTAGTTATGATTTATTATATGACAGTCGGTATCAAACTTAAAATCCCCAGTCGCCCGCACTTGAACTCCGAAAGTATCCGGAATTCCGGGCTTAAACCCAGGGGAACAGGTGTTTTACATACGGGTTCTCACGACAAGCGTTGACGGACACATTCCATAGCGTTCCCGCCTTTCCCCGTCAAGGTATATAATCTGACACTTGACACAAATAATCAGTCAATAAATTAAATCTTGAACGATTTGATTAAGTGTTTTCTGATTAACAGCGAAAGCCATCTATAACGGCAGTACACGTTTGATTGTAGACCACATCTTGTTACATGGCTTGAAGTTTGTGAATATTTCAAAGGTGAAACAGACGACACGGCATATGCACAGGCAGAAAGACAAAACTCATTTTCTTGATAAGTTCTTCCATGTGGAAAATAAATAAACTTGAAACATGTAAACTCAAATTTACATCGTAAACGCATAATATGCTGAAAATAAATCGTCAATTATGCTTATTTTTTTCTTGTCATTTACTCATGAGTTTGACACGTTCCAAACAGTTTAACACAAAGATACTCTTATCCACCTATATCAAATATTCAAAACCAAAATTTTTTTTTAAATCATATTGCAAATTAATCCGTTGGTTTGAGAATTAATTTTCTATTTCAGATTTGTAAACAATTAAGAAATATCTTAAGATGTTTTGTGTATACAGTCTAGTACGTAGTTCATTATTGTACCTAAACCAAAGCATAAATAATGATTACACAATCGCACGTACGGTTTCAATTATTTTATTGTGAAAGAGCCACTACTAACAGCATTTGCACGTTTTTAACAATATCTTACCTTTGAGTCTTGTATGTATCACCTATCAGAAATATCCAGTTTACAAGTTATAAAAGTTTATTAACAAATTTAGCACATATATACCAAACTTAATTGAACTAACAAGCACATAGAATCATAAACTGTGTGAGCGACTGAAAATAAGCATACAGTTTTGTCCAAAAACAAAACATATATCAACATTTGAAATGAAATCTAAGTCCGTAAACCAATGATGTTGGAATGAATAAACCCAAAACTGTGACAAATCTTTTTATTCCGTATATACATACAACAAAACAAGACTATGGGGTATATTTGCAGTATAAAAGAATGAAGTCACCGAGATTTGGGAGGCATTGAAGCACACATTTATTTGTTTTTATGAACACGTCTTTGTTTATTCTTGGATTAACTTGGCGGCTTTTGTTTGGTTAAATTGTCGACATACTTTGATAGTCATCAGCCATCTTGACCATGAAAGGTCCACACATTCTTGTTTGTATGTAAATGTAGGTATATACATATCATGGTTTATACATAGTATGTGAAGAATGCGTCCTGGGAGGAGGAGGAGGAGAAGAAGAAGAAGAAGAAGGAGAGAAGAATGGTGAGGAGGATAGGAGAATGATGCTTAGAAAAAGAAGAAGAAGTAGAACGAGGAGGAGGATAATATGATTTAGAAGAAGATGATGATGAAGAAGAAGACAAATATGATTTAGAAGAAGATGATGATGAAGAAGAAGACAAATATGATTTAGAAGAAGTGATGATGATTGTGGTGGTGCCGATACATATGATATTGGTGACGAGGAATTAAAATAAGGATGGGGTCGGTCGTTTGTTCTCATTTTTAATTCATATTGGCAAAAAAAAAATTGTTTATACAAGGGCTTGTCTCGGTCAATCTTAAGTGACAGATACTTGAGTAACATTATGGGAAAAGAAAAGAATCAGACGTATGATAACGATAAATCTCAAAAAAATATTTCAATATAATTGAATGTTGAAATAAAATAACCCCATTTGGTTATTCAATATCTTCTCGTATGTCTCTGCCAACTGAAATGACACCAATTTTCAATTCAAGGTAAGTAAATATAATCGTATAATTGACTTTTCAGGCGCAGTTCTTTGAAATTCGATCAATGGCCAAATAAAATGAGAAGAGACTTTTCATTTCTCTCGCTGGCCTATCATGAACTTTTAAATTGAGAACATAAAAAGAAAAAATAGTCACCCAGAGCTGATTATCTAAGTATGTTTATTCAACACTGTAAATATCTTTTTCTTCTTTGTCGAGTAAATACACTTGTTAATTTTTAATAGCATCTGTTAATGTATTGCTTTACTCACTTCGGAAATTCAGTAATGAGAAATTACTTTTGATTTTTTTTCAGCGATCAACTTAGGCCTACTATAATAATTTTAAAACGTCCTCATTTTAGTAAGTCAGCGAAAAGATTTAATTGAGATACAATATGTTTGTATTGACGTTATTTCAGCTGTGACAGAGGCTTATTTTTTATATTAATTTAAATTAATGTATTTTTGCTTTATTTTTAGCGGAAAGGAATTTCTGCTCATGAAGTAATTTATATATATGTATATATACATAAAGTACATGCATATATCTTTCAACAGAAAATATATCGTTGTCTTAAATAATAATAATCAATTTATTTTTATACAGACGTATTTATCCACATTCCTTATTTTTTGTTAGTTTATTCGTTTAACGTAGTATCTTATCAGCAGAGATATAATACCGAGTTTTAAGTAATAAAGATTCATCCAAAAAGATTAAAAAAAAATATTATTAGAGTTTCGTATATACTATATTTTACATGACTGACATGAACATTTAAATTACACTAATTTCAGGTCAAATAATATATTGAATAAAATCATTTTTTGTTGCAACATGTAGCCGATATTCAAGTTAACTCGAAATTAATGTCAAATGCTTATTGACTGATAACACTGAGTGTTAATACCTGTAGCGGAAAAGGCGTGCCCATTCCTATTCCATTGTTTTAGCATGTTTAAGGCGGACAGCTAGTAAGGTAAAGCAATACTCTTAAAGTACTAATGCCCTCTATTTTTTATCTTCAAACTTAACTAGCATGACAAGAAAGTCCTTAGTTCTTGTCCATCCGTTTTTGTTTTAAGTTTATGGGCACCTGTATCGATTTCTTAACTGTACAAAGTGTTTATTGATTAGAAATTACAAGTGATAATTGCTCACCGTAATATAGCCCGCAGTCACGTGACTTTGTGAAATAGAGGCTCAACAATGGATATATTGTATCTTCACAATCCTGTCATAAGGCTCAAAGAAAATTTCAGATATAGTTAAGATCGGGTCAACTTTCACGAGTGTTTGCTCCTTCCTGTTGATTTTATTTCTACATTTGAAACTTATTTCATTTCTCTGAATGTAGTCACGAATTAAGGAAGCTTATGTTGAATATCATCAATAGTGTAACTTTGGTCTACTAGATGTATAGGAGCTCTAATCGATTTGTCTATTTTCGTTCTCGTTCTTTATATAAACTGTACAAATAAAGACTGGCTTCTCAACAACAGTGTCAAACAAAACGTCTTCCAAAACACAAACACGTCTACTTGCTTGACACCCTCTTCCTACTTCAAACTTCCTCTAAGCATTTCCTTTTTTATATGATATACTTAGACCAAAACTTTTAGTTTGCAAATAATCTTAGCATTATACAGCAACATTTCAATGTATTTATTTATAAATAACTTAGTTATTCTTCCACTATTTTAACATTATTATTTTAAACACATTTCTTTTACTTCGGTTGGAAAACAAGTTCTTCAAACTTCAAACAAATCACTCTCGACGGGTCCTGGGTTTAGATCAGTACTTGTGCCTGGGAATGTCAAAGAAAGAAACTTGCTCTAAACGGTGATCAAACATATAGCCCCCGGAATCATAGTCATGCACATTACCCCTGGGCCAGGGCGTCCTCTAAAAGATGTATAGTCACAATTTGATTCCTGTTTTTGCTGACTGTATATTGAAAAGCAAATCTTGACACGGTTGCAAGGCAGCAAACCAGAAACATAACATTATCTTTGGTATATTTGTTTTACTTAGCATTCACCTAAACAACAGCCGGAGACTGAAGACACCTGAGCTACAAGATGAGTATCATGTAAACATTAGACAGTTGCAGTGTCAAATTTTGAGATGTCATGTGTCATGGATATACATTTATTGGTAGTCCCGATACCCTATGTCCATGGACAGAATGTGGTAAATAACACTGGATGTTTCTTTTAAGTTTGGTATCGTTGTTTTGGAAATTTCCTTCGCTGTGACAGTATTTCAGTTGGACGAAGTAGTGAGTGCGCAAAAAAAGAGGAAAATCCGAGTAGACCCATCGAACTATCGCAAGCCTGCTAAATAGGAGGCTTTATTATGTGAGAAAAAAATATGAGAAAAAGCAATGAACGAATGACCGGACAGGCGGATTGGAACTCGAATCTTCTAATTAGGAGGTAAATTATTGTAAGTCAGCGTCTGTAACCTCTCAGCCACCGAGGCCCGGCTTTTAAGGTTAACTTAACCGACATTTTGGCCAAAGCCATTATTGGTATATACATTAGTGACCCATGTGCAAGGTAAACATATTTCTTTTGATACACCCACACGTACTTTAAAATCAATGCAAATCAAATATTGGCGATACAGACTATAAAGATGATGTTTAACGAAGAAATACTAGCATAGCGTGGTATCATGCCACTTGAAAAAGTAAAGACGACATGGTTATCAAAATTTTGAACTATTGTACCCGTCTCAAGAAGTCAATGTCTCCGAGAAGCTTAAAAGGTCAGACCGTTTTGATCACATACAATGCAAGTATATAGCATCGACTAAATAGTCCATGCATCCTTACGCAGTTATGGTGTAACAATGTACTGGGAGCACATGAACTTGACCGTTGAGTGTTAATAAACTTATGCAGAGATTCCTAATCTCTTTAAACACCCCAATTAAAAGAAATACAAATATATTTGCGTTTGATATAAACAGGATAATTTGACCCTTGCTAATGGGCAACTAACAGCAGATTATGGATTAAAGATCAGTCCAGTCATATCTTAAACCGGATTAACTCGCTTACTCTGTAAAATTCAACACTTGACACAATCTGTAAGTGAATAAATAATTTAAAGATAGACCATTCTGAGATGCATCCAAGGACTGGTTTGATTTAAAAAAAAATGTTATTAACTTGTAATACCAAGTGACAATCTTATTGCATTTGTACTTTATGCAAATAAGGTATTAGATATTTTGTTTTGTTTTTAATTGTATTGTATGCAATAACCTTTATGTTCATTTGATAAATTCCCATTTTTTCTTAATTAGGTTTAGACTGTGTCCTGTATTGTATCGTATCGTATTCAATAACTTTTATCTTAAACAGAAATTGTCCAATTTACATTTCCATTTATTTCTTAATTAAGTTTTGACTCTGTTCTGAACTTCAGCAAATCTAATCCCACGGGAAAATATTGGATTAAAGTTAAAATCTTACAGAGCGTCTAGAAGCTCTAGGCGCCGGGCAGCAGTATCAGCCATCTGGTGGTCTCACAAGGTTTGTAAAGGGCGCTCAGTCATTATTTATTTACAGATTTCCAGCTTCATGAAATATTTCATTAATGAGCGGCATGATTAGAACAAGGTATCGACCACAGGCGATCGATGTATTGTGAACTGCTGCACTTTGAGGTTTAGCTGTCGTGTATAAGGTCAAATATTATTGTCAGATGATCTATTGCCAAACAATTTTATAAGAATAATGAACGCGACAGAGTGGTTACAGTAAAATGTAAACAATATATAAGGTGTGCTTACAGAATAATATCACACTGGAATATACACATCGCTAATTACCATATATGGACTGATTTTCCCTACAAATTTGATATGGCATAAGCAATGATGTGTATATGCGTTTAAAATAAATTAAACGTGCTATGCAATTCATTTTTTAAAATTAATTACACTGAAATAGCACTTGTAGTGGTAGCTGCATTATGCAACAGTAGATATCTGATTTTTTGTGTCATATTGTCTTGAGACCTGTTTTTTGCTTAATAACTTATACATTCATAATAATTAAGTTTGTGTTCTTTTTTGATGCATACCATTGTCATTTAAGACTTATTTTAGAACAGAATAAGTTGATGCTGATATGGTTGCTGTTGTTGTGTTGTCGATGATGATTATGGAATTGACAATGATGATGATGACGACGACGACGAAATGATGATTGTAGAAAATGAGAGGTTAATGTTAAAATAATGTATACGACTTACCTGTAATCCCAAAATGGGAATGTTTGTTCTTCCGCGGATGCTGCGGCCATTTTGGCCTTTGCCATACGTTGTCGGTAGGTCCGTTTCAGGTACGTCTCCATCTTGATTACCACAGTCTCAGTATTATAACATTAAATGAACAACCAGACGAAACATTAAACTACAATGCTCCACGTCTACGTCACGTCTTTATATCGTTTCACACTTGGTTTTAAACTTGACCAACAAGATCCAAAGTTATATCCGCTGGTTCCACATATTGCTCTTTAATAAATTATTTAAATCCTTTATCAAAACGAAACCAAATATATTCCAGAAATACACACCTCAAACTCTTTTGTTGTTATATTTTTACACTGTTACACCTATTCTTATAATAAAATCAAAGTAGCTCGGACACTTCAATGCACTCAGCTAGTTTGCTTTAATAAGCTGATACTATTTCATGCACTTAGTCCAGATATATCCAAATAAACCTTCACTCCAAACTACAATCTCTTAATGATCGATTCATATGCCACCGATTGATTTTAAGTGTGGTTGAAAATTTCGATACGTTATCGATGATGCATTAAAGATGGTTGCCACGATAATGTCACGATTCAAAATCGAAACTGTCTATTTATCGCCATCAGCTATTGTTTTTGGTGTTTATCCCGTCGCACCTGAGCGATTTCTTGAGCAGCATCGGACGTCTCTATCTCAAACCCGCGAAAAATAAATTGTCGTCTGCAAACACAATTACAAGTAAGTTTGTCGACTGCATCAGTGATCACGCGCCTTTATTCTCTCATGATATTTCCTGACACTGAGTCCCTCAAACACAAACATTATTATTATAATCTCTTGCTCATTGAAACAAAAAAGGGGACTCAAAGATTATTGAGACCTTAAGAAAACACTATCTCAGATTTGTCGTCTGCCGGGTAATATTACATACAAACAATACGTGATTAGTTTCAGACAAATAATTTCAAATCATGATGTATTTCCCATTCACAATGTTGACAATCCCTTTACGAACCGTTTTCGTTTTTTCGGTTAGCTTGTTCACAATGCTTTCACAGCTAACAGATATTCTGTGTAAATGAACCCAGGTAATTGGAGAGACGTAGATTACAGTATCAATAAATATCAATAGAACGCCCCAGTGAAACTCGATAAGGTACCCGGTTTATAAATCTTGAGTAAACTTCATTGGAAAGTAACGTTCTGTCGACTTTTTTGTTCGATATCCAACAGGTTGTTTGCATACTTGAGGATATTTTTGTAAAAAAAAGAATAAATACAAAATCTTATATTATTTAGACACATACGTTAATCTGCGAAGAAGACAGGTTCTTTTAAAGACTAAGTAATAGTTATTACTTTATCGACACAATGATGATCCATAGATATAATAGAAGAAGCATAATAAGTACAATGAAGGTAATATATAAAAAAGTGTATTAGCTAACAAAATATATGTAAACTGGATTACACTGGATCTATATTCAGTGAGCATTTAAGACATGGTTTAAAGTTAATGTAAACCTCCATTAAGTTTTTAAATTAAACTTGCAATTACATTTCGCACCTTCGCTAATTCTTATTTCTTGGTACGTGTATATATTTTTTTTTCTTGCCTTTCATTTGTATATAGATAACAACTTTGGTTGAAATTAGATCCACATATTATACACAAAGAATATGCATTTTGCTAACAACTTAAGATAAGAAAAAATATCGAATAATTTTTAACAGATACATCTGATTAAGACAAGTTTCTTTGCGGCATTGCTAACATGGCCCATGGACATTGTAAAGTGCAAGATTGGTTTCTAGCTGTCACATGATCTGTAAAAATCGACACGATATTTGGTTTTACAACGGTGTTATCACGTCAGGTTCAGTTTATCTCGAAATTCATCGTAAAAATTTAATACAAGCGATTGACATGTCCGAAAAACAGCTAGCTTCCGGCAACATTTTGTGTTTGATATTGAACATTTATCGATAAATTTTCATCCAATCTTGCTTTGTGAATCTATGTATTGAAACCAACTGGTTATTGATAAATTTAATAAACTGTAATGCACTTTGTTGCAATTGATTGTGCGCACACAGGACTTTTGATTATAATGACACGTCGAAAGAAAGTCCCCTTAAATAGAAATCCTTTTGGAAGTAAAGAAAATACAGTCACATTATGTTGGTCATATGATATTAAAATGTTTATGTTAAGCAAATTTTATCTCAGAGTACTTTTACATTTAAATTAACAAAAGCCTGGATTTCGTTTGCAAATGAGATAATTATTATTTAATTTTGTGTTAAGACACAATTATTTAACAACCATTATACAAAAGAAAGATTAATTTTGTAAAATTTAAATAAAATAAAATAATGCTGTTTGATTCACCATCATCATCATCATCACCAACATCATCGTCGTCGTTGTCGGCATCGCAGAAAGCAGCAACAATTGCTACTTCTTTTGCTATCGAATCTTTTCTTCACACATAATTTATTTTCTTTCTTTGCTTCAACATGTTCTTGACTCTACTAAGGCTTCAGAATTCGATAGAAGAAACTTTTACGAACAGTATATGTAACTCAAACACTTGAACTTTTCAATAACTCACCTTGCGTATTAATTTAATCGATCTTCCGTAAAGGCCAAATAACTTTTGAGATCGATCATAGCAAATAGTTCATATCTTTGAAAGCATTCCAATTTTGTTTATGGGTCAATATTAAATTGACAGAAATTTGGGAATGGTTAAATATGTCAAACGTGTGGTATTTTTGTCAGTCTTTACATTGTTTGGAGTATTAAAAAAACAGCATGTTTTGAAGACTTATTTATCAGTTCTGAGAAATCATCTGTTTTTAGAAAAGAGAGATTCGGAGGGTGAGAGAGAGAGAGAGAGAAGGGGATGGGAGGGGTGGAGGAGAGAGAGAGAGAGAGAGAGGGGAGAGAAGAGGGGATATAAAAATAGATATCCCCAGATGAAAACTAAGATGTCAAAAACGCTCATAAATTGGAGCTTACATACAACACTGTTTGGCGATTTCATTTCTTAACACATACTCTCGGGAGAAAGAGAAAGAAAGAAAGAAATGAAAATAAAAATAACGGTAACCACATCGTACAAGTCAATTAATTAATTTAAGAGTTTGAGGGTATTCTTTCCGACACAAAAACAGGCTCTGATTTTCGCTTGACATCACACAACGTTATCTGGAGGTATACCACTTATAATAAATAAAAACTCCATAAAGACTTACAGGAAACCCAGTTACCTGTAATTACCATCAACCGATTCAGACTCAAATTTGTCTTCCGTACAAATCAGAAAAGAATAAACCTTTATTTTGTGTTTAATCGTGTCAGGTTATATTAAAACCTAAATCAGTCATGCTCATATTCAGTGAATTTAGTTAAGTTAAAGGACTTTAAAGTATTTAAGAAAATACAATATAATTTCCTTTCGAACTGATCAGTAAAAACATAGTTCCGGTGTGATGTCATAGGCAATGATTAGACACTTTTTGGCTACCATCTTAAGAGGATTAAATTAATGCAGGCCAAAAGCTGAGAATATTTGCTGTTTTTAAATCACCACTGTGATTTCATTTTTCAGTCTATCTTACAAAAACTTATCATGTCAAATTAAACAGCTTTAATTATTCATTTTAAATATTATAATATTTTGATGAATTTTAAGATAAAACATTATACCCAAAACAGTTACACTGTTTATTTTGTTGAAGGATAAACTCATACTTATTTTTTCTCTACTTTGCGTACATTTTTTTTGTGTGTGCTCATATACATCTAAAAGTATTTCATCCTAAAAATATGAATTTCAAGAGCTTTTTAATGGTGAATACAGTTTTTGGAAGAAAATGAAATCTGCTTCTATGTAATTCATATAAAAATCCCTTGAATTTGCCTTTAAAGGTGGACGCCAAGAGGGATATCACTGAAGTTGGAACTATGTATTGGGGGGTTAAAATGTCAGAAAGAAAAATATTGGGCATGCCCAAGACATAGAACAGAACAGGAGAAAACTTTATTTTCACCCAAGTACAATACTGAACAATATGAAGAAATGTTAAAGAAACCAAATACTGTACAAACATTTGTTAACATAGCAGTTACCTGTTGTAAAGATATATTTATAAATACAGGTAGGTCAAACAATAGAGTACTTGAAGGCTGAATGAGTGTGCATGCAGCTTGTCATTGTCGTTTTTTGTTGCGATTGTCATTTAAAAACGACAGTTCTTTATGTCACCTGCTGTAAACAGAGGTAACACATGGGGATCACTTTTCCGCCGTCTGTCTGTCCGTCCGTACGCCTGTTCATCACATATTTTCCGTCACGCTTCAGCAGGTGACACGTGTTCCAGAGAACACTTTTGTTTACGTAACATATGAACTGTTTATCTACAGGCAGTTGATGATACCCGTTTATTGAGGCATTTCTAAATTTCAGGTACCTTAGTGTCAGTGCAGTTGCGTTTATCATAAGAGGTATAATTGAGTGTTCTTTGTGATAATCTTCAAATATACTAAATTTGTAAACAATACCTCAATAAAACAGAAACACATGTTGAAACGTTAGCAACCTCATCGTATGATAATCATAAATATACATTAAAAGAGTATCTTTGTTAATTTCTTTTAGCTATTCAACGTTGCAAGACATTATCAGTATTTAAGTTTATCTTTATTTCTTTCATTTTTGAGGAGCCGATGAAGTCGCTGAAGTCGACTTAACATCACCGAGTCCCTTAGTGCTGTGAGTCCGAATCCGAGGATTTCACTCGAGAAAGCCTTCCATCCTAATGAGTAAGGTCGATGGCTTTAACATGACGACCTCTGTACACTCGGGGTCTTCCTTTATCTGTTATTTGCTGTACATTGCAATTTCACCGAAACACTGTCAAGCTTAAGGTAAACCGAAACGCAACCATCAACCGTATTTCTCTCATTTTAAGACCCAACAATGTTGCAGATGATCTTCTCAAAATTGCGATGTACACGATAATCAATATAAAATTGGCTTGATTTTAATCTATTTGTACATGTCATGGCTATATCTATTGAACACGAACATTTACTTGCGAAATCCCAAAACCTTATTAAGCACATGCTCAAAAAATGTTGTTGGTGTGATGCTGCAATAGCAACGCCGAGTTACAGGTGGGGGAACCCCGAGCATACAGAGACACTGACACAGCCGGATAGGAGGATCCCTGACATGAACAATCCGAGTGACGCTACCGGGACTTGAACCTACAGTTGGGAGGGGCAAGGATATCAAACTAAATATGCTTTTATCAGAGTTAGTTTTTTTTGGTTTTTTTTCAGTAAAGCTTACAACTTATTCGTATGTCTAGAGTAGAAATATAAACAATTCAAAAGCAACAAAGATGTCGGAATGTTCGAGATAGTAACATAACTCTTAATATTTAATATTATCTATCTATTTTTTGTTGTTTTGTTTGTTTTTAAATATTGTTCAACCCGCTACGTGTACTTTATTCTTTCTCATGTATTTTCAGATGGCATCAGTGTAAGACAGCAACGTTAAATGTCGAACCAACGCTAAATGTCGCACTTGACATTATATGTCGCAAGGATGACGCTAAATATCGCAACCAACGCTAAATGTCGCAAAACCTCCTGACGTTATATGTCGCATCTGGAAGCCAAATAACGTTAAAAAAATTGTACTGCCGCTATATGTCGCAACATCAACGCTAAATGTCGCACCTTTTTTATGAGCACTCTTTTGAAGTATTACTGGCCTGGTTTCAGATTCTGACGTATCCCGTAACAATGAGCTAGGGCTAGGGGTTACCTGGATGAGCCGGGCAGGACCGTAAAAGCCAAGTCTTTACTGTGCCAGTTTGAGATAAAGAGAATGTTTGTTTTGAGTAGATATGGAGTATATCTCACAAAAATAATATGAAATAATAGCACTTTGGGATTAGATATATTCTATATCTACAAAAACAAGCACATTTCATATTAGATAATGGGAACAACAACAACAACGGTGGTGATGGAATAAATAGTTTTTGCACAATAAAGCACAATAAAAGACAGTCTTTTAGATTTCGTTCTTAGAAAATGAATACCCTCAAGGCTATGTTACGTTCACAAACAAAAAAAAAGTTATACCGGATTGAAGTTTTCTTTTCTGCATTTTTTTTGTGGTGACGATATGAAACTGATAGAACTAAGTAATTTATTGGTTTGCATGAAATAAGTTGATGTATTCCGGATCCGGAATCCTGTGTACAACCCTAAAAGCACCGTGGACCACCAAAATGTTTTAAGTATCGAGCCACAAAGAACGATTACTTTATTTGACATGCAATAAATTAGGATTTCTTGGCATTTAGATAAAGGCAATTCTGTTGTTTCACGGAAATAATTTGAATTTGAAATCACAATTTGTTTATCTGCTACGTCACCAATTTATGCATTCGTGGTTCGTTAACGGAGACAAACGGGGTGTCTATGGAAAATTGTTGAGGATATGCGGAATATACATATTTAGTTATTTTTGTAAACAATTGAATGGACTTTAGTAAAAGGTTCTTTCTTATTTATGCATTGTAGTAACGTTGTCGTCAACGAGTATGTACAGATTTCATCTCGTAACAAATCTGTAGCACACACTTTGCTTTTCTGTCCGAAGAATATTATATACTGCTTTTGGAAGCAAAATGAGCCTTTATTGTTTATTGCTGACTTTCTCTTTCATAGACACTTACCGTCTTAGGCCAAAGTAATGTTTTTATTAGACATGTTTAGATTTTATTCTACATCTGTTTTTGAATATAAGGATGATTTGAAATGATAAATATACTCAATATCAAAGATGTTCTTCTGCCTCGAAAAGAGGCTGAAAAGAATAAGAATAGAATCACAGTTAATTATTTTTATTGTATTTTTATACATGTATTTTTATTGGATACGACGATATACCCTATACAAAAACATTGGTCGTTATGGACTTTTTTCATGTGTCCGTAATTCATCCGTAATACTGTCCGTTATGTTTAATTTTAAAAGGAAAGTGAATGCCTAAAGATTAAAAATATTTGATATAGTGCCAAGATAAAAATCAAAGCACTGATTGTGTTGGTGGGGCGATAGAATCGCAGTGCCAGACAATCGTAAATATTCAATTCGATTATAGTCAACAGTACAAACACAAGGAACAGTTAATCTAAGAGCAAATTCTTCCCTCTGGCAATTTCCACTTTCAAATTCTCTACCGGTACCTCACTTTATTTCTTGTATTCCAACGTGTCTCCTGTCAAGACATAAACACACGTGCAGCCGGCTTTCTGATAAATATACAAAATCAAATGAGGACCATTATTGGGGAAAGATGAAATTTAAGGTGAGGTTTTGAAGAAAAGCATGTGTGAACTTTTACTTTTACATTGGCAAAAGCGAATGTATGAGGAAGACTATTGTATTATTTGAAGAAAGAAATTTTCAGATGGAAGAAGCAAATTAGTGAAGATAGAAAAGAGACTATATAGTAAGAAAGAATTAAGACTAGAAACATTGAAAGAGATGAACACTTTGCATGAGAGCCCACGAGCAGGATCATGCTTAAAGTGAGACCTTACAAAGGTAAAGGCCGATTGAGTTCGCCTTAAGCGAACGTTAGGGAAAGTCTGCATTGTGCAGAAACTTACTTAACCCGACTCCTGTCTCTCATAATCCACACTTTATATACCCCACTTGTAATATCTTTAGTACGGTTTTGAATTGGTTCTACATTCAAATGTTTTTGTTTTTCATGAAAATAAATATGTTTCTTTGAGTACTAATTATTTAGTTTAGTTATGTTATATAAAGAGTTATTTAACCTTCCAGAAGCTCAGCAAAATACAACAACTAACTCAGTAATAACAAAATAAAGCTTATTTTGGTATTTTTTCCCAACGTTTTATTAAACAGCACAAGGATAATATTCTAATTCTATTTACAATAAGGCTCCTCCTACCACCCTCTCAGTATCACTCCGCGCGGGTTTGAAACCCTGAAGTAAAAATCAAAATAATCTGAATAGTTATTTTATTAGCTATATAACTTAATTTGTTACTTTGTAATAAAAATTATTCTATTCTTAATCATTTATTTATATTGAAAAAGACCTACATTTCATCCACTGTGTTGAAATGAAGTGAAGATCGAAATTCAATATAAAAATTTCATTTTTTTTCCCCACGTGAACTAGCCCTTACCGTTCCGTTTGAACTTGCACTAACTGCTCCGTGTGTTTGTACTGTTGACTATAGTCTCCGTGAGTATTCAAAAGGGAAACAACTCGAAATGAGTATTAACGATTGTCTGGCACTGCGATTCTGTAGTATGTTGTTCTGTGGGATTATTAATTTCCACTTATAAAGGAGTGCGACATTTAACGTTGATGTTGCGACATATAGCGGCAGTGCATTTTTTTGCGATATTTGGCGTTACAGATGCGACATATAACGTCTGGAGGTTTTGCGACATTTAGCGTCAGGCTTGCGACACATAGAGGAAAATGCCATGTGCTAAATTCTCTATTAAACACGTATAAATTACGCGTTAAAGTTCACGGTGAACAAATACTGGCACCTGATTGGACGAGAGGAAAATACCATATGCTAATATTACTTAGCACATGACATTTTCCCTCGTCCAATCAGGTGCAGGCATTTGTTTATAATCACCGTGGCCTATAACGCATAGTCCAATACTTTTGTAAAAATCAATAAGTGTGGACTATGCAACCACATAACTCACACTTTTGTGAAGTTTTGTCGCTTGTGAAAGGAAAATAGCTTAGTTCATAGTTGCCTTCAACTACACGACATTTACCGTTCCATTTGAATTTGCTCCATTTGCTCCAAATGGAGCAAATATGGTCCTACGTGACCAAAGACCAATATGGCCGGAGCTTGATGCAGCGGTGAATGATTACGTCATGTTGTGGTGGCTAAAATATAAATGTACCCAATAACAATAACATAATATCTGAGCCGTACTTAAAGCATCACATATGCAGTCAGTCTATACTAGACAGATATTTTAGTTATCGCGGCCGGGGATCGAACCCACGACCTCCTGTTTCTCTATAGTTGTGTACTCCTACCTCAGGATTTTTTTTACTTTGAGCTTATGGTCAGTGATTGTGGTTTGATTACGATTCGGAGTTGAAATATTTCTTTACTTCTCGAAATAAGGATTGGATCCTGATATCGCATTGAAGAATTAATGGAAGAACAGAAACTACGATACAGTCAAAGATAAGCAGTTCATTGGAAAGTGTTAGAGGTAAACTCCTCTGCGTCCTGATAAAATGATAAGCACTTAGTAGAAAGGTCACAATATACTTGACCCTTGAAGACGAAGCCTAGGAAGACACTATGGTAGCCAATTTCTGTCATTTTCGACTTTTCTTGCCACGAAATTTCCACTCTTTATATTTTCCACACCATACCATGCTATACATGACATATCAGTCTGGAAATCTTATTTTGTCAACGAATCTCAACTTTTTATGGCCATATCATCAATACCTTACATGGTGATCAAAACCTCGCCATGGATATTTGACCTGCAGTCTTACGTCCAGTCCGGCGAAATACTACAAACTGATAGGTGCCAACATCGTCGGAAACCACCGTATAATATTTTCAACCGGCAAAGCGTCGTTTTCATGATTAATCAGATACTTGTTGACCAGTGAAACAGTATTTTTTTTTTTTATTGCTGATATATAAGCTGACTTTCAAAATCCGAATGTCTATATGTAAGGTGTGTGAAGTTAGCGCGTAGATCGTAGATCGTAAATCAACACTATAACTAATTTTCTTTGTCGACCTGGGTCGTAGATCGTAGCTCAACCACTCAAATAAACCAAAATAAATGGTTGAGCTGGGTCGTAGATCGTAGCTCGACCATTCAAATAAACCAAAATAAATGGTTGAGCTGGGTCGTAGATCGTAGCTCAACCATTCAAATAAACCAAAATAAATGGTTGAGCTGGATCGTAGATCGTAGCTCAACCATTGAAAAAGTTCGCGGAATGGTTGAGCTGGGTCGTAGATCGTAGCTCGACCATTCAAATAAACCAAAATAAATGGTTGAGCTGGGTCGTAGATCGTAGCTCAACCATTGAAAATGTTGATGGAATGGTTGAGCTGGATCGTAGATCGTAGCTCGACCATTGAAAACTTTCATAGAATGGTTGAGCTGGATCGTAGATCGTAGCTCAACCATTGAAAAAGTTCACGGAATGGTTGAGCTGGGTCGTAGATCGTAGCTCGACCATTGAAATAAACCAAAATAAATGGTTGAGCTGGGTCGTAGATCGTAGCTCGACCATTGAAAAAGTTCCCGACGGAAACTTTTCCGACGAATGAGATATTCCCGACAAGTACAAAGATTTTCAAAGGAAACTCCTTTCCCGACGAAAGCATTTTTTTTCCGACAAATGCAATTTTCCCGACGAGTACAATAATCCCGACGAAGATAAAAATATTAACAAAATACAATTTTCACAACTAATACTAAATTCCCGACATATAATTTTTCCCGACGAACAGAAAATTTCCCGACGGAAACTTTTCCGACGAATGAGATATTCCCGACAAGTACAAAGATTTTCGAAGGAAACTCTTTTCCCGACGAAAGCATTTTTTTCCGACAAATGCAATTTTCCCGACGAGTACAATAATCCCGACGAAGATTAAATATTAACAAAATGCAATTTTCACAACTTATACTAAATTCCCGACATATAATTTTTCCCGACGAACAGAAAATTTCCCGACGGAAACTTTTCCGACGAATGAGATATCACCGACAAGTACAAAGATTTTGGACGGAAACCCTTTTCCCGACGAAAGCATTTTTTTCCGACAAATGAATTCCGTGAACTTTTTCAATGGTTGAGCTACGATCTACGATCCAGCTCAACCATTTATAATGGTTTATTTGAATGGTTGAGCTACGATCTACGACCCAGCTCAACCATTTATTTTGGTTTATTTGAATGGTCGAGCTACGATCTACGACCCAGCTCAACCATTCCATGAAAGTTTTCAATGGTCGAGCTACGATCTACGACCCAGGTCGACAAAGAAAATTAGTTATAGTGTTGATTTACGATCTACGATCTACGCGCTAACTTCACACACCTCTATATGTAACGCGTAGTTTCATTGGTCAAATGATAAGTGTCTGTCTTTACTTTGGATCAAATGAAAAGCCTAATCAATTATTCATTGGTACAATGTTTTGTCAATCATTCAGAGGCAAAGCGTAGATATTAGCCACCATAGAAAACAGAAAGCTGCACGTTGTGATATATGCTAAACATTTCATTTTGAATCAGCAATAACAATTCCAGATATATTCTTTTGCAACACCTAATAAAATCTATAGAAAAGAGATAAACAATATTCTTTAAAAGTCGAAATTGCTCATTTTATTTATTATTTTAGTCTTAAAATGGGCTTGGACTTATCAGATTAAGTCACAAGTTTTCATGAACTACTAACCTGAGGACAGAGTGTACAAGGTAAACTAGTGGAGGAGCGATTTTAAGTTGCCCGACCCCTAGTATTTCGACACACTAGATTCGGACAGGTCATTTAAAACTCATTCAAAGAAAGGAAGTTTTGAAATGAGGATCGCCGCTATTGTATATGTGGTTTTGGGGCTTATTTTGGGCACAGGTTTGCTTATTGTTTACTTATAAATTAAGTAGTGAAACAGTATGTAAACAGTTTGACTGAAGCTGAACTTATTAGGTAATATTTCTTCTATCATAATTGATTAATAAATTAATTAATAGTCCGTTACGCTGTGCAATATCAATTACTGTTTCACTGGTAGGAAAAGTCGTCTCACATCGTTACTAATGTAATTTCATTGCATTCGTTGTCCAATTGCTTCCGCTGAATTTGCAGCTGGTTTTATCACTGTAATCCAAAACTCACAAAACTCATAAAATATACCTCATGTTTTTTCGAACACCCATGAATACATGTTCAAACGGAATTGCTTCTACTACAGATTTCACAAAAACTAAAAATAATGAAACCGTATTGAATTTAATTGCTTTTTTAAAGAAAAAAAATAATTTCATAGAAGTCCAATTTAATCAGAATATCCTGATATTATCAAAAATCCAAAGCCTGAGCTAGACACGTGCCGCTAGTTAAGCCCATGTGTGTGTATCTCATCATCCTGACATTGTATCATCTAGTCTTTTATATCAAATTAGAATTCACTCTACTCTTATTTTCTTCATCATTATTTAATGGATTAAAAACTAAATCAAATCAGGCACAAAA
Organism: Solen grandis; assembly: GCA_021229015.1. NCBI lineage: Eukaryota > Metazoa > Mollusca > Bivalvia > Adapedonta > Solenidae > Solen > Solen grandis. Next base: position 25,867,084 of record CM037793.1, on the reverse strand, counting down.
ATGTGTATTCAGTGTTTAATGTCATATGCTATGTCTGTGTCTATGTTTAACAATTCCGTGTACTTGTTTGTTGTACATTGTATATCGAACTTGTATTAGAGGCCAAATGTATAAATAGATCAACCTGCATTTAGCGATATTACTAAATTAACAGTTTGTTGTATGTCTAACCTTCATTTAGCGGTCACCTCTGTTAAGTGGTCATTTTCTCTTGATTCCTTGACTGACCTCTTCAGATTAGTTTGACTGTATACACAAACTTTGCTCAAATCAATTTGTTTCAATCAAATGAAACGAACGCCTAATTTAGAACGTACTGCTTACTCAATTTGAAGTATTATTTAAATGAATCATTTCATCTAAATTTGTTTAAACTGAGCTTGCATTATGATACATTTTAATTCATGCTGTATTCTTTGAGTATACCTCCACATTTTACACATCGGCAAACAAAGGAGACCCAGACGAGAAGCTCCTGGAGTGATCTCTCTTTACACAATTAAATACACGTACATTATTGTAGGTCTGATCCTACACGTCTGCACGGCAAAGAAAAAGATCCATTGTTTTCTATGCCATACATAGTCCAGTAAATGAATGTATAAAGGGTAAACACCATTTTAAAAATACTTATACAGATAAGATAAGATAATCTTTTATTATAGTGACATGTGTACATATATATAAATATCAACACATTTTATGTACAAATACAAAATACACCCGGTCCAACGGGCCTATATGTCACCTTTTGCAAAATAAATTAATTTATATGGTGCAAGAAGAGCATTGGTGAATATATAATGAAAATAGCTATTACAAGTAAAATATGGAAGTTAATTAAATGGCGGATTTCAGCATTAAGTATGAATACTGAATGTACTGAGCTACGGGATACAAAATGTGTTCACTTCTAAATGAGATACAATTCTACTTTTATGGTATATGTAACACACACACACACACACACACACACACACACACACCGCGTAATGAACTATTCCAGTGTGTGCGTGCGTATATATGCGTGCGTATGCGTATGTGTCGGTGTACATGTGTATGCAGGCATATGCACTTGTTCATATAAGTTGTACATTAAGGTTTCTGTTTTTATAAATCTTAATCATTGTACGAATATTCTAATGCAATTCCAAATGAGTTATACTATCGTAACCATTGTACCAATGTTATCATACAGTTCCAAACGAGTCATCATATCGTGGTCATTGTATCAAATACTATAATACAATTCCAAATGAGTCATGATAGTCATATACTAAGTACTATCGTACAATTCCAGTTCAACGAATATTAATATACAGCATACAGTATATGGCTTCAGTATAACAAATTAACACATTTAATATACATGTGTATAATCCAACAATAAATGCAGCATATACCCTAGAATGTTAAATAAGTTTGATATAACTTTTTAAGTATAAAATCCCACGACAAATACATCAAATATCAAAGTATAAAACATTGGTGCAATATACCTAACGGTCAATGCGTATACATGTATATTACTTGTATTTGTTTCAGCTGACGCCCAGGACCCATGTAACAATTATCAAGTTATGCCCAGTGTCCATAGAAGTATCGACTACGTCGTCAGTGATGTAGATAATTACCTTTGTGATATTTCTGTACAGAAAGCATGGTACAAGTTTGAAAATGGTAAGCCAGAATCCTTTTTTTCTACTGTTTCTGCTCACAAGAGAATCAAAGGACTATTGTTCAGCACCTTATACATACACACATGTACATGCATACATACACTCAAAGGAATTTCTAAACGTTCACTTATAGATATTTCATAATTTTACAGAACTATGGTTATGCATTTAATTCAAGCAAAATTATTTATTTCAGACAATTCATAAGCTATAATGTGGTACAATATTTTAGGTGTACATACGCATTTGTCTGACCGTCCAAAGAAACATCCTAAAAATAAGTCACACACCGTGGTTGTTAACTGTGCGCCAACAAATCTAGGTGGACGTTTAGAAATTCGTTTTAGTGTGCATAAAGATACTTCATTCTCACAACCGTAACTATTAATCAGTACATAAAATCAGACTAAATGAGTATTAATTTATTTAATAATAAATTATTGCTTGAAATAAGAAGAGAAACGTAGACTTTTTTTTTTATTTTAATGGCGATTGCTTTGGCACAGATGTGTGAGAAACGTGTTATTTGTATGTTTATGGTCCAGAACTCTTTGTTTTCGTACAGGAGCGGCAATGCCGACGTCGTGTGTGGCTCAGTACCACTGTGGGACAAAGTCTCCGATGTGGATGAATGGCGCACACCCCACCCAAATAAACACCCCAGTATCTGTGCAGGTGTGCTTAAATAACGGCGCACCGAGCTGTTGCGACTTTAACCACTCGATACAAGTGATCAACTGTGGGAACTACTACGTATACGAGTTGAAACCTACCCAAGGCTGCGATGTAGCTTACTGCGCAGGTAAGATTCATATTTAGTATTCAAGGACCTTAATTATTCCCTGTGTTCTTCTCTTGTCTTTATCTTCTCGGCAACCTGGAAAGACAGAAGCAGTGTCTCATTTTAGCATCACTCTTTAGGTAGGCTAATGGCCTGATTCCATACCACTAGAAAAGGGCGGAGGTCGTGGGTTCGATCTCCGGCCGCGACATACCGAAGTCATAAAAAATGGCACTGGTATGGCCCCCCTTGATTGTCGCTCAGTATATGAGGATAGTTGCAGGACTGGTTGGCCCGGTGGAACGTTACATGTAAATCAAGCACACAAACACATACACTTCGTATTCCGCAAGTGTATACTTGGATAAATGATGGCTAATGTACATGTCTAATAGTAGCACAACTATACATGCTTTCACTGCTTATATTGCACCTTTAAATGATAGCCAGTATTAAACTAACCTGCATTTCAATTTCAATTCATATAATTAAAATTCGAGAATCTATTGAAATAAAAATGTAATTTACGAATTTCTGAATATATCCCTTTCTTAAACTGACATTTAAGGGAACAAGATGCTTGGACGAGTCAACGCCAAAGTTGAGAATGGTCGCGTTACAGGAGAATTATCAAAACATCATTTTTTCCAATAAGCACATTTGTAAGAATCAAGCAGCGGCCAATAACACTTCATAGACATCATGTATTAGACGGCTTCAAAGCTCACACAATTTATGCAATACTCTCATTTATCACCGACTATGCTAGGTAACCCCTTCAACTTGTTTCATTCACTGACCTTTAAAGACAGGTTGATAAACTTAAATTATTTTCAGGCAGCGGTGTTCCATGCACACCAAGTCAGTATTCGAAAAATGGATTTGAACCTGGATGTAAAGGTATCTACCATTTTGGCTTTTTTTTTTTTTTTTTTTTATGCACCCCGAAAGGGCAAGCATACAACTGCCGCTTTGTCCTATCGTCCGTCAGTCCGCGTCCGTCATAATTCTTGTCCGCTCCATAACTTCGTTATTTATTGATGGGTTTTAGATGATACACAGGAAACAGGTCCGCAGCTCCAAGGTATAGGTTACACCTATAGGTCAAATATCAAAAATGAGGTATTTTTTGTTTTTAGTGTATAACTTTCTCATTCATTATAGATTTTAAATTACAAAGATATACATGGTACAAATGTTCACAAGCATAAGACGATGTGCAACGCGCACGACCCGGGTACCCAAGGTCAAGGTCGCACTTAAAGGTCAAAGATACAAAAAATGTGTTGCTTTTTTCCGAGTCCGGTCCATAACTTCCTCATTTATTGATGAATTTTAATATCACTTGGTACAAATGTCCACCATCATGAGACGATGTGCAACGCGCACGACCCGGGTCCGTAGTCAAAGGTCAAGGTAGTACTAAGAGGTCAGAGATAAACAATGGGGTATTTGTTCGTTCCTGTTCATTCTCCTCATTTATTGATGGATTAAAAAAATAACACATGTTAACAATCATGAGACGATGTGCAACGCGCATGAACCAGGTCCATTGTTCCAAGGTCACAGTCAAGCTTAAGAAGTCTAAGGTAAAAATAGTACAAGGAAAATACATCATGAACAAGAAAGTCATATCAAGGTTAACGTGGAGGTAAAGGTCACAAGCACCTAAAGATGCTAGACAACATTCCACAATATCAGATTTGATGACATTGTTAAATTTCATACATAGTGATTATCTTTTATTTCTTTCTTTTTTTTGGTCCAGAGCACCCTAATTTAAAATATTGAAATAAGACTTTATTGATTGAAACATATCATTGAGGAGAATCGCAGTTGGGTAGAAAATATTCTTTAGTTATCCCCCCTCCCCCTTTTTTACTTAATCATATCCAGGAGTGTTCCATTCCCCATAACCATCATACACTGACAGCTCCGAAGTTTTCTTGAATTTACTTGAGGTTTTCTTTCTGTAAAAATATTTTTTTTACGTTGATTTGGAAATACGATTTTGCAACTGATACAAATACCTCACGTCGGTTTCTGGGTTTAACCAGCATTTTGCACCTTGGAAAATATTTCGATCTCTTCCCGAACTTCATATCAGTTGCCTATGCACCTTGGCAAACATTGCAATTTTGAAGACCATTCAACCAATTATTTCTCAATTCACCATTTTAACCCCCTGAAAGCAACTCGAATACCTTCACTGAGTTATCGTGTTTTTATATTGGTTACGTAGGTTGGGTGACATGATTTTCCTCAGCCGGGAACAAATAGTCATCTGACCATGTTTCGAAACTGTATAACTAATAAAGTCTTTAGCAAGGTAAAAAAGTAAATCTTTTAGAGAGTAATTTTGCTTGATGATGTCTTAATTCTTATTCACATATGCCTATATTAGTAAATATTTTCTTTTCATCTGGTAAATAAGTTTTTAGATTAAAGCAGCTCGTTCGAAGATGGTCGATAGAAATTAAAAAAAATCTACCCTCCCTTGTTAATGTTGGTGAAGACTTTGTTTCCTGAGAATGAATAAAGCCAACTTGTACGGGAAAACGATATATTCGTAAACGCAACTTTTGCGAGATCGTTTAAATATAATGTATGGTATCCCCGAATCACTGGTGCTTGTGGTAACACGTAATACGTTCTGCAACATGGCGTGTTCGCCAGTTCAGGGTAGTGATTTCGTAAGGTCAACTTATGAAGTATGTGCATGCGCAAAGAATGAATGTGGCTAGCCAAGTGATTACAAATGAAATCAGAAAATCTAATTATAAGTTTTATATTCTAAATATACTTTCAATACCGTAAGTGACGGTATTGCCTGTTATGGGGAAAACACCCATATTTTTTTACAAACATTTAATTTTTGTTTTACTTGATAAGCAAGTCAGTATTTTTTTAACTGTCATTATCTAGGACAAATACCATAAAAAACAAAAAAAAAACAAACAAACCCAACACTTAAACAAAATACGGGTCGTATATTGCACGTGACTCGTTTAGACGATCAGTGCTTATGAGTTTACTGTCATAAAGGTAGATGCTTAATAGTATAGACTTTGATTAGTTAGGTAGTTTTAAAGAGGTAAACACCAAATTATAGCAAAACTGTTACCCTCTCTGTATGCAAATATATGTACATAGCAAAGCGACGTATCAGAAGCATAAGTATGTATTGGTCTTTAATGAATCACCCGTTTGACCAGTTGTTTATACAAACAGTTACATCCTATCTGATGAACTGGTTTAATCACGGTTTGCAGAGAAATTACCCACATTACAACACTCATTAAGTATCCATGAATATATTTTATTTATTATTTTGTTTGCAATATTTGATTATCTCACATGGTTTCGGGTGCAACCGGCGATTGTCTGGGCAACAACTACCATTTGCATTTCTGCGTTTGAGAACAACTCGCACATCATTGCATACACGTGTTCGTTTATCATTCGCACATATTACGTTTCGTTGATATTAGTATTTGAGAGATTTTTATTCTCTTTTTTTTTTTCAAATACTACTCTGCGCGTGCGTTCCGATACATTCGTTTACCTTCGGGATACTCCGTCCGTTCGAAGTCGGCAAGATAGCTCAATCGGTTAAGGCGTTGATATATTGCTGTACGGTATCAAATAAGCCGCACTGGCACTCCTATGGAGAAAAGTTTTGCTGTTGACAAATTTTAAAATAAAACTAAGTTAGTCGTGTGATTTTTCAGTATTGGTTTATTGAAGAAAAAAATCCAAACCCTGAAAAAATATATATTTGGACTTTGAATGAGAAAATAAATTAATGTCATAGTAAAAAAAAAAAAAACAAATTAAAAGAAAGGAAACGAAAGGAGGGGGAAATGCAAGAAAAAAGAGTACCAGAAAAAGAAAGGGAGTTAAGGGAGAAAGAAATACAGAATTAAAGGGATCTTTTACAAAGAATGAAAACGCAAAACTATGAAATTTGGAATATGGACCATGATTCTTTTATCACAGTTGATGAAGTTGGTGAGACACTTAATTCCTTTCTGGAAGATTCAAATAGGAGAACTAGAACTATTTTACAGAATGGGCGCAAAGGGAATTGTCACTCAACAGGTCAATAGAAGATGAGCTTCAAAGGGAAATGGCATGATTGACAGAGAAATCAAATGAATTTGATATTGATTTACAGAAACAATATCATGAAGTTTATGAAATGAATGGAAAGGATGGAAAACCACTCAAAGAAAAGATAGGAAGGTCATTATCAAACTATACGATTTGGACTATGTATTGAACAAACCTATGCCAGTCAATGAGATTTTCCTCAGGAAGGTATACAGAGAACTGAAACGAAAAGAAGTGGAGGAAATATATATTTTTAAGAAGAGAAAGAATTACAAGAGAAGATAGACTTAATGAAGAGGAAAGAAACTGAACTTGAAGTTGATCTGAGGAGAAGTAGATTGTTGAAAGGCAGATGAAAAGGGAAACAATGGATAGGGAAATTGAAAAAAGTGAGTACATAAGGAAAGATTATAAATATTGAGGAACCAGAAGAGACAATTAGAAAGAAGTTTATCCCCGAAGAGAGAAAAGATAATGTCATTAGACTTAGAAGAGGATAACCTAAAGGAGTGATCGGGAAAAGGACAGAGAAGAATGAAAATCCAAAGGAAACATTTATAAGCCAACCGTTCCAAAATTAAAAGAGAATGCGACACAGACAATACAGAAGACGAAGAAGAAGGATACATACTTACCAATACTTCGAGTATATCAAGTTGTCTATCTGAAAAAGAGAAAAGAAAGATGATATTGATTTTAAGAAAGAATATGGAGTTGATTTAGATTCGTCAAATTTTCAAAGAATCGAGAAAGAAATAACATGATCTTTTCAAGAAATGGGAAAATATATTTCCAAAGTCCTCGTGGGATTTCGGTCAAACATCAGCTTTGAAGCAGAAAATAAACCTTTGTAACAATGAGCCATTCAAGGAGCCGTGACATATATATACATATACCACCAGGTGTCTATAATGAAGTTCGGTAATATTTAAAAGAAATGAAAGAAATTGGAACAAAACGAGAATCCTGGTCATCTAATGTGGTAATAGCACGGACGAAAGATAAATCTTTTCGTTTTTTGGTTGGACATCCGAATGCTGAATGTTGGAACTATCAAGGACGCTTACGCTATTCCATGTATTGAAAATATATTAATCTTTTGTCCGGATCTCAATAGCTTCAAAACTTGATCTCAAATCAGAATACAGGCAGGTTGATCTCGGAGAGCAAGAAAAACAGAAAACAGCTTTTCAAGTCGGAGGATTAGGATTTTATGAATGTAATAGGATGTCGTTTGATTATGCAACGCACCCGCTACGTTTCAAAGACTAATGGAATAGTGCATGGAAGAACTAAATTTAGAACACTGCTTGATATATCTTGATAGCATTATTTTCTCGAAAGATATTGACATACATTTTCAAACATCAGATATAGTTTTTGAACGATTGTCAGCATATAATCAAAAAATCAAACCAAATAAATATTTTTTTAAAGAAGAAAACTACTTACCTTGGACATGTCGTGCCAGCCGATGGTATCGAGACAGACCCTGAAAGATGTCCGCAATGTTTTAGGATTTGTAAGCTTCTATAGACGATTTATTAAAGGCTTCTCGTCTATCGACTGATAAACCACTAAATGACCTTTTGATTTGCCACCCGGTCGGAAGGACAAACCATCGGAAACAAAACAAATCTGTGATTAGAGCAATTTTTCAAATGGCAGGATGAGCAGCAACGTGCCTTTGATGAACTTAAGGAGAAGATCACGAATCAACGCTGACTACAAGTTGCCATTTACCTTACATACAGTCGCATCATCGAAAAAGCTTAGGAGCGACAGGATGGCAAACTACGCGTAATAGCGTATACTAGCAGGTCATTAAAACAAAGTGAGAGAAATTATCCGGTACATAAACTCGAATACCTAGCTCTCAAGTGGTCGGTAACTGAAAAATTCCACGACTACTTGGATGCTTCTGTGTTCTGATTGGTGACTGATGCTAATCTTCTCACTTATGTTAATGATACAGCCAAGCTAGATGCCACTGGACAACGGTGGATGGCATCATTGTCCAACTATAACTTAACGATCAGTTACAGAGCAGGCAAACAGAATGCGGATACTGATTGTCTGTCACGTAGATCTTCAGTCATTCCAGCGCCCAGACTCAGTTTTGACAGCCATGTCTACTATGGCCAATGCTTCATTTGAAAAAGCACCTGATTCTCTGAACCTCTTGGACTCACCCGTGGAGGAAATAATGATATCTCATGCTCTAAGTTCAAAGGATTGGCGTTCAGCTCAGATGCAAGACCCGACCCTTTCTCAGGTATTAAAACATGGATGGGACCTCAGCATACCTGGGACAAAACTTCATCCATCACAAAGTATCTGAGAGAGTAGACCAGACTCGTATTGAGGATTTGTGTGTGACACCGCCGCACTGTAAATGGGGATCAGGAAGTATTTCAGCTTCTTTTACCCAAGAACTTAAGACATGGCATATATTAGGCACTGCATGATGATTTAGGACACCAGGATAGAGATGGGACAATATCTTTGTTTAGATCTAGGTTTATCTTTCCGGGCATGGACCCGTTCGTAAGGAGCAAAGTTGATAGCTGTTCTAGGTGTATCCACCGAAAGTCACATGGATCTACAGCTTCTATAGTAATCGTAGAGACATCTGCCCCAAATGGAAGTTGTTTGTTTTGATTGGAGAGGTCCAAAGAAGGTTTTGAGCATGTCCTTGTGGTAACAAATAATCTTACAAGATATGCTCAGGCCTCCCCAACGACTAACCAGACTGAGAAAACCACAGCAAAAATCTTATTTGATAAGTTCATTGTTCATTATGGATTTCCGTCGCGGGTCCATAGTGATCAAGGTTCTAACTTTGAATCCCCTCTTTGTGATTTAGCTGAATTGGTTAAGTCGTGTACTACACCAAACCACGCCATGGGGAGTTGTATGGTGAAGCGTTTTAACAAAATCTTGATGAAGATGCTTGGAACGTTAGAGGAAGAGAAGAAAGCAGATTGGAAGGCCCATGCAGGACCCCCTGTGCATGCGTACAATGTCACACCGCACTGGTTTCTTTCCTTATTATTTAATGTTTTGTAGAGAATCACTGATAGCAGTTGATGCTGTAAATGGACTTAACAACGACTACATTGCTAGTAGGTCCAAGAATGAGTATGTCAGAAAGTTGCGGGACAGATTATGTACAGCCTACAAAAATGCCAGAGACCATGACCCCAGTGTTGCAAATGTCAGCTAGAAGCACTATGACTCTACGTCAAGAGCAGCAGCTGTCAAGTCTGGTGATCTTGTATTAGTGAGGAACGTTTCCATCAAAGGAAAACACAAGATTGCAATAAAGTGGGAACCAGCACCATGGCGGGACAACCGTTTCCGGAACAGCCCGTATTCACTGTACGGCTAAACAGTCCTCGAGCCAAGAATATTAGGCGCCTCCATCGCAATCTGCTTACTTAACTAGGAGTATCCTCTGTTTCCGATTCTACACCTCGCTGTGTGATTCCTCAGCGAAGACCCAAGATTGACCAGGCTGATGAGATTGATAATTCCAGAGAGGAAGAAGAAGCCGCGGTACGTCCCAAGAAAGAGAGGCAAATTCCTGAGAGATTTGACAACGCAGTTTCTCATTGACATGCCTGTATTTACTTTACTGTCGTTGTATCCGCTAGGTTGTTATAAATTTAAAAAACTGCATTTCTCATGCAAGCTGTTTTAACAAGTATTTCTTCTTTTTTTATTATGATTCATATGATTTTTTTCATCGTCTTGTTTCAGTACAAATACAAAATATTAATTTACTATTTTTACCTTAATGTAGCTTTTGAATCAGAAAAGATATATACCTTGTGTTTCATTTGAATAGATTAATGATTTGTCTAAGATCATTTTCGATTATGATGATATTATAGTTGTCATATTTCTATGTTCAACAGAGAAACATCTTGCTAAATATGATTGTGATATAATATACACTTTTAAATGTCATTATGTCCTTGGTGCCCCATTTCATGGCTCCGAAATAAACTTCTATCCTCATTGTTGTTAAATTATTTTGAACCCGCATTATTTTTGTTGTTACTGTACATTGTATATCGCAACATTTATAGAATGTCGGGATTCCATTTTTTACTAGTGGGAAATATGTTAAAGGGTAAGAAATTATCGTAGATTATTAGTTTGTAGTTACTGGAGTTATTTAAGTATACGCATAGTTTAGCGAAGTAATGTTTTCATTTTCTTCAGGACTTTGACATATTATTCAAATCACAAGTGCAAAACGCCATATTGAATGCCATATGACACGTGAGCAATGAATTTCCACAAAGCATTCTTAAGTCTTCCTTCAAGTAATTTGCATTTATTTATTGTTTTCCTTTTTCCTTTTATTCTTATTATACCAAACTTGTATCTTGCTTAATGTTTAAATTAGAATATGTATCCGATGTGTAATCAAATATTTCATTGTGTTCAATATGTTGCAAATTTAATTCTATACGATCGTTTATTTTTGTTATTTATATTTCTTGTGAAAAGAGACGTCTGAAAACGTACGTGGTAAATGACCCACATTTAAGGACGTAATCTTTCTAAAAGTATACTTGTCTTCATTGCTCCACCCACTGAGCCCGTCGACAGTTGCATCGGGTGATCATGCATCTTCAGATGGTTATTGATAGACGTAATACACAACTAGAGATTTGTTTTCGTAGAAAACTGATGTCTCCCCCTGACCCCTTTCCCTCACATACACGTATACACTAAAGCACACAGTGACATATGCAAATAGTTAAAGTTAAAGGGCTAACTGTATTGATAAACTCCGCACAGAGTTATGACCTTGTGTGTGAGACTTCCTTTCATCAATTTCTTTCAGAAACTGAAATTTTGTTCATGCATAATTATAACAAGAGATATCTTGCGGTCAAGAAATTGTGAAAAGTGGGATTAACACCAAAATACCGAGGCCTGAGTTATGAATCTTGTGCATGACATCTTCTCTCATTTATTTGTTTCCATAAATGAAATTTGATCTCAATAGCATGAGTCAAACGGGAGTTATCTTAAGGACACCAAACAGTATAAAGCGGAAAAACTCCAACCAGGAACATTGAAAATGGATTGTGTTCTAGTGTAAGGTTATATGTCTCACAGTGCATGAGTAATTCCTTAAAAAATATGAACTGAACAAAGGGCAGTAACTATAAAAAAAATTATGTGCAGAGAGAGTTACAGTTCTTGTGCACTGCACTTGTCCTCCATGTGATCTATCCATCTATGAAGTTTCAAGGTTATATGTCTAATAGTGCGCGAGAAATGCTCTTGAATAAAAATAAGTATGACATTTAACAAAGGGCAATATTCCATTAATATGATGCGCAGTTATGGTTCTTGTGCATGACAATTTTCCACCATGAGGTCTATCCACCTGTCTAGTTTCATGTTAATAGCTTTTATAATTTTGTTACGTTCCAAACAAAAATAATTCTGATATTTAATCAAGGGCAATAACCCCCAAAAATATGATGCCCATACTTTTCGTGCATGACACTTCTCCTAAATGAGATCTATCCACACCTGTGAAGTTTCAATGGCTATGATACTTTGTGAGTTATGTTTCGGACAACACTTGAGTATGAAATTTAATAAAGGGAAATAACTCCAAATGTATGATGCGCAGAGCCACAGTTCTTAAGCATGGCACTTCACCTCAATCAGATCTATCCACCTGTTAATAGCTTTAATACTTTGTGAGTTACGCTCCAGGCAAAAATTGAGTATGAAATTTAATATAGGGCAATAACTCAAAAAAAATATTATGCACAAAGTTTTTGAGTATAACACTTCTTCTTAATGAGTTCTTTCCACCTGTGAAGCTTCAAATCAATAGCTTTGATACTTGGTGAGTTATGCTCCGGACAAAAATTAAGTATAAAAATTAATTAAGGGCAATAACTCCAAAAATATTATGCGCAGAGTTACGGTTCTAGTGCACTTCACATCATCTCCATGAGATCTATCCACTTGTGAAGTTTCAAGTTAATAGCTTTGATACTTTCTGAGTTATGCTCCGGACAATAGGTGTGACAGACAGACACAGACAACTCCGACAAAAACTTGGAGACACATAATAACAGTTAAAAATCAATGCTTTAGTTATAAAAATCATCTGTGAACGAGCTGCTTCAAAGATCGAATACTTTAGAAAGTTTACAAAATGAGCCAATCTTAAAGTTGCTTCAAGTATACGTGTATGTTATTTCTTTTGACCAACCTAATTGAACTAATAAAATTTGAGTCATTCCTGAATATCCTTTGAAAATCAGTATATTATTCAGTTTTGGGCCTGTGTTTGTCTAAATATTTCGGTGTTTACAATTTTCGAGTTACGCTACAAGAAAATACTGCCGTGCATTTATATTTATTCCTACAGACATTATACTCTCAGTTGCAAAAGAAAGCGTGCTCTAAGTTTTTCTTTTATTTAAATGTATTATTTCATTCGGAAATACAAACGTTTTCGTATAACATATTTCGAACATTGTGTTCCCAATACGATGTGTATTTTTCTCATTATCTTACGGAAGCGTATTAATGCCACATTAACACTTATTATATTTTTTATTTTTGACACTTTAATCTGTAAAATTTACAGATTAATCTGTAAAATTTACAGTTTAAACTGTAAAATTCACACTTTTTTTCTGTACAATTCACACTTTTTTCTGTAAATTTTACAGTTTAAACTGTAAATTTTACACTTAATATGTAAAATTCATACTTTTTTCTGTAGATTTTACAGTTTAAATTGTAAAATTCACACTTTTTTTCAGTTTTAAAGTTTAATCTATAAATTTTATATGTGCATAAAGTTAGTTCCTTATTCCTTATTCCTTTTTCGAATAAGGAATAAGGAACTGGTTCCTTATTCCTTATTCAAACACAAATAAAGAACAAAAAAAGTGGCAGATGTACATGACTTGTGTTAAAATAAATGTGATCAATAGCATGTATTTAAGCATGAGAAATATTATATAAGAGGTTCCAAGTGCATAAGAACCATTTTTATGAAGAAAATGCGAAAGTCGAATAAGGAATAAGGAACTGGTTCCTTATTCCTCATTCAAACGCGAATAAGGAACAGTAAAATTGGCAGATGCACATGACTGTATTTTAGCATCAATATGATCTAAATAATATAATTAAGCATGAGAAATACTGTGCATCTGCCAATTTTACTGTTCCTTATTCGCAATTGATAAGGAATAAGGAACCAGTTCCTTATTCCTTATTCGACTTATGCATTTTTTTCATTAAAAAAATGTTCTTAAGCATTTGGAACCTCTTATATTGTATATCTCATGCTTAATTATTTTATTTAGATCATATTTATGCTAAAATAAAGTCATATGCATCTGCCAATTTTACTGTTCCTTATTCGCGTTTGAATAAGGAACCAGTTCCTTATTCCTTATTCGAAAAAGGAATAAGGAATAAGGAACTAACTTTATGCTCATAAATTTTACAGATGTACAGATTAAACTGTAAAATTCACACTTTTTTTTTGTAAATTTTACAGTTTTAACTGTAAAGTTTACACTTTAATCTGTAAAATTCACATTCTTTTCTGTAAAATTACAGTTTAATCTGTAAAATTCACATTTTTTTATGTGAAATTCACACTTTTATCTGCAAAACTTGTTTCTTTCTTTCTTTTTTTCCTGTATGTATTATACATATATGTTGTATGTATATGTTTTATGTATTTGTTTATAAATATATTTGATGTGTCGGTGTATATTGTACATGATGTAGGTATATGTTGAATGTACCAGTATATATTGTTGTTGTTGTTGTTGTATTGGGGTTTACCGTCACTGCGATAGTATTTCAATCATATAGCGACGTCCAGCTAATTACAGGTGGAGGAAGACCCCGAGTACACAGAGGTACCCGGGTAGAACTACCGACCTACTGCAAGCCAGCTGGAAGGCTTCCTCACATGAAAAATCCGAAGTCCCTACCGGGATTCGAACCCACAGCGGTAAGGGGCTGAGAGATTCGTAGTCCACGACTGTAACCGCTCGGCCACGGCGGCACCACCAGTATATATTGTATGTATATGTTGCATGTACTGGTATATGTTGTAGGTATCGGTATATGTTGTATGTATATATTGTAGGTATATATTGAAGGTATATGTTATAGGCTTATGCTGTAGTTAAATATTGTAGGTATATGCTGTAGGTATATATTGTAGGTATATGTTGTAGATGTGTATTATATGTATATATTGTAGGTATATGTTGTAGTTATATTGTAGTTATATATTGTAGGTATATGTTGTAGGTATGTATTGTATGCACCGGTACCAACTTAAGATAACCGCAAAAACGTTATTTTGAGGATGCCCTTGTCATAAAACATCGCTACTGGCAGAACTGAGCAAACGGTCTTTTATCACAGAAAGAAAGAAAGACAGCTCTAGTTGTGCTTTTTTCCCCCTGTCGTATCGATAACAACCTTTTCGGCACGACGGTCATGCCGATAAGGCTGCTTATCCGCACGACCGTCGTGCCGATAAACACAGCCATTATTTAAACAGATAAAGGAGTAAAATTTACAGATTAAACTGTAAAATTTACAGAAAAAAGAGAGTTTTACAGAAAAAGGTGTGAATTTTACAGATTTAACTAAATTTTACAGAAAAAAAGTGTGAATTTTACAGTTTAATCTGTAAAATTTATAGATCAAACTGTAAAATTTACAAAAAAGTATAAAATTTACAATTTAAAATGTGAAATTTACAGAAAAAAGTGTGAATTTTACAGAAAATAATGTGAATTTTACAGTTTAAACTGCAAATTTTACAGATTAATCTGTAAATTTTACATCTTAAAATGTCGAAATAAAAAAAATAAAAAAAGTTTCAATGTGGCACTAATACGCGTCCGTATTATCTCGCTTGTATTGGTCTTTAAAGGATTGTTTTCAGTAAAAGCATTAATAAACAAATGCTCAATTTAAATGAAAGGACTTTCTTTCTCAACTGAGTATAATTCTTAAATTTAATATGCGGATTGAATCGGCGTACTCTGGTCGAAGGGGTGTTCATATTTACGAAAGATTAGTCATGTGCCGACACTAAACAGAACGCATGGTACCTAAAATATAATCCTTAGTAACCATGTCTTACCATCTGACTGTGTCTCCTAGCCACATACATCCAGTCTGTCCACATTTTAATAATTCTCTTTTGTTTTCTTATACGTTTATAATTAAATGCCTGTTACGGCAGCTACTTGTAATAGCCTACATTCTTCCAAACATACAGAAAAGTTAACTTGCGTCTCCTTTCCCACTAACTAATCATAAGATCAATTATTTCCCGAATTTTAATTTAGCGCTGTTAGTATTCGTTATGAATACGCAAACTTGAAATATCGCAAAATTGTACCAAGCTTAAGTAATTTGGACATTTTTTATCCTCTGATTGAAATATACGAACTTTTGTGGCGTCGAAATGCCCACCTCCAATAAAAAGAGAGCATGTGTGCCTGCCATGTATTTTGTTCGCCATCGATACGTTTTGTTACTATTTATCAGAATAATCTTCATTTTTAATTTGTCTCTTTTCTTACAGATAAATACCCCAAAATGGTTGACAGTCCTATACTGTCAAATCCAATTGTTAAACCGTACACATTCGTATTTAAATGCATCGTTAACTTTGACCCCACTCGTCCTGACGTCGGATTTGATGTGAAGTGGCTCTTTGACGGGAAGGGAGATCCTAACGTTCACATAGTAACGTTGTCTGGAACAGATCGTGTGGCTGAGCTGGATCAGAGGGCATTGAAAGGACATCTAGGAGAAGAGGTAAAATAGATACGATGTCATTAAAATTGAATTAATGCCGTACAATTAAGTAAACGGCCACTGGTTTTAATGGTTATCAAATTCCGATTATCGCAATCAATTCATAATATACATACAATTATAATGGAATCAATGTGGTTACCGTTTGATGTTTTTGATGTCATTCCATGCGATTTATGAAAATAGATACTCATAGTCCCGTGAAATATATCGTTCAAACGGTCATTTAAATTTATGCAAATGTATGTATTCATACGCTTGCCAATTACTGTCTTCAAATGTCTCACGATTTGTTTGTTCGGTTTATAAAAATAAAAGTTGGGAGGGCATAGACTGTAAAACCTCTAAAAATGACTTCAGTCTTAGATAAGGTTGAAAAGCATTCTGGCATTAGTAGTCAAGTACTCCATCTAGCATGTCTTAAACGACCAGTAACGGGAACAGGAGAAAGGGTTTGCATAACAAAAATTATCGCTAAACTAAACTTAAACATACATGCTAGTATGGTGATATCAAAATTGACCGCTAAATGCAGACTGACCGCTTAGTACAGGTGACCGCTAATACAAATTCAACATTTTATTTTGTTTTAAAGGCCCATTATATTTTTTCATAAAATATAAAATATCATTGACATATGGTGATATTTCATGTGTATATATTTGTTGTAAAATAACAGATAAATGTACTGAAATGTTGATCAAAGTACGCAATTTAGTATTTTGGATGGATGTCAAAATTCTCTTATTGTTTACATTTTGCATTGGCGAGTATTCCCGAAGACGGTATATAAGTGGAAATATTTGAATTTGAAAAACCGTCGGCGAATCACAATTTGTTTATCTGATACGTTATTAATTTATGCACTCGTGATTCGTTAACGGAGACATACGGAAGATCTACGGAAAACGTCAGTATATTGACAAATATATGCGGAATATGCAAATTAGTTATTTTTGTAAACAATTGAATGATCTTTTAAGTGAAAGATTATTTATCATTTATGTATTCTAGCAACGTTGTCGTCAACATGTATGTACAGATTGCAAATTCGTAGTGCACACTTTAAAATGTCCACTGCTTTTGGAAATATGATGAGCCTTAATGCCCCTACCTACAATATCATCTATTATTGCAAGTAATTCAATTATCTTTTACAATGCAGTCATCAGGGATTAACAATGATCACTTTCTATATTCTTACTGACAGGCTGGTCAAGGTGGCCTAGTGCCTCGGGTGGTTAGGGGGGCGGGTTCATTGGATCGATCTTCGGCCGCGACATACAAAGCCCATATATAAGTGGTTCTGACATATCACCTTTGTGCTTGACGCTCAGCACATGAGGGTAGTGCAAGGACTGTTCGGCCCAGTGGCAGGAAAAAAATGACTTGGTATGGTATCACGCAGAATGTCTAAGGAATGTAATCAGGCAGTCCTGTATATGTCCCTGCAAATGACTGAAATACTGTCAGTAAGAAGTTAAAGCACGCGAACAAACAAACACACTAATACCTATGGTTGGCCTACCTAGAGATTTTGACGTAAGACAGTGCCGAATGAGTATTTTAACGATTTTCATTTGTAGATAGTCCTAAACTCACAGAAAAAATGTGACGCACCATTGTTTGTTGAAATGACAACTAAATGAAACATACACTTCGTATTCAAGACATTTTGTAAAGTATTCCCACTAAATTACAGTTTCTTGAAAAAATATAAAGTTATTTCATCAAAATATGTCACTTTGATGCATATTTAGTTTTGTTTCGGATCGAGTGTTATGAATACATGTACTATATTATAGTTAGTTTTACTTAAAGACGGTCGGCTTCTTAACAATGATATTTACTCTGCCGATTGCGGTGGGGTCGTTTAAAAACATGTTACATTGGATCTACACAGTGCAATAAAAGCCTCACATAAACCCCAAGAATAGGAACAACTCAAAAATAAATCTCAAGAATAGAACCAAACCACAAATAAACCTCATATGAACCTCATAAATAAGTCCAACTCATAAAATATCCTTAAGAATAGGACCAAGTCACAAATAAGCCTCATATAAACCTTAAGAATAGGACCAACTCACAAATAAGCCTCATATAAACCTTAAGAATAGGACCAACTCACAAATAAGCCTCATATAAACCTTAAGAATAGGACCAACTCACAAATAAGCCTCATATAAACCTTAAGAATAGGGCCAACTCAAAAATAAGCTTTATACAATCCTTAAGATTAGGACCAACTCAAAAATAAGTCTTATATAAACATTAAGAATAGGACCAACTCACAAATAAGCCTCATATAAACCTTAAGAATAGGACCAACTCACAAAAAAGCCTCATATAAACCTGAAGAATAGGACCAACTCACAAAAAAGCTTAAATACAAACCTTAAGAATAGAACCAACTCACAAATAAGCCTCATATAAACCTTAAGAATAGGACCAACTCACAAATAAGCCTCATATAAACCTTAAGAATAGGACCAACTCACAAATAAGCCTCACACAATCCTTAAGAATAGGACCAACTCACAAATAAGCCTCATATAAACCTTAAGAATAGGGCCAACTCACAAATAAGCTTCATACAATCCTTAAGAATAGGATCAACTCACAAAAAAGCCTAATACTAACCTGAAGAATAGGACCAACTCACAAATAAGTCTCATATAAACCTTAGGAATAGAACCAACTCACAAATAAGTCTCATATAGACCTTAAGAATAGGAACAACTCACAAATAACCTTCAAATAAACCTTAAAAATAGGACCAACTCACAAATAAGTCTCATATAAACCTTAAGAATAGGACCAACTCAAAAATAAGCCTCATATAAAGCTTAAGAATAGGACCAACTCACAAATAAGCCTCATATAAACCTTAAGAATAGGATCAACTCACAAATAAGCCTCACACAATCCTTAAGAATAGGACCAACTCACAAATAAGCCTCATATAAACCTTAAGAATAGGACCAACTCACAAATAAGCCTCATATAACCTTAAGAATAGGACCAACTCACAAATAAGCCTCATATAAACCTTAAGAATAGGACCAAGTCACAAATAAGTCTCATATAAACCTCAAGAATAGGATCAAGTCACAAATAAGCCTCATATAAGCCTAAAGAATAGGACCAACTCACAAATAAGCCCCATATAAACCTTAAGAATAGGGCCAACTCAAAAATAAGCTTTATACAATCCTTAAGATTAGGACCAACTCAAAAATAATCCTCATATAAACCTTAAGAATAGGACCAAGTCACAAATAAGTCTCATATAAACCTTAAGAATAGGACCAAGTCACAAATAAGCCTCATATAAGCCTTAAGAATAGGACCAACTCACAAACAAGTCCCAGATAAACCTTAAGAAAAGTACCAACTCACAAATAAGCCTCATACATACCTTAAGAATAGGACCAACTCAAAAATAAGTCTCATATAAACCTTAAGAATAGGACCAACTCACAAATAAGCCTCATATAAACCTTAAGAATAGGACCAACTAACAAATAAGTCTCATATAAACCTTAAGAATAGGACCAACTCACAAATAAACCTCATATAAGCCTTAAAGATAGGATCAACTCTCAAATAAGTCTCATATAAACCTAAGGAAAAAGGATCAACTCACAAATAAGCCTCATACAAACCTTAAGAATAGGACCAACTCACAAATAAGTCTCATATAAACCTTAAGAAGAGGACCAACTCACAAATAAGTCTCATATAAACCTTAAAATAGGACCAACTCACAAATAAATCTCATATTAACCTTAGGAAAAGGATCAACTCACAAATAAGCCTGATAAAACCTTAAGAATAGGACCAAGTCACAAATAAGCCTCTTATACGCCTTAAGAATAGGACCAACTCACAAATAAGCTTTATACACTCCTTAAGATTAGGACCAACTCAAAAATAAGTCTGATATAAACCTTAAGAATAGGACCAACTCACAAATAAGCTTCATACAATCCTTAAGAATAGGACCAACTCACAAAAAAGCTAATATCATAAAAATAGGACCAACTCACAAATAAGCTCATATAAACCTTAAGAATAGACAACTCAAAATAAGTCTCAGATAAACCTAAGAATAGGACCAACTCACAAATAAGTCTCATAACCTTAAGATGCCAACTCAAATAAGTCTATAAACTTAGAATAGGACACTCACAATAAGTTCATAAACTAAGATAGACAACTGACAATAGCTCATATAACTGAGAATAGGCACTCACAATAAGCTTCATAAACCTTAAGAAAGACCAATCACAATACTTTTACCTAAGATAGGACCAATCACAAATAAGCTCAATAAACCTAAAAATAGGACCAACTCACAAAAAGCTCATATAACCTTAAAGACAAACCATTAAAATAGCCTCATATAACCTTAAAATAGGACCAATCACAAATAAGCTATAAAACCTTAGAATGGACAATCAAAATAAGCCTAAAACCTTAAGAATAGCCAACTCACAAATAAGCTCTATAAACCTTAAAATAGACAACTCACCAATACTCATATAACTTAAGAATAGACCATCACAATAAGCTATAAACCTTAGAAAAGGACCAATCACAAAAAGCTCAATAAACTAAAATGGATCAATCACAATAAGTTTATAACTTAGAATAGGACAACTACAAAAGTCCCAATAACCTAAAAAAAGTACAACTCACAAATAAGCCTCAACAACTTAAGAATAGACAATCAAAAATTAAAAAAAGTCTTATAACTTAAGAATAGGACAACACAAATAAGCTCATATAACTTAAGAAAGGCCAATCCAAATAGCTCATATAACTTAAGATAGGACAATCACAAATAAGCCTATATAAGCTAAGAATGACCAACTCAAAATAAGCCATATAAACCTTAAGAATAGACCACTCACAAATAAGTCTATAACTTAGATAGGACCAACTCAAAAATAAGTTTATATAAACTAAGAATAGGACCAATTCACAATAAGCTCAATAACTTAAGAATAGAACAATCACAATAACCTCATAAAGCTTAAGATAGAACACTCACAATAAGCCTCATTAAACCTAAAATAGACCATCAAAATAAGTCTCATAAACCTAAGATAGGACACTCAAATAGCTATAAACTTAGAATAGACCAACACAAATAATCTATATAACCTTAGAATAGGACCAATCAAAAATAAGCTATATAAACCTAGAATAGGACCAATCACAAATAAGCCTCATATAAACCTTTAGAATAGGACCAACTCACAAATAAGCCTCATATAAACCTTAAGAATAGGACCAACTCACAAATAAGCCTCATATAAACC
>CM037793.1:25795217-25845217 GCA_021229015.1 Solen grandis | reverse complement strand
ATTACATCACTCCGCGTCACGCGCGTGTATGCTATAGTGTGTTGACAAACAGCTGGATTAAATGTGTTTGATCAAAATTTGTTTAAAAAATTGCATTATTCATATGATGAAAATATATGAGAAATATACCCGTTGAATCGTTATTTTCAGTTATTATTTAAAACTATTTTCTTGGTGTTAGATTACAAAAAGTAATTCGTTCACAGTCCGTTCATTCATGTTTTCGTTTGTTTGCTGTTATAATCGCGATTTACTGTCAGTACTGGTAAATGATAAAAAGACATGACAGTCATGAATTGTCATTTCATTTTAAATTTTGCTAAACTCTTTCATGAAATTGTTATTAAGCTCGCCAGAGGCTCACTTAATCACATTTTCAAGGAAAATGATGTCGTTTAGTAAACTTTTTGTAAATGTTGTGTTTGCTGTCCCAATAAGATTGTTAAAGTTTCATGATTATTAGCTTAAAATCCCTGCTGCCATACCATGTAAATAACCAAATCGTTATATCTATATAAAAGGTAACATAATATGTAAAATTTACGAAATATACTAATATTTTTTTAATTCGGACTAAAAAAGAGCTATTTCATTGGCTGAAAAAAGTAGGGAAAGCGGTAGACAGCTGAATATTCTCATTTATGTACGAGTATAATGACGCCAGTTTACACTTCTGTTAAAAGCATTTTGCGGATTCTAGACAAATAAACTTGAGTCAAGAGGTTTGTCTAAGAAAATATATTAGTGCTATATCTTCATACGAGCGTATGCCAGGGTTTTGTAGATAGTACATCTAATTGTATGGATTATATATGACATTCGGAATCGTGCAGACCAGTTTCATGTACGGAAATGATGCATTGATATAGAATTTATTTTCTAAATTATATAAATAAAAGAAGAATGGCGTCTTTGTAGTAAGATAACAACAGCATTTGCATTCGATTAGAGCACATATTTTCTTTAGAAAATCCCTCTTGAAACAAGCGAATCTCAAATGTTTTAAGGAAATTTCAAGATAATTTCACCCAACGATTATTATAGTAAATTAGTTTTATCACTTTATCTGTTTAATTGCGGTTGGTGTTGCATATTAGAATTTTATTTATAAATATTTAAAAAAATATGTATATTTTTTTTCTTTCAGATACAATAAATCCGAAAGGAAATGGAAGGACTTAGTTAAAGACTGGTGGATTCAATGTTTTAAGGAAAACAGGCAATGTTAGAGAAACATTTAATGATAGTAAAAATGAAATCTGAATATATAGAATAACTGCGTATTAAGTAGTACTGTATTGGATATTACACAGAAATATATATGCTCCCATGACAAAAAACATTTAATGTATTCAATTGCCAACATAGATACTCACATTTTGTAACTGACTTACATACATGTATCTAAACATTATACTCTTAATGTATGTATCTATTTAGTACCGAAGTTGTTAAGGTCATTTCCCCATCTCCCCAGGCTCTGGAGTTAAACAAATCGTTAAAGGTAACAGAAACACGTGATTATAATATTTTGGGCCAAATTGAAATAAACACATTTTGAGTTGTAATGAGTCATTGTGGCCAATGTCAGATAATAGGATAGCCGGTTCAAAACTTGATAATGGATATTTAAGATAAAACTTTAAGACAATAAATATTGTTTTACATTATTCTTATATTCTTCTAATGTTAATGATCATCATTATATTTAAAAACGTCATTTTCCTATCTCCTTAGGCTCTGCAGTTATTAAAAGTATTAAAAGTAACAGAAACACAAAGTTGTACTATTTGGGACAAAATTAAAGTATACATTAATAGATTCTAATAAGTTGTTGTGGCCAGATGATAGAAAAGTAATGTTTAAAAGTTGATATGGCTATATATAGCGAAAAATAAAACTATCAGACAAAAAGCCTTATACACATTTCTTGTCAAAACTGTATTATATATCATACTACAAAACGTATTGTGAGACAAACTTAAGAGAAAAGTATATAGGGTATGGCTTAGCCTAATTGACTTCAATATCCGATGCCAGACATGCTCGGCAAAATTATAACTCGGTTGTTGTATTTATTTCATTTGAGTGACGTCATGAACTTCTTAAAGAAACAGAATATTACGAACGTGTTAATTAAATGTTTCTCGACTTACATTTCTCGTTCGTCTTTAACCTAGGAACTTCATCCATTATGTGATATTCGTAACTTTATTAAAAGTATTCACAAGAGCATTGTTTGGAGCGTGATCAAATAGGTTCTATGAGATAGAATATTAAAAGATGAAACTGTTTATATATCCGATGTGTTTGACGGACATGGCATTTTTAATCTCAATTATGGCGAATGATGATCATGACTGCTGGTTGATATACCACATTATCGCTCGTAGAGTATGCTTTAATGAATGATGAAATATCTGTAATGACGTTGATGCTCTAAAACAACATTGATGTACCATTTTCTATCCACTTTACTTCACCTTTGAGAGAGACCATGTCTTTGAGCGCCGGTGTAACGATGAAAAGTGACCCCATAGAATAATGGCCCCCACCCCTCGGCCAATATTCTTCAGAAAAAAATGATCCCCGGTCATAATATTATGACCCCTACGCGAAGAAAAGTGACCCTCACGAAGAATTGTGACCCCCATAGAATAACAACTCCCGGTCATTATTTTTCAGGAAAAATGGCCCCCGGTCATAATGATATTATATTATGACGGATAGAACGAAGTAAAGTGTCACCCGGTCATTATTTTTCAGAAAAAGTGACCCCTTTCTATAAAATACTGACACCCGTTATAAAAATAATGACCCCACCCTCGGATCAGATCTATTCAGTTGTTATACCATATATTTCTTCCTGTTGTTAATATTACTGCTAATACTGTTGCTTCTACTGCTGCTGTCCCAACAGTAGTAGTTCAAATATATCAAAAGAAAAAAAATTCCCAGCTACTCTAGTAAATTCGACAAAGAAGGGCGTTACTGATAATAGTGTGTTAACTTTACCATATAAATTGTTGTTAAAATCATGTGTTCTGTTCATTAGAAATGATAGGAAGTTTTTTGTGTGTTTTTACTATTGAGATGGCTGATATTATACAAAATGACTTTATGAGAATTCTAGCGAGCTCTCATTGATGCAGTTACCGATTACAGGCGACTTTTTATCTTGTTGGTCACTGAATGAATCCAAAATTCGACTTTAACGTTCATCATTTCATAAAATAGTCCCTTTGGTTCAGTTCAGAAACACCACTCTTCCGAAGCAAGAAAAGAACGATGGCTTAAGTCCTTTTAAGCAAGATGCATGCAACCGTAAAGAAATAAATAGAATTGTGGAAATTAACCTCTAAAATATCATCTAAAAATACTGTCAGGAGGTCGTTACTCCATGTGGTATGTGGGTCACTTTACATCGTTTTAACGATCTGATACTATTAAATAGGGCCATTAAAAATAAAAAACAAATGAGGAAGCAGGTGAGATTTAGCAATATATTTTAGAAAAATATGATATTTTTCGTTTCTTAGTATATTAAATGCTCATAGTTAATCATATATTTAATGTCTATTTTTGTAGCCTGAAGACTCTTTGTCGACTTTTACAGATCGCGGCATTAGATCGCAGATATAATCGATTGGTCATTATTTTTAAAGGGAGTCAGTATTTTATAGAAAGGGATCTTTTTTTTCCCCAAAGAATGATGACCGGAGAAAATAACTTACTTATATAAATCATCGCGGGGGGTAGGGCCTAAGTGGTATTATCTTTAAAGGGTTTTAGCATTTTACAGCAAAGGAGTCATTTTTTCCTGACTACTCTGGATCTTGGTCAATATTTTATGGGTACTTATTTAAAGGGAGACAGAATTTTATAGGAAGGAGATTTTTTTTTTTTTTCTGAAAAATATTGACCCGGGACAATATCTTATACATAACATCGAGAGGGGGGTGGGGTCACGTTTACTAAAAGAATAATGACCGGGGTCAATGTCTGATACATATCATCGAGAGGGTCACAGTTTCTGAAGAATAATGACCGGGGTCAATATTTTATACATATCATGTAGGGGTTTACATTTTCCGAAGAATAATGACCCGGGTCAATATTTTATACATATCATGTAGGGGTTTACATTTTCCGAAGAATAATGACCCGGGTCAATATTTTATACATATCATGTAGGGGTTTACATTTTCCGAAGAATAATGACCTGGGTCATTATCTTATACATATCATGTAGGGGTTTACATTTTCCGAAGAATAATGACCCGGGTCAATATCTTATACATATCATGTAGGGGGTCACATTTTCTGAAGAATAATGACCCGGTGTAACAGTCAGGTTTTTCCCCAGTCAGTTTTTTCCCCGGGAAAAAACTGACTGGTCAGGTTTTTCCCCGGGGAAGAAACTGACTGGTCAAGTTTTTCCCCCCTATCCTATATATTGTTCGTGATGGTGGGGAAATTCTGGCCTAGTCAGTTTTTTCCCCCCTGTCATTTACATTGTATTGATGGTGGGGAAATTCTTGACCAGTCAGTTTTTTCCCCCCTATCCAATATATTGTGCTTGATGGTGGGGAAATTCTGGCCTAGTCAGTTTTTTCCCCCTGTCATTTAGATTGAGCATGAAGTCAGGAAAATTCTGGACCAGTCAGTTTTTTCCCCCCTATCCAATATATTGTGCGTGATGGTGGGGATATTCTGGCCTAGTCAGTTTCCCCCCCCCCCTCCCCCTGTCATTTAAATTGTTCTTGATGGTGGGGAAAGTCTTGACCAGTCAGTTTTTTCCCCCCTGTCATGTAGATTGAGCATGAAGTCAGGAAAATTCTGGCATCGTCAGTTTTTTTCCCCTGTCATTTACATTGTATTGATGGTGGGGAAATTCTGGACTAGTCAGTTTTTCCCCCCTATCCAATATATTGTGCGTGATGGTAGGGAAACTCTGGCCTAGTCAGTTTTTCTCCCCCTGTCATTTACATTGTATTGATGGTGGGGAAATTCTGGCCTAGTCAGTTCTCCCCCCCCCCCCCCCTCTCATTTTGATTGTTCTTCATGGTGGGGAAAGACTTGACCAGTCAGTTTTTTTCCCC
Source organism: Solen grandis (assembly GCA_021229015.1). Taxonomy (NCBI): domain Eukaryota; kingdom Metazoa; phylum Mollusca; class Bivalvia; order Adapedonta; family Solenidae; genus Solen; species Solen grandis. The sequence continues at coordinate 25,840,115 of CM037793.1, read as the reverse complement.
CCTATCCTATTTAGTGTGCGTGATGGTGGGGAAATTCTTGACCAGTCAGTTTTTTCCCCCCTGTCATGTAGATTGAGCATGAAGTCAGGAAAATTCTGGACCAGTCAGTTTTTTTCCCCCTATCCAATATATTGTGCGTGATGGTAGGGAAACTCTGGCCTAGTCAGTTTCCCCCCCCCCCCCCCCCCCCCCTGTCATTTACTGGTTTTTGGTTTGTAAGCAAAATATATTAAAGAGATCAAAAGAATGGATATATTAAATTTAGATAAGTGATATTGTGGTACCTTAATTTGCACAAAAAGTCCAGAAAATTTCAAATGATTACGTTATCAAAAATGACTTCATGTTTTTCATAAAAGGGCTAATTAATGGAAATCTATAAATTTGAAGAAAGAACTGAAAGTGGTCATTGGGTTGACAATGTTACAAGCCTTATCTCTCAGTCAAGTTTGAATATGGTTGATATAGACCAATTAAGTCAGGAGTTAGGTCTGTTTTAATATAAAAAAATGTCAGATTTTACTTTATTTGCACTCTTCTTGAGAAATCATTTTCAAACTTTATTATTACTATAATAGCTATAATCTCTTGGCCAAGTTTTAAGCAAGCATTTTGAAGTTTCATGACAATGTTTATAGCCATAATCTCTCAGTCATGTTTGACCATAGGTACTGTCTGGTTCAACGCATGGATATTTTCTCATTAATATTGCCCTGTCTGAACAAAAGATTTCGGGGGATTTCGTAAATTTATTTCTTCCATTATTAAATATTTCATTATGTGGGCTTAATTAAATAATAAAAGGTTAATCAGGCAGTAATCAAAATTTGACATTTTGAATAATATAGAAAACTGACTAGGCCAGAATTTCCCCACCATCACGCACAATATATTAGATAGGGGGGAAAAAACTGACTGGTCCAGAATTTCCCCACCATCAATACAATGTAAATGACAGGGGGGAAAAACTGACTGGTCCAGAATTTCCCCACCATCAAGCACAATGTAAATGACATGGGGGGGGGGGGGGGAAAAACTGACTAGGCCAGAATTTCCCCACCATCACGCACAATATATTAGATTGGGGGGAAAAAACTGACTGGTCCAGAATTTCCCCACCATCAAGCACAATGTAAATGACAGGGGGGAAAAAACTGACTAGGCCAGAATTTCCCCACCATCACGCACAATATATTAGATTGGGGGGAAAAAACTGACTGGTCCAGAATTTCCCCACCATCAATACAATCTAAATGACAGGGGGGGAAAAACTGACTGGTCCAGAATTTCCCCACCATCAAGCACAATGTAAATGACAGGGGGGAAAAAACTGACTAGGCCAGAATTTCCCCACCATCAAGCACAATTAAATGACAGGGGGGAAAACTGACTAGGCCAGAATTTCCCCACCATCACGCACAATATATTAGATTGGGGGGAAAAAACTGACTGGTCCAGAATTTCCCCACCATCAATACAATGTAAATGACAGGGGGGAAAAAACTGACTGGTCCAGAATTTCCCCACCATCAATACAATCTAAATGACAGGGGGGAAAAATTGACTGGTCCAGAATTTCCCCACCATCAATACAATCTAAATGACAGAGGGGAAAAAACTGACTGGTCCAGAATTTCCCCACCATCAAGAACAATCTAAATGACAGGGGGGAAAAAACTGACTAGGCCAGACCTTCCCCACCATCACGCACAATCAACATGACAGGGGGGAAAAAACTGACTGGTCCAGAATTTCCCCACCTCAGAAACCTTAAAAGATTTTAAAAAAAGAGGGGGGAAAAACTGACTAGGTGGGGAAAAAACTGACTAGTCAGTTTCTTCCCCGGGGAAAAATCTGACTAGTCAGGTTTTTCCCCGGGGTAAAAATGACTGGGGGGGGGAATCTGGGCAGTTTAAACGGGTCAATAGTTTATACATATCATGTAGGGGGTCACATTTTCTGAATAATAGTGACCCGGGTCAATATCTTAAACAAATCATGTAGGGGGTCACATTTTCTGAACAATAATGACCCCGGTCAATATCTTATACATATCATGTAGGGGGTCACATTTTTTTGAAGAATAATGACCCGGGGCAATATTTATACATATCATGTAGGGGTCACATTTTCTGAAGAATAATGACCCGGGTCAATATTTTATATATATCATGTAGGGGGTCACATTTTCTGAAGAATAATAACCCGGGTCAATATTTTATACATATCATGTAGGGGGTCACATTTTCTGAAGAATAATGACCCGGGTCAATATTTTATACATATCATGTAGGGGGTCACATTTTCTGAAGAATAATGACCCGGGTCAATATTTTATACATATCATGTAGGGGTTCACATTTTCTGAAGAATAATGACCCGGGTCAATATTTTATACATATCATGTAGGGGTTCACATTTTCTGAAGAATAATGACCCGGGTCAGTATTTTATACATATCATGTAGGGGTTCACATTTTCTGAAGAATAATGACCCGGGTCAATATTTTATACATATCATGTAGGGGTTCACATTTTCTGAAGAATAATGACCCGGGTCAGTATTTTATACATATCATGTAGGGGGTCACATTTTCTGAAGAATAATGACCCGGGTCAATATCTTATACATATCATGTAGGGGGTCACATTTTCTGAAGAATAATGACCCGGGTCAATATCTTATACATATCATGTAGGGGGTCCAATTTCTGAAGAATAATGACCGGGGGTCATTATTCTATGTTGGTCACTTTACTTCGTTACACCGGCTGCGACATACCAGTATAAGTCGTTAAACTGGCAGTAGTATCCTTGAGTGTCAATCAGCTATGAATGGATGGCCTGACGTTTTGTGCAAGAAAAATGCGAGAATAACTATGCCACTTGTGTGCCAAAGGCAGCACTATATCTGCCACATATGAAAACACTTTTAAAAAATCTGTATGTTGGACAGACTGCTTTAATATAAACGTTCCTTGTAACATTATTTGTAGATGCAGACTCTGGTTATTTTTATTTATCATTTTTAAAAGTTTGTCAAAGACAGATGTTGTGATTTCGTGCATCCGGAACATGTGCAGCAGACGATAACAACTGAACCAAAATCACACGTTGATTTATGTGCCTGCTAGACAAAGCCATGTTAACTATGAATGTGTTCCAGCAATGTCATCTGTGTATATGCTGCTAATATTGATACAGATGTAGTTTTGAAAAAAAAAAAAAAAAAAAAAAAAAAAACATGATTAAGAAAAGAGCGAGCAATTTTGAAAATAAAAAAAAGTTCGAATTTTGTGGAATGAGATAACATGTGCGCGCTGCGAGAGCCTGAAAAACCTCAGGCAAGTGATTAAGCATGGTAATTCAGTACAGCTGATGCATAAGAAGTTAATTAAAACATTTGGTTATCTCTAAGATGAGAACAGATATCCATGTCGTTTATATAATTTGCATTATCTGACAAAGTACTGCAGTTATAGTCATATCACAAACAAAGATTTAATGACGTGACAGTCTGTGGTGGGTATAAATTAAAAGGTGGTCACTTGGATCTGTATCCATTAATGCAATCAGATTAGAAATCTCTAGAGGCTAAAGTTGTTACCATGGTATCTCAGCGCGTCAGTCCAGAAATGATTGAAATACTATCGCAGCGACGGTAAACCCCAATACAACAACCAGAAATGACTGTATAAAATATCTTAATTGAGATTTAACTAATTTAAAACATAAAAATCGTATGTGATAATCAATTATTATATACAAGAAACAATATTTCTATCCTGCATGCCTAAATCTTTTGATTTGTGTTTCTTTTGAATTTTGAGATTGGAAAAATATGAAGCTGAGAAATTTCGTGAATCAGCCATTATTTCCATTCTTCCACGTGGGCATTAGATCTTATATGCTGACATCGGCTGTTGAGGATTCCATTAAGTAAAAGTAAATCCGGTTTAAAGTTTGAGACATAAGGATCAATATTATTTAAACAGTACATGGTATACTGACCGACCGAGTGACGAACCATTATAAAACATTTCCTGTTTGTTTTAGTAAAAAAAATATCCGTGAATTCATGTTATAATGGTTTGTAAGACTTCCATGTTTTAATAAATTATCAGCAAATAATGTATATATGTTTGTTTATTGGGTTTATAGTCCCACTGACAGTATTTCAGTCATTTGGAGACAATGTCTACTTTAGACAGATTATAATGCAGCCACACTGCAGTATCAAGCCGTAGACATGTGGCATGATACCACATCAAGTCACATTATCCTGACACCTGGCCAACCAGACCTGGAACTACCCATATATGCTGAGCGCCAAGCAAGGGAGCTACACCAGTACAATATATTACGACTTTGGTATGTCGAACCCACGAATATCTAAACGCATACTTAGCCCTTGTCTTAAACAAAAAATAACACTAAGGCATACCATCTTGAAACTATGTGATGCTTTCCAAAGACCTCTGAACATTTTCTTATTAAGCAAAAAGCCTTTTGTCAAAAACATATCCTGACAAATACTATCAAACCTTCAAAGTCAAATTAGAACAGCCAATACCGATGTAGTATCTCTGGTGATTTTCTAGGTTGAAGATAGAATGTCTGAAGTCTGTGTTTAGACCCTGAACATACTAAATTAATATGAAATGAAGAAGGCAACTGTTAAGGTCAACCGGATAAACTGTTAATGCCAGGGTAATGAACAGAAGCCGGGAATCAAACCGTCAACTTACTATCTATGCCAACGATTTGGATTTTTTTTTTTTTTTTTTTTTTTTAAGGATTAAGAGAAAAACAGAATCATTCCGTGGTTTAAGGTTCCCTATCCATCATGACTCAAATGAATGTACTTAATAAGAAACGGTGTACAGTTGCTATACCACGTGGTAACTGACATCATTATAAGCTGTCTCAAGCAGCATCTTTTGCCTCGATTCGATGGAGACAAATGTTGTAAGTGTGTTGTTTATTTATCAATTTTGATGGGATATAGCGAATGTGCAACGGAAATATGGGCCAAGACACAGGCCCAAATGATTCTTTTGTCAGATGTACAGTATTCCCTAACATTCGGGAAAACACTGTTTGAATCACTAATGATGTTTTGGGTATACATGTAAATACCAACCCTTACTTGTTTTTATTATTGTTCCATTTGTTAAAATGGATATGTGTGTGTTTGTGTCCTATAAATATATATATATATATATATATATATATATATTATAACTGTATAATTAAGTGTGTTTATACGTAGTTGTTTCCATCAAATTGTGTGTTGATATACTTACGAAATCGCTACTCTGAACTGGTGAAGACACCATGTTGCGGAACATGTCCTTCGGGGATATCGTATTCTAAATTAACCGATTTCGTCGAAATTGCGTTTACAAAAATAGTATTTTACCAGTATTAACGAGGGAGAGTATATTTCTACCAATCATCTGTGAACGAGCTGCTTTAAAAGTTGCTTTCTATACCAAAAAATTGTATCGCGGTATGTAACTATTGTTTTTTATTATCAGTTAATTTCCTTCACATTAAGAACGTTTACTACAGGTTTTCTTTCTTTAATATTTTTTTTGATGTTCATATTTACATATTTGAATCGAAAAACAAAAATAGACCACCGTACTCGTTTTAATTCTACACTGATATTTCCATGGAAACAATTTTGAAAGGAGAGCTTAATTATATATTTCATTTAAAGGTGGGGAAAAAAACATGTCAATAATCTTAAAAATAGGATAAACACATTTCTGATAGTTTACTTTATCTGACATCGCCGGATACGCACGCCCGATCAATCGATATCATGATGTCATGAAGTGAAACGGAAGATGTCAATTTGGGTTTTCTGAAGATGGTTATCTGATTAAATCCGGTACTTACTTTTCACAGAAATAAAATATTTTCACATATTGTTTCATTTTTACAGCGAATCCTTTCTTTGATGTTTTTCATTTCTCTTGAACACATTTTGTAATGTTACTTGATAAAAACAATAAAAATGTGTATAGGTCACTGAGCTGTTTCTATGGTAACAGAGACAGAATGTGTTCTCTTCTTCTTGACGAACTGAACGATAATGATTTATTTGCAATTAATTACGTCTATTTTAACGAACTGATCAAAGAATGAGCGCTGTAGAAGCCCTATACTGGCTAAACAGCCCATTGAGCGTAGTAGTTCTGACATTATAACAGTTTACATAAAAAATGCGAGTACCCGAAATACGTTACATTTTACCTTTTGGACGAAAAACGAACAGTCAATTGTTTAGTCCCTTCCCTATCATGTCCAAAACATTGCGATGATAATTTGTAGTATGCACTTTTTATAGTACATTTCTATACTCTGTCTATACGTCAACTGAATCAGTATTACGTTATGTGCTAAGCAATCCTTGAACTACTCATAATGCCTAAGGTGGAGCATGATTTTGTGTAAGATTTTTTAGGAACTTCGCTCAACTATCATACTCAAATTTAAGGATGAGTAAATAAGTTAAAGTCAGTCAGTGAGACTGACCAGCATTACATCTTGTTTCATAATAATACAGTAACTGTGAGGATTGATTGATTGATTGATTGATTGATTGATTGATTGATGTTTTTAGTTTACCGTCGCTACGTCAGTATTTCAGTCATATAGCGACGTCCAGCAAATTACAGATGAGGAAGACCCCGAATGCACTGAGGCATCCGGGTAGAACCACCGACCTACCGCAAGCCAGCTGGAAGGCTTCCTCACATGAAAATCCGAACGACTCGCCGGGATTCGAACCCACGTGTTCGGGGACTGAGTAACTGTGATGATGATGATGATGATGATGATGATGATGATGATAATGATTAATATTATGATTATGATGATTATTATTATTATTATTATTATAATTATTATTATCATTATTATTATAAAACAAAGGTGTGTGTGTGTGTGTGTGTGTGTGTGTGTGTGTGTTGAACATGTCATCATTTACTTCTCTAACTCTTGGTCTGAAAAAAAGATGATCATATTTTAAACAAGAATGAAAAGAAGTTACGACCTATCCGTGAATCAAAGAGTGCTATTGTTTATAAGTCAGATCACGTGGTTTATTGAGATTAACCAAGTAGCGGACATATTTCATTGTGACGTAGCGTGCCATGCAATTCCTTCTGTAACCCGATAGGGGGCGCTAAAACTAGATTTACAATCTATTCATTCTTACATATAACTAGGACTAACAAAATCTGAAAACTACAATTTAAAGCTGAATTGTTTATGTAATTTATTTTAGTATGTTTTATCTTTTTTAATACCATTTTTGTTTATTTTAAAGACGGCAATTAAATGATGTTATTGATCCCTTATTATTGTCGCCTTCTGAAACATAGCTGTAATTTTGAATGTTAGCATTATTTTGTTGCATCATATTCACTAATCTATTTTATTCATTCATTGTCTGAAGTGATCGTCAACGTAAAAAGAAATCTTTAGAAGCAGTTAAAATAATTGAACGTGTATTAGCGGCCACCTGTATTAAGCGGTCAACCTGCATTAAGCGGTCAATTTTAATATTACCAGACTTTAGCATTTTTTTATGTATTTAACTTTTATTTAGCTGTCACCTCTTTAAGCGGTCACTTTCTCTTGTTCCCTTGACTGACCGCTTTAGGCAGGTTTGACTGTAACTTCAAGATGTGATGAATTTATAAGCAATTTTGCGATTTAACGGGAAATACACCTCTCTGTCTCTTCGAAGATGCCGGAGATGTGAGTAGTTAATGTTTGGAAACGCATCAGCATTTATGAACATGAATATGAAATAAGATACAGAGTGATGATAGTTTCCCCGTTACAAGCTTGTAGAATACAAGGTTAGTTTCACAAGATGGCCAGTTTTATCTTATTTTTCCTTTTCATGTTATACTTGTTCTAATAATTTATCTTAGTCGATTCTTCCTTGGATGGATGAGTATTTTGTGCCCGGAAAAGTTATAAACTCATATAGGCTCTCTAATCCCCACCACGAAACAGGGTTCGAACCCACAGCCTTTCGATCCACAATTATGTAGCTTCAATCACCGGACCACAGTCCCCTTGATTCTATAAACATATATATTTTGTTTAGTCAATTGAGTAAACTCAATAATTGAAATAATAATAAAATAACTGATTATATGTTATTTTTTCGGACATGAAGATATATATTTCACTTTTTTCAGCTACAGGTGTGGGGAACACAGTCACAATTTTTTTCTTTAGTTATTGAAAACTATATACACGTAAATAAACAACTTAAAGTCTATATATACAGTTACCATTATTCTTTACAAAGACAATACAAAGGAGAAATCTTCGAAATCAATGGTCCGTTGTTTTTGTTCATCTGATGTAACACGAGCCTTTTGTTGAAACTAAAACGTCCCAGTAATTAAGGAGAGTATAGTTAATGTTCTAATTGCCGTCTCTATTTTTACCCTTGGAGAGTACCTGACAACGACGGACGCCATGTTGGATTTTTGTACAGGACCAAACTGTAAATGATGAAAGTTTAAATGCTATAGTTGGATATCAATCAAAATAAAGGTATACTTTTTATAATAAGGGACTGATTTAAAACAGAAAGTGTGCTGTAATGAATACAAGCATTCAAATTATGTTAGTTTGATGGAGTAGTATCTTACTGACATAGAATGTCTCAAAGTTTTGTTTTATTTTTAACTAACTAACATATATTGTTGCAAAAAAATGTACTTATGTGATATACAAAATAAGTTAACGACTGCTTTTAGATGTGTGAATTTCGATAGTTTAAAAATATCATAAATAGATATATTTAAATTTACAAAGTGAGAAACACAGTTGGAAATACATACAAGTATATATAGGAAAGTAGGTAGGTAGACTCCAGTAGAATGCTGTCGTAATTGATTAAATATATTATTTATCATTTACAGAGTTTGAACATACTCGTATGTCTTTAGAAAATGAAGACCAAAAAAAGATAGTAATTCTGAACAGCATTCTAATTATATTCCAGCATCTTTGCATTAGCCAAGTAAAACTGAATTTGTTAGAAATGAATTTGCATCGAGGAACATTAGTTAATTCATTTGTGTTGATTTACAATTTATTCAGGTCTGGTATTAGGTCTCTTGTCTGGAATCGTGTCTCTTGCCTGGAATCATGTATCTTGTCTGGAATCATGTCTCTTGTCTGGAATAATGTATTTTGTTCATGTCTCTTGTCTGAAATCATGTCTCTTGTCTGAAATCATGTATCTTGTCCGGAATCATGTCACTTGCCTGGTACCAGGTCTCTTGTCTGGAATCATGTATCTTGGAATCATGTCTCTTGTCTGGAATCATGTCACTTGCTTGGTATCATGTCTCTTGTCTGGAATCATGTTTCTTGTCTGGAATTATGTCACTTGCTGGTATCATGTCTCTTGTCTGGAATCATGTATCTTGAAATCATGTCTCTTGTCTGGAGTCATATCACTTGCCTGGATCATGTCACTTGCCTGGAATCATGTCACTTGTCTGGTATCAATACCACTTGCCTAGTATCAATCATGCATCTTGTATGGTATGATGCCACTTGTATTGTACCATGCCCTCTTGTCTGGTATCATGCCACTTATATGGCTGGTATCATGCAACTTGCCTGGGGCGTGATGTCGCCGTAAGGCAGCATTTTATCTGTTTCATGTAGACAGTCTCAAAATGATTAAAAATGTCGATGGGGCGTTAAACTGAGCAAACAAAATTACTTTCATTTATTACAAACTAAAAGTGCGCTACTATATCCCTTAAAGGCAACCATGTCACAGACGATAAACATCGATGACCTCAAGGAGGAGTATCTTAATTGTGACGTATGTGGTGACGAATATGACGAGGAGCAGCACGTGCCGCGCGTTTTGCCATGCCTACACACCTTTTGTGGCCGCTGTATGGAGGGGATGGTCCGAGACTGGACACTTATCTGTCCCACATGTCGTATAAAACACAACGTCCCCGGCGACAGGTACGTAATCCATACTTGAGGACTTTAAATAAACACAGATGTGCAGGCTGGTCTAGGTTTGCACTGGTCGCACAGGCAGTCATTAGTGCCCACATTTTTGTATGTGTTAAACAACCAGAGCTCCGACAAACAGATGCGTAAAAGACTGCTTACATTTCTTGCATATACGTTAATTCTTTGGTGAATTTAATGTCATGTCCAGCTGCATTATATCTTTTTCAATTATTATTGTGACTTATATCAAGGGTTTAAAGATGTAGTAAAAGTGGTGTACATTTTTTGCAATAGCTACGCTGGTATAAGTGGTAGTCAATGGTTGGCCTGATTTTCGCAAAAAGGGACATGGCTAGAAACTGTATAACTAAAACCTAGAACGGTGCATCGGGCCGGGTGTAGACCCATGTGTCTCATTTTTTTTTTTTTTTTTTTTTTTTTTTTTTTTTGTCATCAGCCTTTCTTGTCAATAACAGGCGTAGAATCATAGATTATAAAACGTCGACCTTTATCATGTCTAAACCCATTCCTCTTTCTCCTGATTTCCAAATCGCTCTATATGCGCTTAATTTTCTTTTGTTTGAACCATGTCCTCCAATAGAACCAGCAAAACATGAATGCGTGATTGTTCAAATTCAAGTCTAGTAAACATCAATTGGCAGGTATCGTATGCATTTGTCTCATCAATAACTCACTACGTAGCATAGGGTCTTAAAATAAGAACATCTTTGGTAAACAACAAAAATTATACTAAGAGTGTTCGTTCCTTACAATCCAAATACAGATAATGTTTGATAATGTACCTAAATTCATGAAAAATTGGTGAAATCTTACGATTAATCCTGAAATTATGCCGGGGATACAGTGGATTGGAAATTGATACATAGTGATGGCATATCGCATGCGAGAACCATGATTGATCTGGGATATTTCCATAAATATAAATACAATCTCTCTCACTCTCTCTCTCTCTCTCTCTCTCTTAATGACAATTGAAAAGTATTATGTTTATCACTGCCCTTCACCAATGCAAGTTTCTAGTATGTTTGATGGTTTAATCAGTGAAACAAATAAATTCCTTTAACTTTTATTAAACACGACGGTTAACTAGGTTGGACCAGTACTTGTGTGCCCGTTAATAACATGAAATACAATTGCCTCCACTGGGGACCGAACCTACAATATTCGAATTCACTGTCATAAACGCTACCATATATTACGGCACCCGTAGTCGCCTGTTTGGTCACGTACGCCTCAGCTGTCAACGTAGGAACCCATGTTTGCTCAGTTCGCTCTGCTTTTTAATCAACCGTAGGTTCATTTGACCCGTAACGGAGACAGTACGGAACATTCGATCGTTATAATATATATAATTCTCTTCTATACCTATTCCGTATCAACAAACCAGCATTAGGCTGGCTTTTTTCCCTATTCTTTTTCTTTGTATGATTTGCATTAATAATCATAATACAATACATATCAGCATTAAGCATTTCTCCTTCAGAGAAAACCTCGAATGATATAGATAATATACAAAACCTATATACACAAGCCCATATGTTCTTTTTCTTTCCTACTTCCTCGTCTAGAGCCAAGCCTTGCTTACTTAATTCTTCATAAGTTTGAGTAAATAAGAATAAACTAACAGTGACTAATATCAACAGAGTAAAAAAAAATAATTTGGTGTAATCAAGAAAAGGAATTGCATCACATTACAATATCGTTAAGTTAGCGTGATGGAGCGCCGTGGTGTAATTAGTAATTACAGCGTTGTCGCTCTTTTCAAAATGCTCGTAATTGATAAGTTCCTTACACCAGAACCGCCCATTACTCACCTTATTTAAGTTAGCATTATATCGATACTACCACTAAAGTTTTTTTTTGTTTTGTTTTTTGTTTTTTTGTTTTTTTTCGAAAATGCTCTTAGATAATGAAAATGTGTAAAAGATAAATTTAAGTCTATGAAGAGGCTTTAAGATATCATAATTTCCTATATTCGAGGAGAACTAAACAAGTAGGCTGTATATTACTGTGAACTGTTCTTGGTGCATTTAAGTGTATACATGTATTTTTTTTCTTTTTTTTATTTGTTTATTGCCTACGACTCAGTTTGTTCAAAATGGTTATGTTTGTATTTTACATTCAACAGCATAAAGAATTTTCCTCAGGAACATACGCGGAGGAGTCTTCGAGATTTTATTCGACTGAAAAGAAAAACTCACAACATACCCTGTAGAGATTGTCCTGATTGCGGCACAGCTGTCTACTTTTGCAAGGACTGTCAGACCTTTATATGCGCAGAATGTACGCATGCGCATTTACGTAATTTCCTGTCGAGAAATCACCAGATCGCAAACTTTGAGCAGCTACGGAAGTATGGTCTAGAAACCTTCCAAAGAGAACTGACTTGTTCTGTTCCGGGTCACGAAGTCAACCGTTGACTCACTACTGCGATGCTAAAGTATGTTCCAAGCCTCTTTGCAAAATGTGCACGGTCTTGGATCATGACGAGGCTAAAGGTCACCACATCAAGAAGATAACAGAAATATATGACCAAGAACGTCATGCAGTTCACGATCTTACGAAGAGAATTGAAGACAAGGTTGCTTCTGCCAAGAATGTTATGAAAGAGACGGAGGATGAATTTAGCTCGCTAGGCACCAAGGAGGATATATGCGACGAGAAATTGATATCGAGATGGACGCAGGGATCAAAATGCTTGAAATAAGACGTCGAGAACTGAAAGACAATCTGAGTGGCAGGATTAAAGAAAAAAAGTCTGTTCTTCAAAAACAGAGGGACTATCTTAGATACTTTATATCACTGATGAACAGTGCCAGGGATTTCTCATCACACAGTTTAATTCACAGTATGCCAGCGGAATTCATTCAGATTACAAAAATTATAACAAACCGCCTTGAAGAACTGAAAAATCAACATTTGGACCAATGTCCACTTGAAAACTCCTACGTTGCGTTCGACAAGAACGCAATGGGCCCAGATTTTAAGAACTTTGTTTTAGGTATGGGGCAGATACGATCCACGGCAATCTATCCTCCAAAAACATCCGTAGAAACACTGGAGGCACCACTCGGACAGGAATCTGAGGTGATAAGAGTCTTTCTGTATGACGCCAAAGGAAGGCCACAAAGAGACAGTTTTGACGCAATTAATGTAGATATAAAAGACAGTAAGGGAAACACGGTACCATCTAGAGTTCAGGATGCGAAAACAGTTGATGGTTGTTACAAGGTGATCTGCAAACCTACGTCGCATGGTTCTCATACCGCAAAGATAAGAGTGTTGAGCAGGAAGGTAAACGAAGAAGGGTTTCGCTTCATTGTAAGAGCTCCAGGTAACATTTTGCACCATGTCACTGTGACACAGAAATGCACCGAGTGGGGTACTTGTTCTTCTGCAACATTACTGCACAAGGTATGAAGAGGTTGATAACATATTTTATAGCTATAACTATAAAGGATTAATACTAGTAGTCTGTTAAGATTCTAAATAACATTAGTTTCAAACAGGCCAAAATTTAACATGAAAGTCAATATCGAAAAATAAGTCAGAATTCGTCCACTACAAGCAAGAAGGGCTATATATAAAGCATATATAAAGGAAGGCTGATGAGCCCATCTGGCTTTCAATGAACGAGATATAAACAACAATCTTCCCATGACAAGCCATATTCTGTATTGGTCAATAGCTGTATTAGTTGCTGTAGTATTTATGTATATTCATGTATATATTTGTGATGAATTAACGACCACGTTCTCGTATTGAGATAATTGTTATTAATTAGTTATGACAATAAATAACAACACCTGACTATAAAACTCTTTGTTTTCAGACATTATATAAGTGTCCTTTCGACACATTAACATTTGCGATAAGTATTTTTCGTAATCTCAAAGGATCAACATTTAATGCACCTAACGCACCAACAATTAGGAGGTCGTTTGTTGAAATTACAAACGAAACGGCTTTCTGTTTGCTTAGCCCAAAGGAACGTCATTTGATAAAAATATGGTATAATGATGCCTGATTATTGAAGCTTTAATATATCAATCTTTTATATCATAAATATGTACTAGAGAATTTCATCAAACTTTATCTTATTGATTTAAATAATTTTGACCTTCTACAGAAATAAAGGGAAGGCTAAAAAAGAAAAGAAAACATAAGAAAGACATTTTAAAAAGTAAAAAAAGGTTAAAAATACGAAAATTTCCCATTTTTGTCTTCCGGAATTAAAAAAAAAGGATATTCATAAAAACATAAATATGCGCCATACTTGATGACGTAACCATCATGCAGAAAAAAAGGGCAATTTTTAGATAAGACTAACCACAAGATTTTATTTCTTACGTTTTTCTATTGATTTTATACGATGTTTAATTCTTGATAAAATACCCATTATTTCCTACCCACGCGACTGAACAAATATTCCTTGCAGGATGCACTACTGCAGACAAAATAAAATAATAATAATAATAAAAAAAAAAATGAAGAAAAAAATCAATGAGATTACTTTGAAAGCCATCCTATGCAGCCTTTAAGTTGTTTAAATTTTAAATTTGCAATACTAAACGGAAACACATGCAGAGATGTACGCATTTTTTTTAATAATTTCTTATTTTTATGTTAGAATCCTACACTAAGTCCAATTATAAAAAGCGTGTAACCGTTAGAAACACCTTGAAACTTCTAACAATTCACTTGCCTTATATATGGAATTATTTTAGAGGATTAATAGATATAACTTAAATTAAGACTACATCAGACCCCATGACGCTAGACTTCAAACACACATTAAAATGAATGTTTTTTAACTGCTTTGATGACGTCATAATCACGTGACTTAAGAAAACGACTTAAGAAAAATATCTTAAATGCTAGCAGATGTATAGGTAACGTTCGTTGAAAAATTCTAACTTTTTGTCGAGGCAATTGAATTTTCATGTTGCTTAGACATTTGCGACATATTGAAAGTAACTCTTGAAGTAGGTTGTTCAAAAAAGTTTAATAACTAGGATGTCAATTGTTGAAAATACAAACGAAACGGCTTTCCGTTTGCTTATTTCAAAGTGCTTGAATATATCGTTTAATTTAGATATGGAATACTGATGCTTATTCATTAAAGATATAATACTTATATCAGCTCCTCTACCATAAATATGTACGAAAGAATTTCATCAAACTTTATCTCATTGAATTTAAATGAACCTGACCTTCCTAAAAATATGAAGTAATAAAAAATAAGATAACATTTTAAAAAATAAGTTAAAAAATGGACTTTAATTTTGAACATTTTTCATTTTTATCTTCAAATCATTTTTCATTTTTATCTTCAAATATTCAAGAAGATATTCATGAAGACATAAATATGGGTCACATCTGATGACGCATCCATTTACAATTTTTCAGAAAAATAGGCAAATTGTAGGATAAGACTATCCTCAAGATTTTATTTCTTACGTCATTCCATCAATTCAATATGTATTTTCTCGGCGTAGCTGTATAAATACTTCTTGAACCAATCAAAAATTAATATTTTTTGCAAATGAAGCCAGAGTATAATTTATTTTTAGCATAATAAGAATATTCCAAATTAAAATGGGAGTTTCAGGTTGTATATATATTTCTACTTGACATAACAGGTTTCTTTTTCATTTTAAACATGTAAGGTAACTCGATATATGTAATAAAAATCTAACACTTCCTCATCAATTTAGGAAATTCTGCTTTGGCAAAATGATATAAAACAACTAAATAAGAAGCCGGCGTATGTCTATTTTTAAACCACAATTTTCCCTAATTTGTAAAAGTGGACTCGGCCTTCATGGGAGGTAAGTACTGCGGAGGAGTTGTGCAGTTTATTGTGTATCTTGTAACAATAATCAGATATACGCAATTTATGATCTTTCGGTTTCGCTTGGTTACATGCTAATTGTCTGTACTTTAAAAAAAACACAGCATGTATATAATATTTAATGGAAGCTGGTAGATTAGCTTTATTTTAGTTTGTCAATTAAATCCGTTTCTTCACACTACCTCCCATGTTCTTCGTAGTTATAATAATTTTTCTTACGATTCCAATTTAATAATAGTTTTAATCTGTTTTACATATTACAATTGACAATTATTTATTACGCCCAATATCTTTTTAAAGATGTTTCTTGTTTATTATAATTAATTTATTATACATTACGTCATACCCATGTGACTGAAAAATATTACTTACAGTATGCACTACTGCAGAAAAAAGTAAAAGAAAAAAATATATGACAAAATCATTAAGATTACTTTTACGGCAGAGGAACCCTAATGGGCGCGGCAAATGTCGGAAAAGAACGCCCAGCTTCCGATGTTCTTCATCATAATACGCCGTGATTCGGAATGTGATCCTTTTCATTAAGAAGTTTAATTCATGGTATCTTATATCATTGTTAATCATTTGTAATAATTTTGATTGGTATTCATCTATCTAAATACAAATCATCGTTACTTATTTAAAAAAAAAGGAGAAGAAAAACACATCCCCAAATTTCTTCCGGTGATGTCAGTTTTGGAATTCCACTGAGGTTATTTTGAAAAGTTCTCCATAAAAAAGCAAAATTAAAGAGCAAAGGTATCTAATCAATCATTACTACAGTAATACAAGTTCTTATATTGGAAATTCATGTAAAGCTGAAAATTGTAACAGTGATTCTTTCGTATTAAGATTGTACGTACTTGGTCATAGGGTTTTTGTATAAAACTCTTCAAAATGCTTAGACTTTTATTTCTTAAAAACAAGTAGCAAATAACTTTGAAATGCAATGATTCATTTGGAAAATAAATGTATATAGTTGTATTTTTGTTTATGTACAGTACAAAGTGGTGAATTTTGTCTCTGAGGAAATTTCATTTAAAAACTTTGTGCTCACAATGTACTTGAGAAGAAATAGTCAATACCTAATATTCTGTTTACAAAATAGGTTGTCGGGTAATATATACTGTTATTGCTTGATATTTTTATGGTTAACCTATATAAAATTTTGCATGTTTATGTTTGATATAGTATATAAATATTTTTTGAACAGCTTGGTTTGAGAAATTTGTATACAAATTATGTACTTTACTAGGAATCGCTTGTTTTTTTTTAAATGTTTTCCATTTGATATATGCCTTATGTATATGAGAAAAAAAAGGAAATTTGATGATTTTATAGCATATTTTATAAGTATACCCCCACACAATGTGCGAAAGCATTTCAACACAGGGTTAGATAAACTAAAAATCATTACACTTTTAAAATCTGTGGTTAGCTTACACATATATCGCACAAAATGTTTCCTTTAAATGTATAGAATAAAAAAAGCACCAAAGAAACCAGAATATAAAAAATCATGCAATAGAGTTCCACTACCTTAACTTGTGAAAACAAGCTTGTATCACATGCAGCAGACTGTTAGGGGACCGCACGAATAGTGCATGGAAGGTGTGCAGTATCTGTACCTGGGGCGTATGGGCACCTTATGGCTGCCTAAAGGCTGTCCTTTGGCGTCTGTATGATTTCTGGGGATCGCAAAGGTCAATTGGAACACCTGCACAACCCATACTGACCGTCTGCTGCACCGTTTATACCTTCTTCGTTATTATCTTACATTGGTTTAGGAATGTGCACTTAATCGTTCTGGTTAAGGTAGAGCCTGTTATTTTGTATTTCGGAAATTTGGGGACTGCCTAACTGCGAAATCACACCATAAATACGAGTCAGTCACATTATGCCAAATCCTGGCACATCCTTTGTGTGCCAAGTTTTATTATTATACAAGTATTATTTTGATAATAATGGTATTCCTTGCATAGTTAATTTTAAAAAAAACCTAACTATTACATATAAATATGTTGCATTATACATTGTGTTTGGTTTGGTTTTGGCATGGCGTCCCAACGACATTATTTTAGTTACTTGGAGACAGATATAGTGCTGCCTGGCACGCCGTAGACATGTGGCACGATGCCACACCCAGTCACATTATCCTGACCATGAGCCAACCAGCACTGTTACTAAACAAGTCACTAATAATTGGACTGCTCCTTTTTTCTCACTGAATACTTGAATAGTACGAAAACGGTCAACGATTGAAGACTGGTCCCAGGTACTTAACAAATTGTTTTCTGGTACAAAATAGTAGGTACCTTTATATATTGATCACTTATCAAGGGAGATAAACCGGTACAACGTTTATGAATATGAATGATCGAACCTACGACCTCCTGGTTACGAAAGCGGGCGCTCTTACAAGAGATTTCACTCCGGAATGATACATAAATCTACGTCAATAGACGGACACTACCCGAAAACATAATCTACATGCCTGTGTATAATTACACACATTGTTAAATGGGAAATAAATATACATTTGGGACTTTTTTTCCAGTCAATGATTGGTCAGTTTAAATCAGCATATTATACCGGACATTGCCGATCCTCTTGTGAAATGGTCTATTCAGTCACCATGACCGATAAATTGTTTATATTTTTTTAACTAAGGATATGGATTATGGTAATCCGTCCACCATTAAATTATAATCACGGTCCTTCAAATTCTTCAAAAGACTTCAGTGCAAATGCAAGCATCCATTGACTTGGAATTATAAGCTGTTTTGCTCAATTGTATAATTCTTGCATTTACTATAAAATTCCCACGATCACTTGGTAGACCATGATCACAATTTATGATAGATGGATTACCTTAAGAAAAATATATACCATTTTGTTGTTGTTGTTTTCGGACTTTAATCTTACATATACGGTTGTTGTTTTTTTCTATTTATTCAGGCGAAATTGACAAACGATTTGGTGACATCATCTGTAAGTATTTTGTTGATGTCTTTAAGTTTATTTTTTTTATCAAATGCAAAAAACCTAAATTAGTACAAACTCACACGAAGTCACTCTTCCCTATCACTTGAACGAATAGTTTTATATAGTAGAATTATTACTTTTATGAATAATATTTAGTAAATTTATTTTTATTTCCTATCTTGAACATATGAGTAGGCGATAAAACACATTGTATAATATATCAATATGTTTGTACCTCGTGGATTTTCTGAGCAGGAAAAAAATATGACAGCGTATTATATGTATTGATAATAAATCCTTTTTACTAATTCATTCATTTATTTTTATAATCATACACATTGTTTCATTTTTATTTGTCTATTTATTTATCTGTTACCAGGTGTTGGCTTCCTTTTTGACGCAGAGACGGCACACCATGAGAGAGCGATATCCACAGATGGACGCAACATGAGGTCAGACATCGAAACTCTCCGCAGGGTGGCTGGGCTCAGACTCGGCATAGCTAAAGGTGCGTACTTGACTCCCGTACCGTACATATAGGATATTTTTATACAGATATTTGAGAAATACTGAAATCATTTATGATAATAGCCACTACAGCGAGGCAAACGTTATTTTTTTTGTTTTTACAATTCGCAAATTTGCAATTACCGTACTACTAAAGGACAATGGAAAACAGGAAACTTTCGCACCTAGAAACTTTTGCGTTTTTATGCGTCCAGGCATATTCGCGGCGTAATACTTTCACGGATTTAAACAGACCGCGAATCCCGCGAAACAATGCACTCTACGAACAAAATGCATTCATTGAATAGCATGACACGGCGTTCCAATACACTTAACGGTTATTTTTCTGGTCAGCGGTCATTGTTTTTGAGTGAACAGTTTTTAGTTAATAGTTTGAGTAGTTTTAAGACTAGCTGTTGTTGAAAGGAGTATTTTATATAAGTATTAATGGTTAGTTCGGCAAGATGTCCATACGTAGTTTTTTTTCGTAGTTTAGTAATTTACTGATGGATTACCTTAAAAACATATATACTATTGTCACGAAGTTATTCATTCCATCGAGTATGATTTAAAGTTCATAGAATCAATATTTTTCCATTGTAAATAAATTGAATTTTACGAGTAATGAGATTTTGCAACGTTTGTACTGCCATAGTGGGATAGGTTGTACACTTTGATCTTAAAGGAAGATATGTCAATGGTTCAGTACAATTGAGATGAAAATCAATCGGTTAATTGCGAGGTACTGACATGATGTTTATTTAGTTTTATTGAGAGTAATTTAAAATGTGTCGGGATAAGAAACGCTCCAAGGTATACGAATATTCTCTTCTCAGATAATCCAAGATATACGAATATTCTCTCCTCGGATTTTCCAAGGTATACAAATATTCTCTACTCAGATATCCAAGGTATACGAATATTCTCTACTCAGATTATCCAAGATATACGAATATTCTCTCTTCAGATTATCCAAGATATACGAATATTCTCTCTTCAGATATCCAAAGTATACGAATATTCTCTACTCAGATTATCCAAGGTATACGAATATTCTTTCTTCAGATAATCCAAGATCTACGAATATTCTCTCTTCAGATATCCAAGGTATACAAATTTTCTCTACTCATATATCCAAGGTATACAAATATTATCTCCTAGGATTATCAAAGGTATACGAATATTCTCTCCTAGATTTTTCCATGGTATACGAATATTCTCTACTCAGATATCCAAGGTATAAAAATATTCTTTCTTCAGATAATCTAAGATATACGAATATTCTCTCCTCAGATAATCCAAGATATACGAATATTCTCTCCTCAGATAATCCAAGATATATAATTATTCTCTCCTCAGATATTCCAAGGTATACGAATATTCTCTCCTCAGATATCCAAGGTATACGAATATTCTCTCCTCAAATATTCCAAGGTATACGAATATTCTCTCCTAGGATTTTCCAAGGTATACGAATATTCTCTCCCAAGATTTTCCAAGGCATACGAATATTCTCTCCTAGGATTTTCCAAGATATACGAATATTCTCTCCCAAGATTTTCCAAGGCATACGAATATTCTCTCCTAGGATTTTCCAAGATATACGAATATTCTCTCCTCGATAATCCAAGACATATGAATATTCTCTCCTCAGATATTTCAAGATATACGAATGTTCTCTTCTCAGATATCAAAGGTATACGAATATTCTCTCATTAGATAATCCAAGGTATACATATATTCTTTCTTCAGATACTCCAAGATATACGAATATTCTCTCCTCAGATTATCCAAGATATACGAATATTCTCTACTAAGATATCCAAGGTATACGAATATTCTTTCCTCAGATATCCAAGGTATACGAATATTCTCTCCTCAGATAATCCAAGGTATACTAATATTCTTTCTTCAGATAATCCAAGATATACGTATATTCTCTCCTCAGATAATCCAAAGTATACGAATATTCTCTCCTCAGATAATCCAAGGTATACGAATATTCTCTCCTCAGATAATCCAAGATATACGAATATTCTCTCCTCAGATAATCCAAGATATACGTATATTCTCTCCTCAGATAATCCGAAGTATACAAATATTCTCTACTCAGATAATCCAAAGTATACGAGTATTTTCTCCTCAGATAATCCAAGATATACGAATATTCTCTCCTCAGATAATCCAAGGTATCCGAGTATTCTCCACTCAGATATCCAAGATATACGAATATTCTCTCCTCAGATAATCCAAGGTATACGAATATTCTCTCCTCAGATAATCCAAGGTATACAAATACTCTCTTCTAGGAATTTCCAAGATGTACAAATTTTCTCTACTCAGATATCCAAGGTATACGAATATTCTCTCCTCAGATAATTCATTGTAAACGAATATTCTCTCCTTGGATTATCCATTGTATACAAATAGTTTTTCCTTGGATTATCCATGGTATTAGAAATTTCTTTCCTCGGAATGTGCATCGTATTTCATGGTATACGAATATTCTCTCCTCGGATAATCCAAGGTATACGATTATTCCCTCCTCAGATATCCAAGTTTTACGAATATTCTCTCCTAGGATTTTCCAAGGTATACAAATTTTCTCTACTCAGATATCCAAGGTATACGAATATTCTCTCCTAGATTTTCCAAGTTATACGAATATTCACTCCTCAGATATTCCAAAATATACGAATATTCTCTAGTCAGATATCCAAGGTATACGAATATTCTCTCCTCAAATTATCCAAGGTATACGAATATTCTTTCTTCAGATAATCCGAGTTATACGAATATTCTCACTTCAGATGAGCCAAGATATACGAATATTCTCTCCTCAGATTATCCAAGGTATACGAATATTCTCTACTCAGATATCCAAGGTATACGAATATTCTCTCCTCAGATAATCCAAGGTATACGAATATTCTCTCCTCAGATAATCCAAGGTATACGAATATTCTCTCCTCAGATAATCCAAGGTATACGAATATTCTCTACTCAGATATCCAAGGTATACGAATATTCGCTCCTCAGATTATTCAAGTTATACGAATATTCTTTCTTCAGATAATCCAAGATATATGAATATTCTCTACTCAGATAATCCAAGATATACGAATATTCTCTCCTCAGATAATCCAAGGTATACGAATATTCTCTCCTCAGATATCCAAGGTATACGAATATTCTCTCCTCAGATATCCAAGGTATACGAATATTCTCTCCTCAGATAATCCAAGATATACGAATATTCTCTCCTCAGATAATCCAAGGTATACGAATATTCTCTCCTCAGATAATCCAAGATATACGAATATTCTCTCCTCAGATATCCAAGATATACGAATATTCTCTCCTCAGATAATCCAAGGTATACGAATATTCTCTCCTCAGATAATCCAAGGTATGCAAATATTCTCTTCTCAGATATCCAAGGTATACGAATAATCTCTCCTCAGATAATCCAAGGTATACAAATATTCTCTTCTCAGATATCCAAGATATACAAATATTATCTAATCAGATATCCAAGGTATACGAATATTCTCTCCTCAGATAATCCAAGATATACAAATATTCTCTTCTCAGATATCCAAGGTATACGAATATTCTCTCTTCAGATTATCCAAGATATACGAATATTCTCTACTCAGATATCCAAGGTATACGAGTATTCTCTACTCAGATATCCAAGGTAAACGAATAGTCTCTCTTCAGATTATCCAAGGTATACGAATATTCTCTACACAGATATCCAAGGTATACGAATATTCTCTCTTCAGATTATCCAAGGTGTACGAATATTCTCTCTTCAGATATCCAAGGTATACGAATATTCTCTCCTCAGATAATCCAAGGTATATGAATGTTCACTACTCAGATAATCCAAGGTATATGAATGTTCACTACTCAGATATCCAAGATATACGAATATTCTCTCCTCAGATAATCCAAGATATACGAATATTCTCTCCTCAGATAATCCAAGATATACGAATGTTCACTACTCAGATATCCAAGATATACGAATATTCTCTCCTCAGATAATCCAAGATATACGAATATTCTCTCCTCAGATTATCCAAGGTATACGAATATTCTTTCTTCAGATAATCCAAGATATACGAATATTCTCTACTCAGATATCCAAGGTATACGATTATTCTCTCCTCAGATTATCCATGGTAAACGAATATTCTCTCCTCTGATTATTCATTGTAACGGATGTTCTCTCCTCGGATATCCACGGTAACGAATATTCTCTCCTTGGATATTAGCTATGTTGTTGTACATAAAGATTGTTCGTCCGTGTACATGTGCGCTAGAAATGCAGATTTAAGAGTGACAGGTTTCCTATGTATATATTTATTTATTTCTCACAAATATTGTTCAATACTTTGTTTAGTTTACCCTATATAAATTTTGCTGTATTCGCAAATCATCTTACAGCATTAAATGTTGTTTAACATTGTTCTGTACTATATTCGTCGGATATATTTTTAGACGAGTAGGCAGTTTTAAAAATCATATAGGACGAGCCGCTAGCCCTTACTCCTTTGTTTTTCTGCCTTTGAATTTCGCCACTGCGCAGGTTATTTTGTCCAATTCTTGTTTGCCTCCTTGCGTGTCTTTTGTGTCATCAAGGCATAATGCATTGTGCAATGAATTTAGTTACAACTTATCTATCTGATGTCGATTCGGAAGCGGGTTCTTCGACGGCATCAATCTCATTAAATCCATATCCTAACTGACGTTCGCTAGGTAGGACATTAAAGGTCGACTAAAATTGACCTTTGATATAGCCAAATCGATGACGTCAAAATGTTTGTGTATACATAGTAAATATTCACAAGTTAACCGCAACGAACGGAATTTTAAATTTTGCGGATAACACAAAGTATTCCGATTTCGAAATCAAGCAGTTCATGACGTAAAAGTCGACTTGAGACAAGCTTTTATGGAATTTTGTTAGATTTTCGCAGGATAGAGTATTGGGGTGAAAACGAAGAGCTGGTTTTTTTATAAGATTGTCTTGACGATTGCTACCGACCTTACAAATGTGCCATTACGCCTGCATGGGCCCCAACTGAGTGGGAAATAAGGTTAGTGGAGCAGACATCTGGCTGTACTAATTGTGCCACTAATTAATAGTCCAATCGCTATCCCCTACGGTCAAAGTTACATTTAGCAATTTCGTGATCCGTATGTGAATCGGATGAATTTATTTCATATCCTGACATTAAAAAGGAAATCCATCTTAAAGTTCAATGATCTCGTCTTGATCACGTCTGCGGGAAGTGCTTCCTTAATTAACTGCAAGTTATTTGTCTCATTTGTAACCATTGTGTTTCAATCAACAACAACAACAAAAAAAATAGGAATACGTGGTTGTTTCATTAAACCAAAAAAATGCGCTACTTAATTAAACCTTAAGGAAATCTTTTGCTGTGAATGTATAGGAATGTATGTCTAGTATGGTAGAATACTACGGTAGCCACTATAGAAAAAGTCCATTGTGATTTTTAACAACAAATTTTTTTTTTTTTTTGGTGCAATAAGCTTTCCTAAATGATGTCAGTATTGAGTAAAAGTAAAATAACACACATACCTTAGCTCATTTAAAGGCCTCGTATGATATATGTTTTAGTGTTGAGAAATTATTTTACTATTTTGTACATTTATACGTTTAATTAGAAATGGTCTCTGTGTTATTCTCAAACTTTATTCTATGACACTTTTTGTATTTATAATAGTTGTACGTAAAGGCACGGTTTCCATAATGTTTATGTTTATATATTAAGACTGAGGTCACAATATACATATTAAATTTTCGAAGTTTTTTTTTATAATACTTCCGGTGAAAGCGATTGTTATGATATAATGCAGGTAAGTTTTATGCTACTGATCCATTGAATTTTGATGTAGTTTTCTGTTGTATTATACTGAAACGTAATATACAATAATATGTGTGTTATATATATATATATATATATATATATATATATGAGTGTGTATATTATGTATACTTGTACATGTATTTGTATTTTACTATCCAGCTTTCATGCCTATATTTCGCTTTCGGTATGTGTGTGGATGCTGGAGTGTTACATCATCTGTAGCCTTGCTAAGATTTTGGATCAGTGTTTATGAACGCTTACAAATAGTAAATAACGCACATACAATTTGTGTCTACTGATTATATCAAAAAGACTTAAATATAATCGATACTTGTGCACATTTCAATGATGTAGTCGCCAATTATGCATGTTTTCTTTGTCTATTTATGTATTATATGTGTTTACTGTACATGTATGCCCACGTGGGTCATTGACCTTCCGGATTAAGGAATAAAAACTTTACTAATAATTTATTAATCTCGTTTTAATGTGAAACTGCGAAACTTCGCGCCAAGATGTTACGATATATCGCCAAGTAGCGCATCTTTTAGTTTAGGTCTTTGATTAAACTGTTGTTCAAGGAAAGTCCAGTATATATTTTGAAGACGACGTAGGGGCGAGACATCGAATTCGACAGATATGTGATACGTTCCACTTTTTTTATATAAGAATACCGTTTTATTTTTTATGCTACTCTTCTATCAAATAACTGTAAACTGTCGTTAGGACGATATACTCATCAGCTCACTCCGGTCATTTCCAGGGCGTCGCCGTCAGTTTCCATGGGAACTGGAGTCAGCCAAGGTGATGAAGGCCAAGGAGAGAGACATGGATGATGAGGCCCAGACCAGCATGATGAAGAAGTCCGTTAAGATGGACTCCAAGTTCACAAAGAACAAATCAAAAGAACTTGACGAACTCGAGAGAGAAGAAGCTCTTGATAAGTTTGATGACGAAGAGGAACTAAAAGGTAGTGAGTCTTATATATATATATATTTCAAAATTGATGTTAAGATTCGAGAAGAGATTTTTATTATTTAGGGGGCGATAATTTGAGGAAGAAATGGCAAATTTACTGATTATTTTTTCTAAGTACAAATAGAACATTATTTATTTTTTTTTTTCTTCTTTTTTTACGCTTTTGGTTTCTGAGTCGCTTTATATTTAAAAGACTCTGTAGCTTGATCAGTATAGCATCGACCTGGTGCTAAGGATGTCTTTAGATAAAAGTTTTTTTTTCTTTTTTAATTGGCTAACAATATTTGATCACATGTTTTTATTGAAATATATTTTTTCTGGTATTATTTTAAATCACTGCTTATTAAAACTGATATGGATAAAATAAAAACAGGAAATTTCAAGATTTGTTATTAAACATTTCAATATGATAGCCGTATGTGTCAAGACGCACACTTTCCAATTACATATTTACCCAGTTTACATATTTACCCAGTTACATATTTACCCAGTTACATATTTACCCAGTTTACATATTTACCCAGTTTACATATTTACCCAGTTACATATTTACCCAGTTTACATATTTACCCAGTTTATATATTTACCCAGTTTACATATTTACCCAGTTTATATATTTACCCAGTTTATATATTTACCCAGTTACATATTTACCCAGTTTACATATTTACCCAGTTTACATATTTACCCAGTTACATATGTACCCAGTTTACATATTTACCCAGTTACATATTTACCCAGTTACATATTTACCCAGTTTACATATTTACCCAGTTTACATATTTACCCAGTTTACATATTTACCCAGTTTACATATTTACCCAGTTTACATATTTACCCAGTTTACATATTTTACCCAAGTTACATATGTACCCAGTTTACAGATTTACCCAGTTTACATATTTACCCAGTTTACATATTTACCCAGTTACATATGTACCCAGTTTACATATTTACCCAGTTACATATTTACCCAGTTTACATATGTACCCAGTTTACATATTTACCCAGTTACATATGTACCCAGTTTACATATTTACCCAGTTTACATATTTACCCAGTTACATATTTACCCAGTTACATATTTACCCAGTTACATATGTACCCAGTTACATATGTACCCAGTTTACATATTTACCCAGTTACATATGTACCCAGTTTACATATTTACCAAGTTTACATATGTACCCAGTTACATATTTACCCAGTTTACATATTTACCCAGTTACATATGTACCTAGTTTACATATTTACCCAGTTACATATGTACCCAGTTTACATATTTACCCAGTTACATATTTACCCAGTTTACATATTTACCCAGTTTACATATTTACCCAGTTACATATTTACCCAGTTTACATATTTACCCAGTTTACATATTTATCCAGTTTACATATATTTACCCAGTTACATATTTACCCAGTTATATATTTTCCCAGTTTACATTTTTACCCAGTTACATATGTACCCAGTTTATATATTTACCCAGTTATATATTTACCCAGTTTACATATTTACCCAGTTACATATTTACCCAGTTACATATTTACCCAGTTACATATGTACCCAGTTACATATGTACCCAGTTACATATTTACCCAGTTACATATGTACCCCGTTATATATTTACCCAGTTACATATTTACCCAGTAACATATTTATCCAGTTTACATATTTACCCAGTTTACATAATTACCCAGTTACATATTTACCCAGTTTACATAATTACCCAGTTACATATTTACCCAGTTTACATATTTACCCAGTTTACATATTTACCCAGTTACATATTTACCCAGTTACATATTTACCCAGTTACATATGTACCCAGTTACATATGTACCCAGTTACATATTTACCCAGTTACATATTTACCCATTTAACCAGTTACATATTTACCCAGTTTACATATTTACCCAGTTATACATGTACCCAGTTTACATATTTACCCAGTTACATATTTACCCAGTTTACATATTTACCCAGTTACATATTTACCCAGTTTACATATTTACCCAGTTACATATGTACCCAGTTTACATATTTACCCAGTTTACATATTTACCCAGTTTACATATTTACCCAGTTACATATTTACCCAGTTTACATATTTACCCAGTTACATATTTACCCAGTTTACATATTTACCCAGTTACATATTTACCCAGTTACATATTTACCCAGTTTACATATTTACCCAGTTACATATTTACCCAGTTTACATATTTACCCAGTTTACATATTTACATATCTGATGCTTTGCCTTGAATCTTTTTTGTTATGACACGATGATTAACTGATGTTTACTTCAAAGTCTCAGTGACCTAGTAAATAGTATCGCTTACTTAGCATCATTCAACCCCTCATGGCTGTGTGTTCGAATCCCGGCAGTCTCCCAGCTTGCTAATAGCAGGTCGGTGTTCACTCGGGCGCCTCTGTGCACTCGGGTCCTCTAAAATATACAATTGTATTTTGAACTTGAATTGTACTGTAATAGAACTTGTCATTTGTAAATATGTTAATTTATTTTGAAAAAAAATAAATATTCAAAATTATTAAATAACAAAAAGTGTCCCATTTTAGTACAAAAATAATACTTCCGAGTAAAGGATTGAAATGTTTCATTTTGCTGAGTAAACTATTGGTGCTAATCAACCATTGAGCAGTATATAAAATCGCCCACTGGGTGGAATTCCAAAAGGGAAACGGGAAAGTAATGACCGTTCGTACTTTCTCACATTAAGAGATTGATAATTTACGCTTTTTAAAGATATTGTTATGTGTTATTTTACATTTTGAACATCACGTAGCCTATACTTGCAACAAGAGTCTACTGTCCCCGGTGGCCGAGTGGTTAGAGCGTCCTCCTTGGGAACGGAATGTCGTGGGTTTGATCCCCGGCCGCGACATACAAAGTCGTAAAAAATGGTACTGGTATAACTCCATTGCTTGGCGCTCAGAATATAAGGGTTGTTCCAGTATTGGTTGGCCTGATGTCAGGATAATGTGAGTGGGTGTAGTATCAAACAACATGTCTACGGCGTGATACTTCAGTGTGGCAGCACTATATCTGACTCAAGTAGGCATAGTCTCCATATGACTGAAATACTGTCGTTGGGACGTTAAAACCAATAAATAAACAAACAAACTGTCTTTGATTGTCTGCGATCATCCATCATCAGTAGCATGTTAAAATTCATAGAATATTTAATTTTTCGTTTTAAGATATTTATGAGTGAAGTACCCTTGCAGTGATGATAATCTCCGGAACAACAACAACAACAACAACAACAACAACAACAACACAATTTACAATTATTCAAAGATAGAAAATAAAGAAGAAAGTAATAAAACAGTGGCTGTCATCTTTAAGATAGTCTACTTCATTTTGAATGTTACCTACATGTACCTATTGCCGCAATATAGGTTGTAGTTACTCCATTTCAGCTGAAAACTGTAAACTCATTCATTTTCGTGGGTCATTAATTTTCGTTAAATGTGTTAAGGGTATTATCCACGGATATCAATTCCAACGAAAACCTGATATTTATAATATAGATCTCAGGTTTTCTTTACCAAGAATCCATGTATGAATGTATTCACGAAACCCCCTTAAGCACACGATAAACGAAATTTAATATCAACGAATATTTGCGATTTTACTGTTTATTGTTCAAAACGTATGAAAACGTGGACATCTTAATAAATTTTTTTAGATTTTCTTTATAAGTAAGGATCGGCACGTATCTTAATTATAACAGTAATTAATGATTGTCGTCAGTGATTAGCTTTGGTGATATCTCTCATATGATCTAAGGAGTAGTCTGTATGATGTGTTTCTTTATTCTTTCAAAAACAAGATTGCCCCGCATACGTCATCAGCGTAATTAGTATTATTAAGTGTGTACTCCAATACTGAAGATCGCATATAAAGACAAATTCACATACAACAGAAACATACGTAAAAAGGAATGTACATATATACATATACATGTATATACATGTTTTTACAACAGAGACATGAAGAGAAGAGAGAAAAGACGATACAACGATCAATACACTGATTACTTAAAGTGATAAGTCAAAACGTAAGAACAATAGAAGAAAAAAGGATAAAATTGATCAAACTCAAAGGGAAGGAAAAAAAATAAGCGTTTATACCTCTTACTATGTCGATTACAGAAAGGAGTGGGAAGGACATGAAAACAATTACCCGATTATCTTATTTTTGAGAAAAGAGGAAATAATGTATTTAAGCATTTAAGCGCAAATACATTTATCCCATAGGCATAACAAAGAGGGAGAAGCTTATGTATACATGTATAACTAAACATCATGATATAGACCTTGTCGAAACGAGATACAAGGTTTAGATTATATGAATATATAATCAGTATTAAAGATAAACAATAAACATATATACACACAACAAAATAAATGCAAAATAATATTAGGAGTAATGGCCATATATTAAAATATATGTATAAATAAAAGACTTTGTATAGTATTTGATTGTCTGTAGGGTTTGAAAGGAATCCCAAGTTTGTCGCCCACGAACGGAAGTTTAATAAGATCGTGCTACCTCATTCTAAAGCGCTGGAAGAACATGTTTTTTAATATGAATATGCGTATTTGCTTTAAGTATTATAGTATATAGAATAGATGAAGACTAAATTTTCAAGCGATGCCAGCACGCCTACAGTTATTTACCCGCGTGTTATTATATTTTGTTGAAAATATATTTTGTAGGTACACTTCTTTATAGATTCGTGTTTCAGAAAAAAAAAGGTAAACTAAGTGCATGTGACTAGTTTTCGTGGAGTAAACTGTGAAAAATTGTACCCAACACGAAAATTAATGATCATGCGGTGATATTGATTCTTTTTCCTTTGAGTTTATTTCTTTACTCATCAGGATATATTTTTAAGAAAACATTTCATTTTTCGAATGATATTGTTTGATTTGTTGTTGCTAATGTTTTTTTGATGATGGCGTTGTTGTTGTTTTGCTGTTGTCGTTGTCTTATTCGTGATCTGTTTTGTTCACGGTATTCTTATTTTCTTACATTGAAAATGTTAAAGACCTAAGATCAATCCAAGAACTCTAAAGCGGTGTTGTTTTGCCGGCATTAGACTTATTGTTGCTGTAGGAAAATAAACGAAACCTTTGAAACGTTTAATTGTTCACTTAGATGATATATAAATTAAAGTACGTCATACATTTTTTGCATAGGTCAAAAGAAATGCCTACATAAGCATCTAGTAAAGGAAAAGAGCATCTGGTCGAAGAAACTAAAGAAGTACTCTGGAGTAATCGGTAGCAAGTTCTTCAGGGGGCCTGGAAAGTAAGTTCAATTTTATAACGATGATGATGATGAAACTTATAATTTTAGTAGTTTTATTTAAATGTTATTCTCTATCTATTAATCTTAACATCATCGTGGTCGTCATGATCATATCGTCGTCGTTGTCATCATCATCATCATCATCATCATCATCATCAACAACATTATCACCATCATCGTTGCCGTTGTCATGATCATAATATTACCGTCGTCGTTGTCGTCTTCATCATCGCTGTCGTCATAATCATCATTATGGTCGTCGTCGTCATCATCATCATCATCATCATCGTTGTCGTTTTCGTCGTCATCATCATCATTGTTGTCCTTGTCACATTTTTATTATTGTTGTCATCACAATTTATAATCATCAGCATCATTATCACAATCATCGTCGTCGTTCATTATTGTTATTACAGTGTTTTTTGGGTGTTTTTTTATTTTGTTGTTTTTTTTTTTGTTTTTTTTTTGTTTTTTCAAAAATATTCGGAGAATATAGGAGGCATTCCCCCCTGTCTGGTATATATATCCCCCACCCCCTATTTTCTTTCATCCCCCCACCCCCTACATGACTGTGACAGTTTACCTACAGTATTGCGTGCATAGACTCACTGTTGCAGTGTCTTTTTTAAATGTTATATTCTTAATAAAACTGTTCAAACATGTTGTATCATTGGTCTTATTATTCTTTTATGCAATAAAACATAATTAGATGAGTAAAATACAACAAAAGGCTTACATTATACATAGCAGAAAAGTCCCCCTTTTAGATCCTTTGCGCATTTTCCCCCCTCCTATGGACCCAGACCCAGTGAAAAGAAACACTGTATTATCATTATCATTGTCATTTTTTATTATTATCATAGGTGGTGTTGTTATTGCTTTCCTTCTCACCAGTTTTAATATGCAGCACACCGTCGATTAACACTGATCTGGTGAGAGAGTCGTTATGTGGATGTTTCTGCTGATAACCGGGTTTCTTTCGATTTTATGTCCTTCATATATTTTATTATATTATATATAGGATATAATAAAATCTAGAGAAACCCCTATGGCCACTAGTGTTATCATTACAGAAATCGTAATGTTTGTTGATAACCCGACATCATCCGAAGCAGCTTCTTGGTTAAGATTAAACATAAGGAATTTAGGGAATAAAGAAACATAAGGATTCTGCATTACGCATTTTCATATGGAGAAAACATGTAGCCATTCAATCAACTTTGAAAAATACTGCATGTTTGACACTTGATTGGTGTATCAGCCCCATAGCCTGGTTGTTTTGTCGTTACTGCTTAGGTCTTACTTTAATATGTTCAGCACCTAAGGAAGGTACCGAAGTAGTTAACAATATTTGCGGCCATTAAATCTGTTTATACCATCATAAACGTGAAGTCCATTTATAAAATTGAGAACCGGTTATTTCGGTATATTTTTTTTTATATTTTCCTACCGTTAAACCCTTTCGGCGTTGCCCGAATCATTTATTCTAGACAAGCTTGTAAATCTAGATTTGTTAATGTTTCACCTTAAGCTTGTCTACAACACAGATAATTGCAGACAGCAACAGTAATAAAACCTTCATTTCCCTCAGCTATCGTGGTGTGTACACTTCCGAGAGGTTTATCCCCCTGAAAATAGCAATTTGAGTATCCCATTAGCTGAAGCCTCCCGTTGACATAAAAAGACAGCTCGACCTCCTTTAGAAACATTCTTTGTTTAATGACGGTTGCGAGATATAGACTAGGATTTGTGGCTTGAATTCTTTATTTAAAGTTCTGAATATTGAAGGGTAGGACATAAAAACGTATACGAATACATGGCCTCCAGATATCTGCATGCAAATTTCATGCGTGTTCAAGTGAAATGGAAACATATACGTGTATACATGCAAGTACGTTATACGTAAGTATATTTGTTCCAATTTTATAATGCCAGCCGGTAAAATTGATCCAAAAATGACACAACAGACTCCCAAAGGTGCTAGCATCACTTTCAAAATCCCCCAACCCACACCACTCAGTTCTGTTTTAAAATTTCTGAAAAAAGGTAAAAATCAGAGGTTATCATTTCAGAGGAAATCTGGATATCGACACAAAATATAGAGAGAGAAAAAACTCAGTCACTGCCACTTGTCGGGTACGGCAGGTGAATAGTCTTGGGGGGGGGGGGCCGGGATACTTGCCTTGAGTTTCTCTCCGTTTTCTCTTTAATTGTCTCCCTTGCTTGACCTCTGCACCCCAGTATTTAAAACCAGAATGTGAAGGGCAGTCATCACCCATAGCATCCATGTATTTTTATGTTAATAACTAATAAAAGTATGGAAAATTAAAATAAAAGGCATGGCAAGATACTTGTATACACATACCTTTTTTCAATATTTGATCTGATATGTCGAGAGGTATATACATATAAGCACTTAGCCTAGTTTCCCTCTCATCCCTCGATATATATTGCAGGTACTACTGGGAGGTTCAAGTCTTTTACAGGATTCACGTGACCTTGCTTCGGAACGCCTTACTGTTCGAGATCGGGGTAGCCCGTCTTGATGCCGTCCACAGCAGCTTCTACGTCGGCAGCCAACAGTTTGCTTGGTCCTTCTCGGCCGAAAGATGCAATGACCACAAACAGGTAATTAATTTGAACTTTTTTATGTGTTGTCTTTGTATTGGTGTTGTGTATGTGATCACTTAGCTTACTTCGGCGTCCGTCTTCCCTTCGCCTACCCAGAATGTCTGTCGAAGGCTAATGAACAAATGCTACATTTGAAAGCAATGTTAAAAGCTTTGGTTAAACCGCGATGATTATTTATTTTGGAGTGGCCTGTCATCCCTGAGCAAATTTTAAACAACTTTACAGGAATGCCCTCTAATTGTTGTTCTAAGGAGGTATCATGTAAAAGTATACCAATCGAAAGAAAACAATGTTCCAGTCTATTTTAATACAAATGTTTCTAGGATAAGCAAATCCGATCCGTTGTTGTAGTTGGGTTTACCGTCGCTGCGATAGTATTTCAATCATATAGCGACGTCCAGCTAATTACAAGTGGAGGAAGAAGACCCCGAGTACACAGAGGTACCCGGGTAGAACCATCGACCTACCGCAAGCCAACTGGAAGGCTTCCTCACATGAAAAATCCGAAGCCCCTACCGGGATTCGAACCCACAGCGGTGAGGGGCTGAGAGATTTGTAGTCCACGACCGTAACCGCTCGGCCACGGCGGCCCCCTCCAATCCGTAAAAGAAACATGGCGGCTAAGGACGGTACAAATATTGATTTTCTTTTCCGTTTTAAGGTTTGTCACAAATTCCGACACAAGCGTCAGCTGCTTCTTCACACGCCTTTGACCTCTGACACGGCTGGCTCCACCCACCACGCAACCTACGGGTTCTTATTGGACACCACGAGAAGGGAATGGATCGTAATTGACGTAAATACGAGGTTAGAAGGATTTCATTGCAATGGCCAAAAAAAAAAAAAAAGTTAATCTTATATTTTCTATATACATTACCTGAGACATTCTCTGAACCTGCATTCCTGTATCAGCCTAGGGAAGAATTCTGGCTGCAGTAATATATGGGCACAGTAATATAGCTTCTTTTTTATGTCACTCCAAATCTCATGCGTATGGATATCTTATAACAACAGCCCAAAATTGCAATTTCACTGCTATAAACAATTGTTGAACTATGCCCCAGGAAACACATTCAAGACAATAAACCTTTAACAATATAACATTTATCTCATATTTTAGGTCTCCTCTTACAGAAAATACATTTTATCTCATCTCTTTCTAAGAAATAAAATCAAATAATAGCGTTATTTCCTGTAGCATTGTCAACCAGTGGCAGGTATATTATAAGAGTACAGAAAGGGATTCTGAATCCTATTTCTGTCTGCTAATTCATTTAATGTTTATCTTATTGAGGAACATTCGACGCAGATTAAAACAGAAGGGCGCTCTCAACTTGGCTGCCTTTTATGTGATTTGAAATGATCCAAATACCGGTTATGCACTCTAAACAAGTTGTGCAGTTAAGGAAAGAAAAGAAGGGGAAAATAAACAAGATTTTTTTTTCCATATAATCAGTATTATTTGTTGTTCGAATGAAATAGTATGAACATTTTAAATTAGGCTCAGAGTAATTTACCCAGTAGTCAATTCCTTCCTTAGGCCCTGAAAAGGGCCATATTCCAGACTTGTTTTATGATGTTTAATAAAACATAGATATCATTTAAAATAATAAGATACATAATGATTTTTTAAAGATAAAAGATATAATACTAGGCCTTCGAGTACTAATGGGATAAGGCCTTCGAGTACTAATGGGGATAAGGCCTTCGAGTACTAATGGGGATAAGGCCTTCGAGTACTAATGGGGATAAGGCCTTCGAGTACTAATGGGGATAAGGCCTTCGAGTACTAATGGGGATAAGGCCTTCGAGTACTAATGGGGATAAGGCCTTCGAGTACTATTGGGATAAGGCCTTCAAGTACTAATGTGGATAAGGCCTCGAGTACTAATGGGGATACGGCCTTCGAGTATTAATGGGGATAAGGCCTTCGAGTACTAATGGGGATAAGGCCTTCGAGTACTAAAGGGATAAGGCCTTCAAGTACTTATGGGGATAAGACCTCGAGTACTAATGGGGATAAGGCCTTCGAGTACTAATGGGGATAAAGCCTCCAGTACTAATGGGGATATGTTTCCTTCATTTTGCCATTCATCCCTACTTTCTTCTTTCTTTTATTTATTTTCTCACTATAGTTTTCATTCTTTATTCCTTTTCATTTCATTTTAGTTGTCTATGTCTGTGATGATGACGATGCTTATCGTGTTAATTATATTGATGATGGTACTGCTGTTATAATTGTTTGATTGATAATGATGATGATGATGATGATGATCACCGTTTTTTATTGTTTTTATGATATTAATCTTATGATACGCAGAAAAGTGTTATTCGTGTTCAACAACATCGACACCACGGAGCCGCTGTGGCCGGTGTTTGGCACGTACAACCCCTACTCAGTGCACGTGGAGCTGACACTCAAAACCGGCCGAGATATTATGGCCATTCCTGACGTGCTGCGACCGGTAAGTGCCAGTCAAAATTCATGTACTTCTCCGGGAAGTTCGTATCAGGAAATATCCAACCAATGAAAGAGTTTGCGGTAATATATTTTCCCTGTTAGGAAATGTCAATGTTCTTATTTGTATATCACATAGGTCAGTGTATTCCGTATCAACATAGCTCATTTTCTACCTGCCTTAAAATGGCATGGACATATTCCCTCATTCTTCTTTACGAGTTCTTTACGAGTTGACATAAGTAGTTGCTTTAGTGAATTATACTTCTTTTCTAAGAAATAACATGATACGGCATTTTATTAGAGAAAAAAGAATGATAAAATACGTAGGGTTGATAAACCTAATATACATGTGATAGATGATCCGTTTATTTGTTATGTTCATCTAGATGGCCAATGATTAAAACAGATATGTTAAAACTAAATCATGCTGAGTTCTGCTTTAGTCAAAATCAAATGTCAATAATGATTTCGCAGTGAATACTATTAAGTGCTCTGGTTGGTTTATTAACTGTTGATGCCGTTGCAAAATAAAATTTTATAAAACTGAACTTTCATTCTTAAAATCTTAAATCAAAAAATAAATTACAATATTTACTGATTTTCATACTACTTAACGAACAATATGAAAAAATCAACCGGCTGTGTTAATGCAGATTCTGTCCGTCTTATTACTTAACTGTATTGATCATATGACTTGCAGACATGTTCACTGTTAATGTATATTGATTCCTTTTTATGCACAGTTATGCTACAGAAAACAAGTCACGATATTAAAATGTAATCTTACAATTAGATCTTATTTGATAAGAATTTCGTTGTTTTTTTGTTGTTGTTTTTTGTTTTTTTTTCAATTCTTCGTCTCCTCTTTGCGATGCGATAGTAATATAAGAACTGGTATATCTCTTTATTGATTTGCGCTCAGTATACGAGTAGATTCAGGGCTAGTTGGCCCAGTTTCAGGATAATGCTACTTGTCTGCTTTAGCCACACACACACACAAATTATCTACGGCGTGATATGGCAGTGGGCAGCATTATTATTCATTATGAAGATATAGAGGGTAGTTCATCGGGGTGGATATGGGATATATCTCACCGAGAAGTGATAGACTTTTGATATTTTCACGAGCGCGTAGCGAGATGAAAATGTGAAAACTGTTACACTTCTCAATTAGGTATATTCTATATTCACTCAAACCAAACTTTTTTTTTCTTATGCTAATCGCTACTACATACCTATACACATAATCTTTTTAAGTAAAAATGTAGTTCCTTCAGACCTATATATCTCACACTGTGTGATATGGATTTTATCTCATGATAGAACACAGTTTAATTTTCATCAGTTTGCATAAAATGAATATATATTTAAATGCTTCTTTTGTCTCATTTTCGAACCAAAATACAAATTTGACCACTTTGTGTCTTTATATTTTTATTTTAATTCTTATCACTTTAACTTTATATTTTCATTACTTGAGCGTATAAAGACGATATACGTACTTGCGTGTTTCGGTAGTTACAGAATACATGTTCCGGTCTGTCCTTGTAGACAAAAGTCCCCCACCCCCAATGACTGACAAACTATATGAGGGATGTTAAACAAAGCAAACAAACAATACATAATGGAGGAAAACAATAACGCAGTCGTTATTTTATTTTCAGCAGAGATAACATTTATTCAAATACAAAATAATTGTATGCAGGTAGAACAGGCGTATACTGCATCATTTCGATTTCATGAATCATTGTTTGTGGTTTGCAAATACGTAATCTTCCCTGTTTTCGTTTGTTTTAATCACTGTCCATTAATTTGAAAACTAGAATTCAAAAGATGTCAGTATTTAGAAAACCGCGAAAAATGTATACCAGTGATGTATATTAAATTTATATACCTGTAAGTATATAATCATTATTCCATGTATTAACAAAGATCAGTGTGATATTCCAATATAGTCCAGTAGTAGAAACAAATATTAAGTGTAGTATATTAAATATAACCAGTTAAAACGTGTAAGATGTAAAATTTACATGTTGATTAAACCTTAAGGGGGGGGCGATAGGGAAACGTCAGCCTCCCATAGAAACGATCAGTTGATATACGTAATCGAACGTCGAAATCAAGGAAATGTTGATGAGTGTTATTAAATACTTTAATATTTTTTTAATAAAAATTTAAAAATTAGGAACAACAAAACGACAGCCTCCCCATACAGGTAATGATTCCGTCTTGTCTGAAAAGGATTCATGAATGAGGTTAATGTGTCCTGGTCTTAAATTTAAAACTGGTGGTTTTCTGCATGATCAGGTTTATTGTCGGTCCCTATTTGAAAATTGTGCGTGCAAATATGGGAGCTCAAAAATAATTATGTTTGTGTCACCTGCTGTAAGCAAGAGGTGACACATACGGATCACTTTTCCGTCGTTCGTCACACTTTTTCCGTCACGCTTCAGCAGGTGATGCATGTGTTCCAAAGAACACTTTTGCTTTTATATGCTAAGGTATTATATACATTTTTTTTTTTTTTTTGGAAATCCATTCATAATTAAAGAAGAAATTAAAAATTTTAGAATCCTGAGTCGTTGTCTAAAATGTAGACCCAGGAGCTTTGTGTACATGTATTAGTGTCATGTTTAAGGAATACTAAACGTTGTGTATTGGCTATAAACAATGCGGTAAAACGATTAATCTGGAAGATAACTATGTCAAAAGCATTAAACAAATTTTAATTGGGTCATGAAGACTTACAAAACACAATACGTTTTCCGTAGGTTTGCGGGAAACCGTAATGACATGCATAACAATCGCAAAATTTCACTCCTTTTGTTATATTTTATTGGTTTCATGTCATGATATTTGCAATCATTTAAAATAGTAGTTTAGGCTTGTACTGTTCATAATTATATAGTTTTGTATTTGTTTGTTGACTATCACGTGACATCCCTTATAGGTAACATGCGCAGATCCACGGGGTGGGGGGGAGCAGTTGGAACGCGACATGGTAATTATCCCTGTCGTATCCCCCTGAGACAAATTGCTGGATCCTCGCATTGGTAACCTGAAAGGGATTTATGGTGAACTGTTGAAAGGTGTATACTAGCATTGCAACTTAAAAGCATAACTGTGATTTGTTTTAATTAATACATTACATGATTTCAAATCTCAAATTGATATGCTCTTAGATTGTTCTCTACCGGTTTGAAATTATTTTCTAATGATGGCTAGTTCGAGTATGTTAACAATGGAGACCTCGCGAGATATGGTAGAAAATTTATTTTTGGTCATAAAATATCTTATACTGTAAGGAGATATTTATTTCAGTTTTTGTTGCGCATTTTAGATCACGAACAAAACTGTTAGGTTCGTTCTAGATTAGTCTTCATTTTGTATCGTACGTCTGAGAGGATTTATGAGCAACATAAAATAATGTACAATACGGTGTTAATTGTTTTTATTTCTTTAAATCTTAATATCTACGCTGAATGATATATATTATACGTTATTTTAAAATATAATGCTTAGATACTACTGGTAGAAGCAATATATCAAATAAGAGAAAACTCACTGGGGATATTCCTGAACTACAATCCACATATCAAACCGTTTCTATCACTACGCAGAGAAATAAAATAAATTATGTACATGTACCTTGTGTGATCAATAGTGCATCCTTGTTTGTAAGAGTTTCTTTTACTGTTGATGCATGCACTCTTTCAGAGGCACGTGCCTATTTTATAGTATAATGCATTAAATATCCTTTCATTGGAATGACTTTTATTTAAGTTATGAGAACGTATGGCCAAACCCTTTTACCATGTGTATATAATCAGTATTTTTGTGTGATTTTTGTTAGAATGTTTACAAAGAAATATGTTAAAACCTATGCGCGGATCTAGAAGGGGTCCGGACCCCTCCCGTCTGAGATTTGGCTATTATGTTTAAAATATGCATGAAATATAGTATTCTAGTGTCTTGACATCAAATCAGGACCAAAAGACCCCCCCCACCCCACCCCCCTGAAAAGGGGTCTCAGGGTCTGAATGTTGTAAGTCAGAGCCTGGACTGTCGGAATAGTTCTTCCCATGCGCCAAGTACTGGTCCAGCCTTGAATCCGCATTGTATCACGTTTCAATACGGAAGATATATGGAGTGTGACGGAATGACTCGCTTGTGGGGTTCAGACCATTAGACTCGAGTGTCTGCAACTTAAAATGTCATGAAATAATCTTCCTCAAACCGAGATTCCAACACACAACCTTCTTATCCAGATTCTTACCTTCTTACTTGGCGTTCTCGTTTGTTAATGGTTATTAATTAATGAAACTTGTAAATAAATCTGTAGCCGTGTTTAAGTTTGTGTGTACTTTTCGAGTGTTTATTTCTCTATGACCCCTCTGTGATACGTGTATTTATTTTAGTATAAGATGACATTTTATCTCACAGGTGATATTTGAATTTATATGCATGTGCGGGTACATAAACAAAATAAATATTACTTTCCTGTGATCCCGATTGACGTGAAAAATTTAGCTTACAATAATATAAAACGTGTGTTTATTTCATTTTTTTTTCCATTTCCGATTTCATATGATTTCGTGTCTCTGAAATCACCCATACTAACCATACAGGTATCTTTAATAGTCATAAACATTTCTTATCTCTTACGGTGTCTGATTTAATTCATCATATGTTCGTATTCCATGGTATATTTTAAAATAAAAAATTTTTTTTCATAATTACACATCACTCTTTATGTTTTGTGTGGTAGAATAAGTTTTCTTGCTCAGGCCAGATAAAAAAATTGTGTTGTGTGTTTAGGGCAATGGTCTCAAAAAAGTTTGGGTTAGATTTTTTTTTTTTTTTTTTTTTTTTATTTTAGCTTTTGTATTTTTACGTCCAGTCATAACAGTGAATGAAACAGAAAACGGCGGTCCCAAAATGGCCGCTAAAAACTTAAGGGTCGCCGGGTTTCGCTAGGTAGGGTCGGGTTGCCCGAAACACAGACTTTTTTTAGGCCTCATCGCGTGAAATAAAAACTATAATGGTTATGCTTGTACTGTTGTCCTTTTCAATCCTCATAACTTTAAATTGCAGGGCCATATTTCATACCTCTTTTTAAATGTGACTGTAATAAAAAAACATTATTATTTCGATCACAATTTAAGTCTGTGTCAAGCTGTGAATCTTCATTACAGAATGAATATTCAACAATTTTTACAAAAAGGCATAAAAGTTAAGAGTTTAAGACAACTTTTTTTCAGTTTAAGGCCCGAATAAAGAAAATGTCCAACAAGCGAAAACTGGCCTTACCATAATACATGTACTACCTAATTGTATTCATAAAGGCTATCTCTCTTAAATAATGTTTGTTTGTTGGGTTTAACGTCCCACCGACAGTATTTCAGTCATTTGGAGGCGATGTCTTCTTGAGACAGATATAGTTCTGCCACACTGCAGTATCACGCCGTAAACATGTGGCATGATACCACACCCAGTCACATTATCCTGACATCGGGCCGACCAGTCCTGTAACTACCCTTATATGCTGAGCGCCAAGCAAGGGAGCTATACCAGTACCATTTATTATGACTTTGGTATGTCGCGGCCGGGTATTAAAATGAGAGTTTCCATGAAAAGAGTTCCTTTGAGGATGGTGGCTACAACTACTATTATACTACTGCTATTATAAAAAGAAATAATAAAAAAACAATAACCTTTACATGCCGTAACAAGATAGTTAACCATTTAGTGTGAAACAACCTAATACTGCCGTTATCCGTTGTGTTGCACTGAGCGAAAAAAATGATTGCAATATCAGTTTCACAACAAATGAACTTTACAAAACTGAAGAACGCATCATAAAATTGCATTTTTCAGACCAATTATTGTACATCTATCTCCAACGCAGGAGATCTCGCACAAATTTCTGCCACAGTTAGTTGAAAAATAGCTGACTTAAATCACAGGATCAATAGCGTGGCTTTTGGTACACCTGCACCATGGTCACGTGGTATTCAGTGTGGCAGTGACCGATGCGGTTAAGATTGTATGTAACATTTTTAAGTTTAGATTTATAGAGTTTTCGAAGAATACGAGAGCTATTGCAATGACCTGTGCGTTGCTGCTACGCGCATGCGTACTAGAAAAGCCCGCCATTATATCCCTGTCTGTAGCAATAAACCAAGCATAGAAATTAGCGTACAATTATGGCCTAGACAGGACCCCTATAAGGTAGGAACCATGTTCTTACCTCTCATTAACCTCCCTGCAATTGTAAAACAAATACGATAATGGTGGCAGCGGTTAATTTGGAGCCGCCTATATGTTTTTAGAGCTCGCTACCGTCGATCGGGAACCAGTGGTTTTTTTTTTGGCCATCCACACTGCATTCTCGTGTCAAAATTTTTTAGTGTGTGTGTGTGGGGGGGGGGGGGGGGGGGGGGATCCGTGCTGATTCATTGCATTGATTTGATAGGTTACGTTTCCTTTCCTACGCTAGTTTCTAATGGTTTTGCAGGTAATTAACACCACAGTGTTTGCGTGTACATACCATTTGTGGTGCACTAGGCCTTACAAACTTCATTTATTTCTCAGTACTTAAACTGTTGTTTGTTTTAGAGTTTTCAGGCGGGGGGGGGGGGGGAACCGGATTATTTTATTAATAATATAGCATGTTTAATACCATATATAAACACACAAGTGTATTGATTTAACGGAGATAACAGTTATTCTATCGGCATAATATTTTTTGTTGCATGGCTTATAAAATATTTTTACAACATATAACTAGAAATTACAACATCATTAAATAGTTCCACACAAAACAATCAGTAAATACTGGTTTAATTCAACCCAAGTAGTTTATTTTCAAAGTCGACAGCGCAGCTGTCTCTGGCAAATACATCAATAATTACAATGAATTGATAATGCACGAACAATAAAATCACAAGATTATATGTGTACAATTCATGGCGCATGTGTATATTAATTAGTTACAATATATTTAATATCAGTAACGGTAAATCAGTTTGCATAGTATGGGCAAAACATTTATACTATGTATATATTCATTATACATACTTAAAGTTACATGATACTTACATTTTTATAATCATCTTAAATTATACCACATTCATTGTCATGCTCAGTCCTTTAATGCATTAATGAATTGTTTCCACAACTGGGATCTTTCAAACAGAGCACTATACTTTTAATATCATTTTGTATTCACGTATACTTATCGAAAGTTTTTTTTAGGTATTTGAGTCTTATACATCTATATTTTGGACACACAAGCAAGAAATGATATCCAGATTCTATCATAGATGAGTTACAAGCACACAGTCCATTCTTCTATCTGTTCCATCGTATCTCGCTACATCAATATTTAGTTCATGGCTAGATAAACGAAATTTACTCAAAATCTTTGATAATCATTTTTTTATTATTTCAAAATACGTTTTAAATCTAAATTATGTATTTACAGTTAGTTTCAAGTTTTGGACTATTATTTATACATTCATGCCATTTCTGTACAAACTTTAATTTATCATTAGTACATA
Source organism: Solen grandis (assembly GCA_021229015.1). NCBI lineage: Eukaryota > Metazoa > Mollusca > Bivalvia > Adapedonta > Solenidae > Solen > Solen grandis. Next base: position 25,795,837 of record CM037793.1, on the reverse strand, counting down.
GTCAGTATCTACGTCAGAATTATTCATATTCTTTTTTAGAATTTTAATTGAACATAAATAATGTTGAAAAATATATAACAAAACCGACACCCTCTCATGCTTGTTAGACAATGATTTAATTGCAATAAAACATATTAATACCCAGGTAACAGAACTCATCCACAACTTCAATAAGCTGTTCATTTATATTCCACTGACATTTTTTCTCCTTTTTCTTTTTTCAAAAATGCATATTTTTGATTGTCTTGCATTTATATACTTTATAAACACTTTCACTGCCTAAAAACGAAAATCGACGGCACCAGTGCTACACCCGAGAATATATTTTAAAGCAATAACAATCATTTTATTTTCTTTCGCCTTGTCGGAAAAAAAACCCATCTCAAATCTGTCTGAGACACGGGGATTTGAGAGTTGTGAGTTTACTTCAGTCATGCCCTCATGGGCATGGTTGAATAGATCCTGCTGGGTATATTTAGGCTCAGTAGGCCGGCTATAAAGGGTTGTCCTCAGGACCTCTTTTGGATATTCAGCTTATATCTCAGTAACCATTCATGGTATTGACATGAAAGTTTATCAGTGTGTTCTTACTTACATTTTTTTGTTAAAGTTTTGCATGC
>CM037793.1:25745117-25795117 GCA_021229015.1 Solen grandis | reverse complement strand
TTCACCCAAGGATCATCCCTTCCAAGTTAAGTCAAATTCTGTCCAGCGGTTTCAGAGGAGATGTCGTTTAAATCAAATTTGTAACGACGCACAACAACGGACGCAGGGTGATACTCGTAGCTCATCATGAGCACAATGTGCTCAGGTTAGCTAAAAATGGAGGGCTGAAATAAATAACCTTTCTAATATTGATTTATGCAAACACTACAAAACAACCTATGAAAGTGGAAGATATTTTATCAAATCATCATTCTATATATCTTATTCGCCTTTTCACAAGAAACCATAATTTACCAACAAAAAGGGAATATGGCAAAATATTTACTGTAAGTGAAAGAGAATGTAAACAATATCATGTACTTGTTCTTTATTCCAAAGCATACGAAAAAAATACATAAACAAGTACTACATACAAAATCCAAGCATGTTTAAGTTCTTACAGCTACTATCAAACAAAAACTTTATTAGGAAATTTATATGCGTTTTTATTAAAAAAAAATCATGACCCATCATAAGAACGAATGATAGCTAACTTTATTTGTCGGATATATCTATATTGTTAGTACCAATTTTTTACTCGCAGCCACTGATACTCTACTAGTTATTCATTTTATCGATAAATATCTATATGTGTTAGTTTATATACTTTGTAAAAGTGTTTGATTTGTACATATAATATGCAAACTCATGGTTCTATGCTATAGTGATAATAATGTATATGAGGCAGTATTTGGGAAAAGGGGTCTTATTGACAACATTTATGACGTTGCGAAAAATGTGTTTAAAGTTGACGTCATCAATATTGTGTAAAAAGCATGTGACCTTAAAAGAGTTTACAAAATCACAACGTTTCAATTCAATTTTAACTGAGCTAGCAGCCTTCGCGCACTCTTCGCGTACTGCTTTGCTGACTATGGATGTTATCAACAGAGATTTTGATGTAAGTAGCTTTTCTATTTTTATGCTTATTTCAATGTAGAATCTACATTTTGCTTCTGAAGAACACGAAAACCTGAAACCATTTAACATTAAATATTGAACACAACGTCAACGAGTGTCATTTAAAATTGCATTCTCGAGTGAAGACCGACAATACTTAAATATAAAAATTGTCTGGTGTTATATGGGCATGCAGAGATACATTTTCGATTACACGTTACTAAATTTATGTGTCTGAGTCTACGCCAATTGTTTGCCAAATGAGCCACTATTTATAGTACTGAATACACTCGTGTTGGGGGCCGCCGTGGCCGAGCGGTTACAGTCGTGGACTACAAATCTCTCAGCCCCTCACCGCTGTGGGTTCGAATCCCGGTATGGACTTCGGATTTTTCATGTGAGGAAGCCTTCCAGCTGGCTTGCGGTAGGTCGGTGGTTCTACCTGGGTACTACCTCTGTGTACTCGGGGTCTTCCTCCACCTGTAATTAGCTGGACGTCGCTATATGATTGAAATACTATCGCAGCGACGGTAAATCCTAATAACAACAACAACACTCGTGTTCTTGTCTTTTGAATCAGCTATATGAACATTATTTAAATTCATTATGTCGTTGCAAATAAATTTAAAAAAAAAACAACAACAAAAAAACACGTTTTTTTTTTTTTTTAAAAAAATTCAAAATTTTAAAATTAATGTAATAGCTCAGTGTGCAGAGGCGTAACTTGTCACGCAGGAGAATCACGTTCAAATCCGCGTTCCAGTTTTTTTTATTATCATTATAAAAATAATCTTTTACTCAGAAAAAAAAATCAACTTTTTTTCAGGTGTTTGGCCTATTTTTTTTATATATTTTTTTTATATATTTTTTGTTGTTGTGATAATATAGGAAATCGTAGTCTTTCGTAGATACATGTTTAGATATATTATTCTTAAAGGTTCGAAGACCTGTTTGTGTAAATATAATGAATAATTTTCATAGATTATTTGAGGGAATGTATGTCCTACAAAATAAATAGTACCATTAATTTATTAAATTTCGTTGTAAACCCAAACTGTTACTTATGTGTGGGCCTATTGATTTAATCAGTCCACCAAAACTGGCACATCATAAAGCATGCAGTTTCTTAAAGACATGAACATTTGGTACTTAGGATATTACACATATTCAATATTTTTCAGGACTTGGAGAGTTTACTGTCTGATCACAGACTATGCGAAAACTTTTCCTTCTTCACAGGACATTTCGACACAATTTTTACCTGTCGCAACAAATTTTTACCTGTCGCAGCAATTTTTACCTGTCGCGACATATTTTTACCCATTGCAATGTTTTAAACAGTATTTAATAAGAACTTTTGGATATCTTGATTTCAATCACTTTATTGCAATTTATCAATTTATGCTTAACATATAATACTGTCTCACTCACTTGTAAAAATGTGAGACCTGCAAAAAAAAAATACATGTAGAGGAATTACAACAAGAAATTACTCTTGCGCTGGTAAAATACTATGCAAAAACTTCTGTAAGTTTAGTGACCATAATGCCGAAAAACTATCCCTGAAAACCATGAAAAGAGTTTAAATGTCACGACAGAAAAATTCAATATTTCGATAGTTTTCTTCTTCTTGAAAGTCCTCAATTTTGTCACTAATAGACTCCCCAAACATCTCATTCATTTCCTCGTCTTCAAGTTCATCAAACTCTTCAGTAGGAAAGTCATCCAACCCAGGAGCTGAGTCAATATCAGAATCCGAGTCAGCGGCTAAATCAACGGTGACCTTCTTCTGGCGCTTGTATGTCAAACGTCTGCCTCCAACTGATGAATTCTACAGAAAATAGAAAATATTATACACACATATTTATTTTAAGTCTAGCCTAATTATTTTGTTACTTAAACTATTGAATAATTACAGTATTGGTTTTGTGGACCTACTTAATTCAATTATTAATGGTCTAAGTAGATATCTTACCATCCAGTGGTCAATGGCTTGATCAGGATTGAAGTCCTGCATGGATGGTGGTGTAAGGCGGACAACAAGCAGATCATTCAGGGTCTTACTCTGCAAGCGAGTGCGTCTGCTGGTTTTTACAAGTTTCATCTGGGAGAAACAGGTCTCACAGGCAACACTGGTTGGTGGCAAAGTGAGGAGGAGGTCAACAATGAGCATAATCATTGATGAATCATTTGAATCATCATAAGCAACTTTCCATGTTGCAGACTTGATGCCCCCTTTTGCTTTCTCAAACCTATTAAAATTAACCAATTTTTTTTTCACGTTCAGAATATGTACAGAATACTTGTATATACAAGTTTTATTTTCAAAAAGAATGGTTCTGGTTAAGTAATATTACCATTCATACTGACAGCTTCTTCAACATCAAATGTTGCCATTGCCCTGTGGAGAGTGTTTGAAAAGTGGTCACACACTTGTTTGACATTTTCCACACCAAAATCTGAAAAAAACCCCACAAGATTCGATTTCATATAGTATTTATAATAGGCAAATCAATCAGAAGACTCCACAGCTGCAATGTTATTTAAACACACCAGAACTTAAATTCACCAATACCATTACGATGATTTTTCAATCCAGTTTAACACAGGAACCATCATGTAATTGAAGTTGGATTAGAATATGTTGTAAGAAACTGTGTCCCAATTGATGTAAAATAAATAAGGTTACTACAAACTACTATTTGATTACTGTTAGCAATGGTTTTATCTTGCAAATTTCAAAGGTAAAAGATGGCTGGAATCAATCATTCTAAATGTGAGAAACATATAGTATATAAAAATAGTAAGTACAAAAAAAATAAGAAAAAAAAATATTCATTTATTTTATGTGCAATGATTATAAAAAACAATTAAGTTTATTTGCTGTTTTTGTTGTTGTTGTTTTGTGTATGTGTGTGTGTGCATTTAAGAGTGAGTGAAAATATGTTTTTAACTAAACTGAAAAAAATATTTGTAAATCAGCATAAATTATTAAGAACATGAAACAGGTTTCAAACATTTGTAACTCATGAATAGACCTTTGAATTCTTCAGCACTTGATTCTGGCCAGTAGTTGAAATCTAATATTTTGGTGGCATTCATGACCCCAGCAACTGATTCATCAAATCTGGTCTTGATTGCATCAGTGAGACCGTCAATCATGGTAATGACATACGATGTGTTTGGGGTTTTCCCTCTCAACCTTACACCCTGATATACCCCCGTACGAGTGATCTCTGCTACCACATCATTTGGCCTATAAAGGTGGCAAGTTTGTAATTTTTTTTTATTAAAAAAAAAGTGGCAAGTTTTTAAAAATATTTTTAGGAAAATTCAAATTTATATATCTGTGGTTCAGTCAGTATAATCATAATGAGGCATAACATTATCAAGAATGTTAAAACTGATATTTACCGCTCCTTGTAAGCATGCAGCATCTTCAAACATGATGAGACTGCAATGTAACTGTCAGAAAGAGTTGTATTTTCTTTCTGCAGACGGAGGGAGAGACGCATTAGAGGACTGATGATGTCCTGAAATATATGTAAACAAATACAAGCTACTTGTAAATGTGTAAAAAAAAATTTCTACAAAAAGTTATCTAACGGTAATGTTAACATTTTAAAAGTTTTCATACATTTTTTCTTCATCATTTATATGTAAATAATATTCGTTTATCATAAACAAAAAAATACTGTAGCTACCTTCATAGAGAGGGCATAGCAGACAAGACTTTTATCAAGCATGATTTTATATAGTCCCTCAGCTTTTGGGTTTGTATGAGACAAACTGGAAAGGTGGGCCTCATATGCCTGAAATGTTCTTGTTAGAGATGTTATACCCCTGTCGAAATGTGCCAACCATCTTGTTCCAGTTACTTTAGGAGGGAGGGTTCCTTTGATGCCAATGCACTAATACTTTCCATCAAACCTTGCTTGTTTTTGTATTGTTTAATGTAAAAATAGTGAAGCCCAATAAGTAATGTCATCAATTTGTCATGCAGTTTAGAGGTTTTCACCACATCCCTAAAAGCAAGCTCCAGTCTGTGGGCAAAACAGTGGATATTGATCAGTTCATGGTTGACATTGTGGCGGTACAAAGCAGCTAACCCCTTTTTCTTTCCTGTCATGTTTGAAGCCCCATCTGATCCCATTGCAACAAGTTTATCTGAAAAAGGTATTACATGTGGGCATTTGCCATACACAGACCAATGCAACTACAATTAAAAAAGAAAATAAGTTTCATATCATAGGGTCATTAATGAAGATTATTCTATAGATATTTTATAATAAAGTCTTGAAAGCTTTTTATACCATTAAGTGGTTCATATTAACCATCTATATTTTCACTTGCAAATGTTTTGCGTGTGAAATCATAGAGATCCTGAGAGGAGGTACTCTTCGGTGAGCCGATGGTGAGAAACCGTTCCTTAACTACTCCCCGTTCAGTAACCCGGATGAACACTGCTTCTTGTTCATCTCCAGCAATGTCAGTGGAGCCGTCCATTAGAAAGGAACAAAAGTTAGCCCCTTTTACAATGTCAACAGTCCTCTGCCGCTCAGTATCTGCAATAGAAGAAAGGAATGGGAGAGCAGACTTTTCTGATCTTTTTTAACATCAAGGTCATACAGTCAGACGTAATCTCGGAGTGGCCTGTTATGTTTTACAATAGCATGTACATTTCTAAAAAGCATGGCAAGCTTTGCTCTTTGAGATGCCTTCAATAGAGTTAAAGTTTTGCCAGCTTTTGACTGGCCAACTTCAACAACTGACGCTGTTTTAGCAGCCAATCTACTGCATGCATCTTGATGGGATTTACTCTTTTCGTGATCAACAACAGCACTGATTCTCATGTTGCTGCACCCCATAATAAATTTATTCTGACCTTTTAAATTTGGGTTTGTTGGAGGGTTTTCCCCATAAAACTGTATGCATGAAGTACATGTCATAACTTTTGTTTCATCACTGAATGCTAGCCAAGGTCTTCCTTCTTTCCAAGAATTGACAAACTTTCTATCGACAGGAGCTCTCTCTTTTTTGGTTCGATGCTAGAACTAGCAGACAATTTTCGTCCTGGCATAGCACCCTCAGAATATCTAAAAAAACTCATTGTGAACAGAAACTAGATTTAATTATTAACGATAATGAATACAGAAATGATAAATTTGAACCTGAAAATAAATTAAAACACGAGTGACACTGTTAATTAATAATGAAAAGCAAAAAAAAGAAAAATGCAACCTTTCGTAAATGCATCGTCTGCCATGTTGTTCATTGTTGACCGATAAAAAGAGAGTTTTCCGTATGGTTTCCATTCGATAGATTATTTAATATAGAGTTGCCGGGAACCAATTCGAAATCGTAACTGCTCGGTCATCTCAGACATCCGACATAATCGATAAAAATAGCAACGAAGCTTTTTTCGAGGAAAGTGAAAGTAAGATTTTCGGAAAATGAAACGGTGCTGTCTGAAATTTTCATCGGACATTGTGTCCGACAATAAGCTTTCGTCGGTCAAAATGAAAATTTACCGGACATGTCCGACTGACCGACGGACATTCGCATTGACTATGATCACTTCGGAAGGACTCCTCAAGCATCTCAAGAGGCGGAAGCATCTGTGGCCGATATAGCAGATGATAATATACAGGAAATTGACGCCTCTGATGCCAATCTAGATCAGCGCATACGTTAATACCTTGACAACGAGGAAAGCAACTCATCAGACAGTGAGACTGACACGTTTGCTACAGGTAATAGTTGTGAGATTGATTGCAGTGGAGATGCTGGTCTTGTGAAACTAAAGGACCTGAAGGAACGTGGATGTAATTGTCATGTGAAACTTATTGACCAGTTTAGTTTCTCTGGCCCCGTGTTCTCGAAACATACTTAAGTACGATCTCAGGCGTATACTCAAATAATTGCTCATATTTGAGTATAAATCTGAGTGCGATATTTGAGCCGTGTTCTTGAAAAAATAACATACTCTGTAACTCGGATATCTTTTCCAATCGTGCGGTTATGAGACACTAAATCCCCGCCGTCAGGTATAGTACAATATTTGATAGTATTTTTTAAAATAATATGTCGGATACTGAAACTATGATACATGGTAATTTTATATATATGAAAATAATGGATAATCGAGGTAAATTAATTTTGGTTGTGGTTACAATAGTTTCTTCCTATTAATTATGTTCGCCGTTATTAATGGATCAATCTGCATTTAGCGGTCAGTTTCAATAAAACTAAACAAGCATTTATACGGTCACATCCTCATGTTTGACCGCTTAAGACAGGTTTGAATGTGCATTGAATACACAAAAATACTATTTAATTACACAATCTCTAAAAGCAATCCCTGGTTCCAATTCCTCACTCCACTTTGTTCTTATTGCCTTGACCCTATATCACCTCGAATTCCAATGAAGCCCATGGTAATTCCTTTGGATTGTGTCGCAATACCAAATATAGTCATATTATCGTTAAACTGGACCAATGTGTTTCGATGCGTAGGATATATTTACTGTTGTTACATAACTAGTTTTGTCTCCACCAATGAGCGAACACAAAACTACAAGATTCCAATTAGATTTATAACTTACTGGGCTAGACAAATATTGATAGAAGTATAAAGAAAGATTGATATTTGGTTAAATATCAAATTAGTTCGCTTATTTTTTTTAGGATTTCCTGGAGTAATTGGAGCAATTGACGGCACTCACATCCGTATACAAGCCCCAACGCATAACGAGGCCGACTATGTCAACAGGAAAGGCTTTCATTCCCTAAATGTACAGGTATTATGTGAAAAGTTGATGAAAACACTAAATGTATACAAACATAATTGAAATAATGTAAGTTTGAATGTCAGACCTCACCCCCTTAATGATTTTAATTAAATATGTACTTCAGTTCTATATTTCAAATTTCCAAACTTGAATCCATATGCTTTATCTCCGCATAATGAGAATAATTGAAAAGTACTATGCTGGGGTTCACAAGGGTTAGGCTCTACTCCCTCAATTTTTCGTATGACCTTTTACCTCAAAAACTGTTTAGATCCTCATCCATAAACCTTTTATATTATATCGTGTTACCCCTGATAAGACTGATTAAATGGTAATTCTTTGTTATTATTAAATTTTTCAAATGTATTATTAAAATTATGTTAACTGAATAACTCAAACATTTACTTTTATTTTAGATGATATGTGATGCTAGCTTCAGAGTGCTAAACGTGGTTGCTAAGTGACCCGGTAGTGTACAAGACAGCCGCATTTTCAGAGAAAGTGACATGTCAAAAGATGGAAGATGGTAATTTTAAACTTTTATTCCTTCAATGATTAATACAATATCTATTGTCAATAGTCAAAATATATAAACATTTATACAGAAAATTTGACTTAAAAACATCAACAACAATCCTTCAATAAATGTGTATGTTGAAATACCTGATATTAATATAATCTTTTGTTTTTACCTATAACAGTGAATATATATATATACATGATTCCTGCCTTTAATAATACATATTCATTAATTTTCCAAAATTGTGATACATCTTAACTTAAGATAATAAGCTATGAAATTTTTTCAAAACTTTGATAATCAATTTAAGTATGTTTGAAGTCTCACCAAAATGACATTGAAATACCAGTATATAATTGTTATTGGTACACAGTGAATATGTCATGTTCAGGATCAAATAGAGGTTAATATATAAAATCAATTTAAAAATCTGTCTTGCAGCATTCATAAATCTACCTTTATATTTTTAATGAAAACTGAGTACCTATTCAAGAAATTCTGTAACGCAGTGATAAATGCTGTAGTTTACTGGGATATTTCAACCAAACTTATAAGGTTATGTCATTTTAAATGAAGTATACAGGTATATTTTTACCAAGTTTCATATTAAGGGATAATAATTTGAGTCATGAATAGGATAATATAACTGTTTAAGTAGAACTTATCTTCCAGAAAGCAATAATAATGATTTTAAGACAGAGGTAAAATACACAACTATTATACTGACTATACATATTAATCAATCTTCAAATCAAACATATTCGAAACACAATTTTTAAATTTCATATTAATATATAAGTGATTGAAATAAATGGTATGCACTCCCATTATCATGTGGTAACCATAGAAAAATAAAAAGCTTACACTGAATTCAATAAAAAAAAAATCGAAGAAATAAAATACAAATAACCTGATGACTCCAGGGCCCCACTAACACCCTCTAATTGGGGGCATTTTTGCAGATGTGCCAACATCAGCTCCTCTGCTGGTGTCAAGACTGGGGGCGGGCCTCCCCCAGTCTTACGGGCTGAAAGATTCGTGTCCTTAAGTGTTTAAAAAAAGAAAAAGAGAAGCATTCAAAAACATTATTTAAACAATAAACAGCAATAAAATACATTGTCTGAAACGGTTTCGAAATAATTTAAAATATAAAAGGTAAAAAAAAATTGACATGAAATAAAAACAAACAAACAGTTACTGTTTCAATCAAATTTACATTTAAAAACAAATCATGCGATAGATCATGGTTTTAGATTAAAAAATATTTTTACTGTATAATAATCCTATCAAGTACCAAAGGCTACAGCAGGAAACAGTAAACCAATGTACATATAACAAATTAAGTATAGAAAGACCGGTAGCTTTTAAATCAATAATGAATAACATCAACTACATTAATTCAGTAAAAAAAATCATGACATGGAAGACAATATTAAACACCTGACAAAAATTTACCTCTTGTCTTCAAATTGTTGAACAACTTCTTTATTTCAGTTACTTCTCTTTTACAAGAGGCTGTTCCAGATCTATAAAGAAGATATCCACATTGTTAATTAACATATGTCAATATACTATTTTTTTTTTAATAACATAACTTACCTTAAAAATATCCCACATTTTTGTACCATCATTTGTAATATCATTCTACTTTCGATTTGTTGAAATCCACTACATTGAGGCACGAGAACCAGTACCAAAAAGAGCATATCGCTTCGAGCGCCTCATTCATGGAACTAGCAGAAACAGTACATTAAGAAAAAAAATATATATATCGGAAACAATTAAGTTCCACTTTCACTTTCAAAACTTCTGGGAGAAAGGGAGGTAATGATATATATTTCACATATTACGTAATAACAACATTTTGGTGAAATAGCGTAATTTGTAATTATACACATAACAAAAAGGACTACTCATTCATCATTTGATACTTACGCGTTAATTTTTCTGTTATTTCAACCCATTTCCTTTCCTTAACCTTTGTTGAGCCTGATGTACAACCTTTAAACCGGCTGAAGAAAACATCAGCACTATCGATAACCATCGATAGAACTGACATTTTGTCCAGCTTGGTCCAGTTTTCTTTCCTTTTCTTGAGTCGATCCATCAAATCTATGCAGACGACTTGTGACAGCTGTACGTCAAAAATTTCCGTACTTTTACGCAAATTGATCTCCGAGGTTAAAGAGCGCCGATTCGGACCTCTTACAGCAGGCATAATTGAGTAAGAAATTTTGCTCAGCTGAGTACGTGATAAAACGACGTTTAGAAGGCCATACGTTCGAGAACACGGGGCCTGATCTCCTTGAACAACATCTCAACATGAGGGAACTTTTAAAAGAGGAAAGGGAGATGTACATAATGGCATCAATAACTGATGGAGACAGAGATCAGACAAAAAGGGGGAAGAAGAGGTGTCGGCTGAGACGGACATATACATTGTACGGGAAGCCCGTGTGCAAGGTGGTTTTTATGTCTGTGATTGGGATAGGGAAAAAAGCTCTAAATAATATAATTCACCACATGAATGAAAATAGACCTACTCCAAGAACTCATGGCAACAAAGGAAGCAAAGCTGCTCACAGAATGGACTTTGATACAATCAAAGCTGCTGTGAACTTTGTTTCAAATTTTGCTGACATGAATGGACTCCCCAACCAGCTGCGCCAAGAGGTCGAGACAATGTGCCTATTATTTATCTTCACTGTCAAACAACAAAGAAGTCTGTATATAATGACTATCAAACATCTTTGGCAGAGGGTATGAGAGCAATGAAATACACAACTTTAGTTGCTGTGTGGAATAGATGTCTACCACATATTAGAATTGCATCACCTAGGAATGATGTTTGCGGTATATGTGAAAGGCTCAGGAAAAGGATGTCATACGCCAGAGAAGAGGAAGAAAAGTTTACTTCAGCAAACGAACTCTCCCAGCACATTCTATCTGCACAAAAGGAAAGAGAGCTTTATAATTTATGTATGCAGAAAGCCTTAAATGGAAATGAAGATGGCTCCGTTTATTACCACATCACATTCGACTTTTGTCAGAATGTTCCAATACCCCACCATGGCCGTCAGATGGTGCCACTGCATTTCACAACTCCAAGAAAGGTCCATGTATTTGGTGTCAGGTTAGATTGGCTCCCTAAACAACTAAACTTTCTGATGGATGAGTCAGAAACAATCGGCATCGATGGAAAGCTAACGCATGGACCAAATGCTGTGATAAGTATGGTTGACTGGGCCATGGACACATATGCTGCTGATACACCGACCTGTGCCTGCCATGCAGAAAATTGTCCAGGTATAATGATTCTTCTTAGTCAAATTATACATAAACATTAAACTTTAGTTATAATGTATGTATATCCTATCTAAGCAACAAAAATAATTTATATTATTTTGGACAGTTAAAATTAACTGCAACTAAGATAACTCCATCTTTATCCATGCATTTCAAACATTAATTTTGAACAATAGTTTAATAGTTTTAGGTATTTGCTAAAGTCAGATATAATTTATTATTATCATCATTATTATTATATTCCAGAACAAAATAAGAATAAGTACGTCCCGCCTACTTCATGTGGAGGGTCATGACTGGTCCCAATCAACAAATAGAATACATGATGCAGATTCCAGGTAGGTATTAATCGGTTATAATCGATAATTGATCGAAAGCTACCGAAGTCGGCGATCATCGATTGTATTCCTTCGTAATCGAGTTTCCTTATTTCTCTCCTTGTCGGTAATTAAAAGTATGTGTACCAAGAAATGAAAGAAAAAAAAAAGAAACAATATGAACACGAGATCTACTCTCTTTCTGTTTTTTTTTTTTTATGAAAGTTATATTTTTTTCTTATTTTTCCAATTAATTTTCAATCTTGCATTCATACTATGCAAATTCTTGTCTCTTGTAATTAACATTCTTTAATGGTATCTTCGTCTATTAAATGGTTTTGCTGTCAAAAGTCACATTCTACATATAAGTGATGGTAAAAATCGATGATGAGTGATCGAAATGTCTTGCCCTATTATTTCCGATCATCGATTTTGATTTTTAGCCGATTTTGGAACTCTAATTCCAGGTCATGCCAGGTGTAGGATTGATGGTGGTTTTGGTCTGATCAAACAGAAGTACAGACGTTCTGACTGTGATTGCATAGACCAGTTAGAGGATGTTGTCAACAGGTCAGCTTCCACAAATGAGGCGGTTCGATTCCCAGCGTGGCAATGGAAAGACTGAAAACAGTTATTCGAACCTGTCATCCGCTCTGTAAAAGGTTTGAGGTAAACTCTTTTTATATAGTCTAGGATAAAACTTTATAATATTTACATACAATATTTTCCTATATTTTGTCTTTTTACGATTTAAACTTGAAACAACAACAAAAAAAAGGTCTTTCAGTATTACACATGTATAATGAGCATAATTATATATACAATATGTATTACTAGCATATTGTTTCCATGGTTACTATATAATTTCAGGAGCTACCAGTACTTCAGGTTCAGTGCTGACAATCCAGGCATTGTTGTAGTAAAGAAGAAAAGAGATGTAGAGGAAACATTTATGCGTTTGTTGAAGGATGCGTGCCATGGGTTCCAAAATCGTCTGCCCGTCCCGATAGCTGCCGCCGGTCTTTCCCGGGCCCGGCAGGCTTATCTCTTTAGAGCTGTCCGTCCGTTCGTCCGTGGACAGTTTCAGGACATTACATGCCCACAAATGAATGATTGATTGTTATAACTGTGTGTAATGGCTGTTTTTTGTTGTTGCTTTTTTTCTGAAATATGACTGTAAGTTGACAGTCGATACAATATTCTGATTGTTTTTCTTTACGTTTTGATAATTCATTCTATGGTTGCTACATGCAGTATTGGCGTAACTATGGATTTTTTTTTGTTTTAATTAAGTCTGTTTTACTGTACCTACAGCGTATCTAATATGGTATTAAAAATACAGACATACTGATAACTGTTTTGTTTTATTGAATATCAAGATCTAAACATTTCAGAATTCCTAGTATTTTGACGAAAAAAATAATGAGAACCACAGATGGTTGTGTATGTTAGAAGGTCATAACTTCGCAAGTTGACAAGATATCAGTTTAAATAAAAACAAGAGGACCATGATGGCCCTGAATCGCTCACCTGAGTACCATTGCTTCAACTGATGTCAAGGTTTTTAAACAGACAAGGATTCTGATATAACTTAATCTAAAACATTTTACCCCTGACAATACTACACACCAAATATCTAAGCAATGGGCCATATGGTTTCAGAGAAGACTTGGGCGCAGGGTCATTTATCACCGTAGGGCCAAGACTTTGAAAATCTTGGTAGTGGCCCATAAGATGATGCTACATACCAAATATCTAAGCTCTAGGCCTTATGAATTCATAGAAGAAGATTTTTTAAGATTTTCCTATATAACTCTATGTAAAACAAGTGACCCCTGGTGCGGGGTCATTTATCACCATCGGGCTATGATTTGTACAATCTTGGTAGTGGCCCATAAGATGATGCTTCATACCAAATATCTAAGCTCTAGGCCTTATGCATTCATGGAAGAAGATTTTTTAAGATTTTCCTATATAACTCTATGTAAAACAAGTGACCCCTGGTGCGGGGTCATTTATCACCATAGGGCTATGATTTGTACAATCTTGGTAGTGGCCCATAAGATGATGCTACATACCAAATATCTAAGCTCTAGGCCTTATGAATTCATAGAAGAAGATTTTTTAAGATTTTCCTATATAACTCTATGTTAAACAAGTGACCCCTGGTGCGGGGTCATTTATCACCATAGGGCTATGATTTGTACAATCTTGGTAGTGGCCCATAAGATGATGCTACATACCAAAAATCAAAAGGTTAGGCCTTGTGGTTTCGGAGGAGAAGATTTTTTCAAGTTTTTCCTATATTAGCCTATGTGAAATCAAGTGACCCCTGGGGCGGGGCCAATTTTGACCCCAGGGTCATAATTTGTACAATCCTGGTAGAGAGTCATACGATCATGCTACATACCAAAAATCAAAAGGCTAGGCCTTGTGGTTTCAGAGAAGAAGATTTTTTAAATTTTCATTTTTAAAATCTATTTTTAGCTCCTGTGACCTAATTATGCGATGGACCAGAACCATTTATACAACTTTAGTAGAGCTTCATCCAAGGAACATTCCTGCAAAATATTTTTTAAATTGGCCAAGCCGTTTAGGAGGAGATGTTGTTTGAAGCAATTCTTGACGCCGGACGCACGGACGCACGCACGCACGGACGACGGACGCCGGACAAAAGGCGATCAGAAAAGCTCACCTTGAGCACGTTGTGCTCATGTGAGCTAAAAAAATCCAGAATGGGGAATGAATTGTCTTAAAAAATAAAAAAAAAACACATTTTTGAAAATTACATTAAGACCCTTTTTCCCAAATACTGCCTTATATATAAATAAGAACATCATTTTATTTACGAGTTTGTTTGCGCGTGCATATTCGAATAATTGATACTGGTCCTTGGAACACATTCATAACTAATGAGGAAATTGATTATGCCCCCCACCCCCCGCGCCCCTTCGAAGAAGAGGGGGCATATTGCTTACCACATGTCGGTCGATCGGTCCGTCAACCAAACCGTTTCCGATTAATAACTTGAGAACGCCTGGGCCTAGGAACTTCAATCTTAGTATGGATATTGTGAATGACCAGTAGATGACCCCTATTGATTTTGGGATTACTTGGTCAAATGTCAAGGTCACAGTGACCTTGAATGTGAAAATCGTTCCGATCAACAACTGGAGATCGCTTGAGCCACATTCCTCAAAATCCATAGGGTGATGGGTATGACAAGTAGATAAACCCTATTGATTTTGGGGTCACTTGGCCAAAGGTCAAGGTCACAGTGAGCTCAAATGTGAAAATCTTTTCTGATCAATAACCGAAAACGCATGGGCCCACATTCCTCAAACTTCATAAGATGATTGGTCATGACTAGTAGATGACCCTATTGATTTTGGGGTCACTTGGTCAAAGGTCAAAGTCATTGACCTCAAATTTGAAAATCGTTTCCAATCATCAACCGGAGAACGCTTGGGCCCACATTCTCAAACTTCATAGGGTGATTGGTTATGACTCGTTGATGACCCCTATTGATTTTGGGGTCTTTTTGTCAAAGGTAAGGTCAAAGTGATCTCGAAGGGAGTGTGCGGGGGTGGGACGTATGGGGGCATATGTGTCGTTCCGACAACTCTTGTTTTATTTTTCATCTTCACGTTATAAAATACTATGAAGGGGGGGGGGGGGGGGTACAGTATTAACATTGAATTATTTACAGTACATGTAGTCAAATTGCTTGTTTATCTATTAATATAAAATGTATGTGCTATCATTATATGCCTAAGCTTAAAACTGTGTGGCCGTTTACCCTGTGTGCGTGAAATTACGATTGTATTTTTGTTTTGTATAATTGTTTTGCTTTTCAGCTCACCTGAACACATGTGCTCAGGATGAGCTATTAGGATCGATGAATATCCGTCGCCCGTCTGTCGTCCACAATTAGTTTGTTTGCAATCTAGCATCCTCATTTCTGAAGCAATAATCTTCAAACTCTAAGATAATGTTTATAGCCATATTTTTTGGCCAAGTTTAATTATTGCTGATATCTGCCATAAGGTCAGAAGCTGTCCCTTTTAATGTTTAAATTTGTGTTTTTAAAGTCATTCTTTCTCAGTCAAGTTTGACTTCAAATTTTGACCACAGGCACTGTTTAGTTCGTGGAAGTATAAATGCTTTAATGATTATGTATTCAGTACGGGCAATGAAGGCAATTTGTCTCAGTTGAGCATCTTTAGGGCCATTTTGGCCTTCTTGTTTTATTTACTATGTATCTGAATATAAGCTTAACGATGAAATAAATGTAGAAAATTTGTGCACTTGCGTAAGAAATGTAAACAAAGGCGTGAGATCGCGATTTCTGTCCCGAATGCGTGATTATTAACGCTTCATGCTTATTCATATAAAGTTGTACAATTAGTCTGATTGCATTTATAACTGCTGTGTCTAGTTTTGTCAGGTTCAAAATTCTTAAGCAAAATGTCAGCAGAGTTGGCGGAGCATAAAATGTTTTATGCATTTGATCAGACTTTCTTAAATTTCGACTTCAAAGTCAGATTGCCGCAGATAAAATTGAGTTCAGTAGGAAAATCGCAGAGAAAACTATGTCGTAATGTTTAAAACGTTATTTAAATCACGTCGTTATTTTCACCTGGATGTGTTGTTATATACCTGGGGTTTTATTTTAAACTCATCAAGCGATGGCGGAATTCTGTCCCCTGACAAGGAATGTTTGTGTTTGTGTGTGAATCGCAATTCAAATTCTTACATTTCTTTATCAACTGTATACATATTTCTGGGCATGTTACCCAATGAAAATTCACACGACAAAGTTATCAAAATAGTGCAGTTAGTTCAAAAATAGCAATTACTCCAATAATAATAAAGATAGCATTTACATATATAAGGAGAGGTCATTGAATACAAACTTAATACACATATTTTGTTTATCGAGCTCGAACCGCTGGAAAAACACTAGGATCTTTCTATAAGAGCTTTGGACACAAAACAAATAATGTCGCCGAGAAATGTAGAGAAATGCCCAAATAAGGTTACGATATTACAATAAAATCATGGAAAAAAGTAACACCGGACCGAGGTGTCATAAGGAGGAAAGACTTAGCTAGTATCCTTGCATGATGAACGCAAAAAAATACGCGGAGCAGTTAAACGAATTCCCTATGCCTTTACATTTCTAAATTTTCATTTTCCGATGTGCAGAGCTTTAACATGAAGCATTAACTATATATTTCATTAATCCGTTTTAAAAATATCATTGACTATCCGAATGCAATATTTATTTGCACTGTAAAATATTCCATATATGAGATGTTCTCGTATTGAAAATGGTCCTTCAACCATTTCATTCTAATCATCGCTGAAAACATTTCTCGTTGACTTGGTGACCTTCCAGCACGAGCTATAAAAACACATTCTATATGACTCCTTCGCAATGTGGTAATTGTAGTACAGCCGACTAGAAAATGTCACTATGAAACCAATTAACCATTGGTTATAAAGATCAAAACGAATATAATCGGGCAATTCGACCTACTGAAACTCTGAGGGTAAGCTAATTGTTGATCAATATTAATTTACGTGCTTTACCATACTTAAGATGTGGAAATATGACAAAAAATATTCAGTGTCTGGAAAATACATCTGGACCAGTAAAAATCCATCGACTGCTGTGAAATATGGAACTATGATACCACAACAGTACAAAGTCCCAAACATATTGTTGATTCAAGAGGGGTGATGCAGATAGTTCAGGATGAATGAAAAGCTAATATTACTTTGTGCGTTGCCGTCAGTACCATCTTTTTCATTATGTCATCTATGTTTGTGCTACCTAGAGTAAATTATACAAACATTTTGTCAGAGATGGACCGACCGAATGCATTTTCACATCACATCCTTCTTTTTTTCCCTTGTTTGTTTTGTTTTTGAAGCATGCTATCAAACACACCAAACCGACCACCCACTGTTAGAATGGTTTTGTTACTCATAGGCAACCATTTGAGTCATATAAGCGTTGGAGCAACATATCTTGCAAAAGAAAATGGGGTTGTAATGTTTCTCCTCACACTGTAGCCTCTTGATCGGACTGTATTTTGGCAATTTAGGAAGCTAGTCAATTCGGTACATAATTAATTGATGCGAAACCACCAAGGCCGAAGTCTGACTTTTATGATATTCCAAAGCATATTAGAGATATATGGCGTTAGACTGCCACTACATGAACATCACAAGTGGCTTCTGCGACGCTGGTAAATGACGTGAATGTGCAGCTGATCCAGACATTCCTTCTCAGCTCAGTCAAACGGCAGGTGTTCATTAATGATGAATCTTGGGAGAGAAGTTGTCACCCGTTCTGGGTATTAATTTCTTTTTGCGTTCAGTGTCACTTTATCACACGAAAATGTTGCAAAAGTTTCTCCTGATGATAAGATCTGCGAAAGTCTTCTCAAAGAAATGCCAGAAAATATAGACTACGATGATGGCTTCGCAGCAGAAACTCAACCTAAATTAGTATTATCACAGGATATTGACAGTTATTTATGTGACAAAAGTTACAACAAAGACACAGCCGACTTGGTTATAAACGCTCTGAGCAATGTATTCGGGGTTTTTCAATTGTTTATCATCACATTAGTGCGGATAACGTTCAGATCCATAGGATAGTATCTTGAAAACCAGGTTTTCTTTCCAGAGAAGAAATACATCTTGTCTGAAGTTGTGATGGCTATTGCATATCATAATGGTATAAGGAAAATACATAAAAACCCCTAAACTCTACATTTCGTCGCTAGGCTTTTACCTGAATTAGAACGACTTCATCCGAAAGCAGCCCTGGGCAAATCTAAGCCGACGTGAAAATCTGCTATTTTAACCGACATACTTTTATAGAAATATTGATGAAGCGTTTGAAAATAAACAGAAGAAACAAAATTAATGAAGTCTTCTAAAAAGCAGATTGAAAAGGGCCAGAACGGAAAGTTGGAACCCGTTTAAAAATCTACACGAGAGAAATCGACAAAAAACAGTTCAGAAGAGAACGAGTGGTACTATTTGCTTTATGTAGAGCATTTCTCAAATAGCAGACTCTGGATTCAAAGATGTATGTGCGAAGAATGGACTTGATAAACACACGTGAGCATCTGAAAATTTGTTTTAACGTTGTTTTGTTTTTTTTCAAAACAGATGTTATATTTTATGAAGATTAAAGTGTTCCTAGTGGATGCTGTTGTTTCAAGTTTGAATTTGTTTTTTTATCATAGGACAGGGTATTAAAGTTTTAGTGACATGATGATATAACTTGAGTCGGACATAAGCATAAAGTAACTTTAATAGTATATCTTCAAATGAATAATTTCATAGCAGACATAAAATTGCACTTTTTAGTGCCCCCGTCGAAAATATTTGAGGTTTTAAGTTGATACTTCGTAGTTGGACAGACCTCATTGACGAAGATGCAGAGCACAATAATGATAACTCTTCCTTTCATATTGTTTGAGTTATTGTCCTTTGTAATTTTTAGGCTTAATTTTTGTCCGGAGCATTACTCAAAATTTATTCGAGGTATCAACTTGAAACTTCAAAGGTGAATAGATCTCATTAAGGAAAAGTGCAGTATACAAGAATGATAACTCTACCCTTCTTAATTGTTTTGTTATTGCTCCTTTTTTTTTGACCTTAATTCCTCAAAATGGGGAATTGGTTGGGTTTAAATTCAAACATCAGTCTTCATTACCATTTTTAATGAATTATTCCACTCTCCAACACATCTTCAATCGTCCCTGTTTCGATTCCTGGCTACGTACGAGAGAGGGTACAGTGGGTTTTCTTCGGGCTGTCCGGTTTCCTCCCACAATAATGACCACATACGCCGCCGTCAGAACCACCGAGAGTGATAAATATAAGTTGGGATAACTTGTTTGGTAATCGATGTTAAATAAATAAAGTTTAAACTTAATTTAAACTTAAACATATCTTCTAACGAGCAATCATTTGGCGAGGGATGGCCATGTCAACATGGTTCTTGTGTGAATATTGATATTATACTCAATATGACTGGCTCGACTTTGAATTCAATTTTTCTGTGACACAGTTTGATAGCTATCTTAAAGTAACAATCACATCCACGAATAAGTAAGGTTTGTCAAACGCCCTTATGCTAATAAAACTTAAATATGTAAGAAAAAGATTCTCTAGAACAGGTAAGTTATCTTCTGAAGCGTGACGGAAAAAATGTGACGGAGACAGACGAATGAAACATGATCCCTTTGTGTCACTCTGCTTACAGCAGATGACACGAAGACGGTGAATCTTATATAGTGTGCGGATGAACAATTTGCAAAACATGGTGAACTCATGAAACAATTGCAGACTTCGTCATATATGATCAGGTTATACATTCGCAACGTCCCAAAATGTGTTCATAGGCTGTGAAACACACCGTTCAATTTGATAATGAGACATCAGTTGTAGTCGACGACAATAGTCGTCTTATATACATGGAGCGCGAGGCGCAGTAGATATGCAATGTGCGTATTGTCCGTTTTTAGCTCAACTGAGCTCAACGTGCTTATAGTGAGCTATAAGGGTTGGTCAGTGCCCTGCGTCCGTAGTCAACAATATCCTTTAAACAACAACTCCTTCTTAACAACTGAATGGATTTTGACCAAACTTTACAGGATTGATACTATATTATTGAATCGCTAACGACTGTTGTTATCGTTACTAGAATTTGAAAGACATGACAGCTTTTTCATCTTAAACTAAGTTTATGGTGCGTACCTTGAAATAATTCACGATAAGTAAAGCAAAACAAGAAATAAAGTTTAAACAAGGCCAACGGTTTGTCAGCAGGACACTTTATATGTAGGCTTTGAAAATGCAAACTTGATTTTACCTATTAACAACATACTTCAATTGGTTAGATAGTATGACTGTTGTCGTTAACTCCCAACTGAACGGCGTAAAAAATATACATTTTAAGCAGGTGAATATTTTCTTTTACTTCATCTCCAGGTAAAATCACATTTGAATTATACTACAAAAAACATAAAGAAAAACTGCTTCGCATGCGCAAACCCCAGTCGCTATACCGAGTAGTAAATGCAGATTTCTGTGGTGTTAATAAGATTAAGGGAATTTTTTTTATTAAGATAAAAATTATGACAAGATTTTTTTCAGTATATTATATACCAATCCCGGCCACTTTTGTAAAACGGACGTCCCATTCCCTAGTACTGGAACGTTTCCCTCGCTTACCGTATAAAAGTAGTTCCACGATCTCTTGCGTCGAATCTAGGCTAAAAGGCTACTTTCCTGCAGTTGTTTTGTCTTGTCAGTGTCTACAAATAGCTGAGCTCAAGTCAATTAATAGTACACCACGTGTCATGAGCAATGGTATCCATGAATGGTACACATTACTTTTGAATTTAGACAGTAGAATCGCCTAAAACTGAAAATCGATACAATCTGGTCGCCAATTTAGCATACGGCTCAAGGCAAATGTTTAAGTTTTTCTGCAAGGCGCAATAGCTCAATGGTAGTGTGTCCGCTTTGCTTTCGGAAGGTCTGAGGTTCGAATTTCAGCTGGTGCACTTCCTTCGTTGACCACGTCAAACCAAAGACGTATAAAATTAGTACCAGGTGCATGTTTACCTGGCACTCGACAAAATGGGATTGCTTTTGGTACTCGGAGTACTCAGTACTGATTCAACCCAGGAACTTGTTTCCCATGTATCGGAGCTATACACCAGGCACGTAAAAGAATAACTGGGTCTGCTCCCAAAATGAGCCAGGGTATCGCACCCGGATCAAACCACTGCCTCTTCCAATGCTGTCTCTTCAGCAATAAAACAGGAACCACACGTGAAAAATCCTTGACCGCAAGGTTTAAAATATGGCCATAATAATCAGAAAAAAGATTGCTATCCATTACAATAAAAAAAAGAAGAAAGAATGAAAACAAGTGTACATATATTAACTGCGGTAAAAATATTTGTACGTAAATGTAAATGACTGACATATTGTTGGTGGGATGTTAAACGAAAAAAAAAATTAGTTAAAACGACGAAAACGGTTCTACTTAAATGTAACTTTAATGATTTACCCACATAAAATGACGTACAGTTAGATACGTATTCACTTATTGGAATTGTATTTGAACCCGAAGTATTGCTTACAAGTTTTGACCTCAAATTCATTTCAAATATCAATAAAAAATTTGCCACAGAATAGTCTTCAATGTCGCTGTATCGCTTTTTTTGAGTGATCGGCAATAATATAATTTCTAATTTTCATAGAGTGGATATACTTTATGCTGCCTTACAATGTAACATAACAGATAGCAATAATTTGCAATTTATAAACACACACACACACATACACATATATGACTTGACTTGACTATTTGAGTTTACCGTCGCTTCGACATTATTTCAGTCATATAGCGACGTCCAGCTAATTACAGGTGGAGGAAGACCCCGAATGCACGGAGACATCCGGGTAGAACCACCGACCTACTGCAAGCCAGCTGGAAGGCTTCCTCACATAACCCTGTCGGGATTCGATCCCACGCGGTGAGGGGTTGAGTGAGTGTTAAAGTCAGCGAAAGACTCTCTAACAAACCTTATATTTTTAGATGAATATACCAATTCTATTTGGAACTCAGTTAGCATTAGGTGAACGTTTTCTACAGAATATATGTCAAAAGTGCACGAACAATCGATTGGATGCTGCAGCCTTAAGGGAAATAAATAAGCTTACGAGGAAATAAGATGTTGTGGCATTACGTCATAAAACTAATCAGTCTCATGAGAAATGCGTTAGGGACGAAAATAAGTTCCAATTATTATTCGGATATAAGGAGAGCGACTTAAAGTATTCCTTTTTAGCTCACCTGAGCACAATGAGCTCATATTGTGATCACCTTTTGTCCGTCGTCCGTGCGTCCGGCGTCAACAATTTTCTTTAAACAACATCTCCTAAACCACTTGGCCAAATTTGATGAAAATTGACTGGGATGTTTCTTGCATTAAGTTCTACCAAAGTTGTTCAAATGGTTCCAGTCCATTGTATATCTGGGCCACAGGAGCTATAAATAGATTTTTAAAGTGAAACTGCAAGGCCTAGAGCTTAGATATTTGGTGTGTGGCATTGTCTTACGGACCATTACAAGTTTGTTCAAATCATGACCCGAGGGTCGAAATTGGCCCCGCCCCAGGGGTAACTTGATTTTACATAGTCTTATATCAGAAAAACTAGAATAATCTTCTTGTCAGAAACCAGAAGGCCTGGAGTTTAAATATTTGGTGTGTGGCATTCATTGTCTTATGAACCATTACCAAGTTTGTTCAAGCATGACCCTGGGGTCGAAATTGGCCCCGCCCCAGGGGTCACGTGATTTAAAAAGGACTTGTATAGGAAAACCTTCAAAAGATCTTCTCGGAATTCTCAAAGCCTGGAGTTAAGATGTTTACTTGTGGACCTCATCTAAGTATGTTCAAATCATGCTCCTGGTGTCAAAATTGACCCCGCCCCATGAGTCACTTGATTTTATATAGACTTATTAGAGCTATGACCTTCACAGTTTGGATGGCAGGTACAGTTTTTGTTTTGAATTTAGATGATCTTGCTGTACTTTTGCAAACAATATGAATTCAGTATGACTCGTAAATGAGGGCAGTGTTTCTCAGGTCAGCGATTCGGGGCCATTATGGTCCTCTTGTTATTACTTATTGTTTCTTTTAGTACGAAAGGAAGGAGAAGCATTTTAACGCATTACTTCATGAATATTCATGTACAAATTTATGACTTCGTAAATATTAAATAAATGAACTTTAAATTGTATATGAAATAGTGGATTTTTCTTTGCAGACTGTGTAGAATCTAAGCTACAATATTGTATAAGCAAACAGAGGAGACCCTGGGTCTGCTTTTTGCCAATGCTTCAAAATAAGTCTATATGAAGTAAAAGAGTTAAATAGATGTTCAAACATGTCAGATATTCATACTTATAGTCTTAAAGTTCGTGTTTGATTTGGATAAAATGTTGATTATTGTTTACTGAAATTCAAATTAGTATTAGATATTGATTAAATTTAATATATTTTTTCAGATACTTAAAACGTTTTCCTCCAAACGTAGAGTTCTTCATTTGATGACCTGAATTCTTTGTTTAGATATTTGTTAATATGTGAGCTATTATGATATTCATTGCGTTTTTTTTTCTTTACAAATATATGTACTGTCAACAATCTTTACAACATCAGTATTTGTTTCAGCGAATTTTGTTGTTATTAAGAAATTGGCATTGTAAAGAATGAACATAGAACGATTATGCACTTGAGTTTTCAAGACTATTGTGGTTGCTGTTACAATGAGTGCCGTTGTAAAGAAGTTCACTGTATAAATAATGTAGAGTACATTAATGAATTCCTTTGGAAATTTTTTTTTTTTTTTTTTACTTTTTCCCCCATATTAATCACTATCATTTCTACGGCGCATGGTTCTTATCCCTTCGATGCTTGGATAGATTCAGGCTGTAGATCCACGGTTACTGTTATGGAAATGTTTAATATTAAGCAACTTAGTTGAACCTGCATGCAGCAAAATGAACACCATTCCAGGTGATTAAATGGCTTCTCCAACAGGTGTAATGCAAATATACTTGTTAGGTTGTATGCACATGCATGCATTTTCTTACATCTAAAACATCTGATGACGTATGATTGCTTTGCAGAAAATATTTGTATTGATAAATAAGTAAGTAAATGTGTCTGTTCTGTTGTCATGGATTCGCGTGGTTTACTTGTCTCCCGAGGAAACGTATATGAACATATGTTATAATTAGTTGATTATTTGAGTTTACCGTCGCTACCGTCGCTTCGACAGTATTTCAGTCATATAGCGACGTCCAGCTAATTACAGGTGGAGGAAGACCACGAAGGCATTTGGGTAGCCGCAAGCCAGCTGGAAGGCTTCCTCACTATAATTAGTTGCTTTCCTATTCTATAAGGAACATGTGCCATGTTAACATGGCCATACCCCGCCGAATGCTTGCTCTTAAGATGATGTTTTGAAGAGTAGAATATTTCATCTTTAAAAGAAAATTTTTGGCTATGAAGACTGATGTTTGAAGTCATTAAAGCTATGAAACCCATGTGAAGACCTACTAATTCTTCTATTTTGAGGTCTACAGGTAAACTGTCAAGGCCACTGTGACAAAAATTAAGCCTGAAAAATAACAAAGGGCAATAACTCAAAAAATATGAAAGGCAGAGTTATCATTCTTGTACACTGCACTCCTCCTCAATAATATCTATCCACCTATGAAGTATCGCGTTGATACCTCAAATAAGTATCGCGTTGATACCTCAAATAAGTATCGCGTTGATACCTCAAATACTTTTTGAGTTATGCTCCGGAAAAAAATAAGTCTAATAAATAACAAAGCGCAATAACAAAAAATTATGAAAGGTAGAGTTATGTTCTTTTGCACTGCACTTCTCCCAATGAAATTTATCCACCTATGAAGTATCGAGTTGATACTCAAATACTTTCCGAGTTATGCTCCGGACAAAAATGTGGGACGGAAGAACGGACGGACGGAGCTTATTACCATATCCCCCGCCGCCTTCGGCGAGGAAAAAATGAGAGATTGCATTTAAATACCATATAGCACAAATATGTTTTACAAATACAGGCAGTCTCTCCGGGTCATTGTCATGTTCTGATATATTGGTAAAGAAAATGTCAGTTAAAAAAAGTTTTCTTATAAATTCTTTTGTAGTTTTAATACCGAATGTGACGCAGAGATTAAATAATTACAGCAAAGTGTAAACAACTGTGCAGTGACGCATGTTGTATAAATAGAAACTTTGACGTCACTAGCTTGACCGGTGTTGCCATAGTACATGATTATTTTTGTCTATGTTATTGTTTAGTTTATTTGTATGTGAGGGTGGGGGATCGTATACAGTTGAATTTGCATTTAGCGGTCAGTTTTGATATTACCATAGTAACACTTGGATTCATGATTAATCTTCATTTAGCGGCCACCTCTGTTGAGCGGTCACTTGTTCCTTTGACTGACCTTTTAAAAAGGGCTCGACTTTATTTTCCTATTTCAGAGTCAGGCATTCTGAATCATTTGACATCTTTGTACATTTTCTCGAAAATACGTCAAGTGATGGATACGTCACCTGGAAATGTTAACAAGAATCTCATATAAAAATATGTCTGACATAGCCGTTTTTGAAGCAATCACATCTGGGGAATAATTAATTGCTATATAGCACATATAAAACCGATATGACAAATCATGTTTGTACAACACAGACTACAAAGGCATTTCATCTTGAAGCTATCTTGATATAGCATGGAAATGCTCAGATAATTGGAAGTGATATCGATAAGTAAATGCCATCGTTAGACATTGCTACGTACTTAAAATGTAGTTGATACTATTCTAGACTTAAAGCAAGTTATAAACAGGTCTCAACGTATTGGATGTACATACATGTATGGTTGACTACCAGTTTTCGGGGTATAACAAGTTTTCGGGGTATTTTACTTTTACATATTTTGCGCGTGAGAACGTGATATGACGAGTTGTTTTCGCTGTCCCATATGATCAAAACAAATGTCAGTCATGCTCTAATATTCAATTAAGACATCATGTGACTTATTGTGTAAATTTTATACAATGTTTAAGATGTACGTC
The DNA here is from genome assembly GCA_021229015.1 of Solen grandis. NCBI lineage: Eukaryota > Metazoa > Mollusca > Bivalvia > Adapedonta > Solenidae > Solen > Solen grandis. The sequence continues at coordinate 25,768,519 of CM037793.1, read as the reverse complement.
CATTTCATTAAAATCTTGAACTCGTATTTGATTAGCTATTTTGTAGATCAAACTCATCTGAATTATTTAAATTTACATATTTTCAAACAAAAATCCATTTATATTTTTTATTTAAGTTAATACAACTTACAGGTTTAGTATTTTACGCAGACAGCAAACTAAATGTTATCAATTACCCGGATAATAAGTCACATGATGGCTTAATTTGAATAAAAAAATGGTGGATATTTGTTATGAATTTTAAGGGGTTGGAAAATAGATTGTGCGAGAAGCTTTTTAATGTGTGTAAAGTATATGTTTTGTGATGAATATGTGTAAAATGTTTCAATTATCCATATGTGTCATCAATGGTTACTGTAATTAAGTTTAAAATGAAAAAAAAATGATCGTCGAACAGGGTGGGTGTAAGGTCAGCAGTTTTCCCGGATAAAGTTGCAACTTTTTTCCGACCGTGGATGCCAATCAGAAAAAAATAATCAGATAAGCATCTCAGATGAAATAAAGGCTCTATAAATATCAAATCATGAAAGCATTAATTCCCTGAAGAGGAATTTTGATGCATATTTAACTAACAGAGTATGTTGAGCTTAATTTGAAAATACCCCGAAAACTTGTTAGTAACTTTTTATGTCATCACCGTTGACCTACATTGGAATGAACGCTACTCTGTTTTGATCGAGATGAATTTAAGATCGCAAATGGTACAGGGAGTGACAAAATTTATTTTCACCCTTTATTCTAATTAAATGAAAATTTTAATGATATTTGATATGCAAATATAGATCGATCTCGTTAGTACCCCGAAAACTTGTTAGACCTGCATACAACAAATATGTTACTGGCAATATTTTTTGAAAACAATTTAAGCCTTTACCTAAAGGTTAAATATAGCGGTGGATTTGAAAAGCAAATTTTTAAAACTTCCAACAAAACGTTAACTGAGAACAAATGAACTTGACCATAAACGTAAAGGAAAAAATATTTGATTTTTTTTCCATACGAGGAATTAAAAATAGAGCTTTTGCAGCTGACTAGTTGTGGCAGTAGTGGAGAATGAAGCAAATTATTGTACTGTACCATTGCTTGACAGTATGCGCACACCTCTGCTTGATTAAGAAATTCGTTATTCCATATAGTGTGGGGAGATTCTTTTAAAAGGAAACTATAACTGAACTATTTTCAACGACAACTGGTGGCAAACAATTTGTCAGAAACAATCAGAAAGTTTGATTTCTCCTGGTTCTTGGATTCAAAAGAAACAAACACATGGAATAATCAAAGCGCATATAGCGCTGAGAGAACAGGGTTTTTAATATTATGATGTCGCATTTCTTTTGATTATCAAAGTAAGTTTAATAAGCGAGGATCAAATTTTAAAGCGATACAAATGAACTCAATATGATAAACCCACTTTTATCTTGCTTGAACACGGTCGGTAAAAAAGATAAACACATAGTTTGTCTCAATGGGTTGTTAACAATAAACATATCGCCACTCTTACCCTCCCCATTTCTCTTGCCTACAGTTTATAAGATTCAAACCTACAACCTTTCCATGCCGAACAGACTGACTACTATTTCAGTCTTCGCTATTTCGTCAAATGTTAAATTGTAATGTTTTTTTTTCCATACAGGTATATTGTTGGCTATAGCTGGAAGTTTTAGCCAGTCATGTTTCGAAATACATGTACATCCGAATGGTTTACGATTTTTCCTCCTGCGTACTTCCTTTTTTCGTTACAGTTTAACACGGTATCTCCAGCATCGATTTACAACACATTTTTTTAATTCAGTTTCGACTTCCATATTGAAATCGTACTGAAATAAACATGAAAATTGTCACCATTTAATGATAAGGAAGAAAACAATTATCCTATTCAAAATGTGTGCTACCATAGAACAACGTCCTAAGCAACCTTGTTAAAAACCATTGGTCACAATCAGAATACTCGACAGATATATTAAGATATTCACGTACGCAAGGCCACAATATATATAAACAAGTTGTGTGCGAAAAACACTATGCCCCCGTCTGAGCAGGCCATATCTCAAATAATTGATATCAACTGAAAGCCATATACTTTACTCCATATAGTAATGGGTAAAGCCCAAGTCTAAAAATCATAAAAAAATAAAGAGAACTAATTAAAAACAAACAAAAAACAAACAAACAAAAACAGAACCCTACATAGTTCTGTTTCATAATATTACATTTCTGCTACTAACTATCTATTTAAATTTTAAGTTTAAAATCAATACCTCAAATAGTTCAGGAGTTATGTTCTTGACAATAAATGATATATAATATAAACGTAGATAATCAGACAAGGCAGAGTTATTGTTCTTGATTACTGCACTGCTCCTACTTTCTATCATTTTATGCTGCAAGTTTTAAGTCCTTAGGGTCTTTTGTTAATGAGTTTTGCCCCCCCCCCCAAGGGAGATAATAATAATAAAAAAAACTCGGTAGAGTTATTGTTCTTAGTCATTGCACTATTCCTAGTTGTCATCTACTTATTTATGAAGTTATATTAAATATTAATAAAAAAAAACTGGTCTATGTAGAGTTACGGCTTTTGATTACTGCACTTTCCAATCTCTCCATCTATTTATATGTTGAGTTTCATGTCAATACCTTTTATAGTTTATGAGTTACGCGACAAAAATGAGAAAAATAAAAAAGGAGATAATTCCAACTTGGGTCAGACAGAGTTATGGTTCTTAGTCCATGCACTTCTCCTAGTCACATTCTATCCATATATGAAGTTTCAAGTCAATACCTTGTATAGTTTTTAAGTTATGACCAATGTTAAAGTTGCTGATAAATCAACAAACAAACAAACTGGGCAAAAACAATATGACCCAGATCACAGATCTCAGTGGCATACAAAACTTGCATTTGAGCTTAAGATCAAACTTAAAGCCCCATACGTGCAGGAAAATTCAAACTATCCATGATAATTTTCTAAAACTTTGCATTATTATAGAAAATAACTGCATTGTGCACGTATCCCTTTAAGTATTTTTGAAAAAATACCAAGGATTTCACAAAAGATGAAATGAAACATGCTCGAACAATGAAATGGTCGTGCTTTGAAGCAAGTCCAGTATCTTCATCAATCAAGCTGGATTTTTACTCTGAAATAGCAAACCTTTCAAAAATTATTTAATCTAAAAAGACAAGTTCACTGCAAAAAGGAGACGTAAACCTACGTAAATGAACAAGCACATCCCTGACACCTAATGTAACTCCACATTTTGTTCAGTTGGAAATAAACGTACATTTGAGATTTTTCCACAGTCACTGACCAGCGAATTATACCAAGTATAGCCGATCCTCTGGTGAAATGGTCTATTTGGCAAAGGAAAAAAACAAACATGGAAAAATAGCGAGTATTCGTACTACCTGAACATATTGCACTTTTAAAATGACTTCCTACCGACACTGTGTTTTTACCATTTCCCCCAAAACAAATCATGGTACCAACATATCCAAATTGTATCAATCTGAATGGAAATTTACTTGAAGTTGACAATAGCATCTGATTAAGAAATAACACTTGTGTTATTAGATTCCTATTTGTTAATACCGTCTATCGATAGCTGACTTAATGGCTGGAAAATTTATGTTGTCATATGTCACATATACTAAGTATTCATAAAAAATGCAAGGTTTGATGGATAACGGATCTGTAGTTTCAAATTATATGTATCCATACTATCGTTAACTCTAAACAAATTTCTTTTTTACTCATTAAAATTCTTTTATTTAAAATTAGAATTTCTTAAATCTTAATTACTCCTTAACACGACATGCCACAGCGCGTTTTGATCGTTCCGGATTCATCTACCAGTATGCCGAAAGCATCAGATGTATTTTTTTAATGATCCAACACACTAGAAACCCATAATCAAATACTGTTTTGTCTCGTTCGTTTCGTAGTACAAGCACAACATATGTTTTATGTCAAGATTTGTTTCGATTTTATATAACATGAAATTTTTCACTGTCTGGAAACTTGTACCAATTACTAGGGGAGACAGAAATTCTATTTTCTCACTTTTCTTTATTATGTCCGTCTGTGGAAGTAAAGTCTGTATTTGATTTAATATTTTAAAAATACGATATACTCTACAGGGATAATAAAATCGTCTACAAGCCATAAATAAAACAAATCTATTAAGTTTAGCATTTATCTATTCATCCTTAAACGGAATGTCTTCGAAATACAGACTATCCATAAACTGAAATTTGCACGAAGAAAAATTTACCAATTCAATTTGATATAGCACTTATAATAAATAAAAAAAGATAAATACATGAGGGTATATTTGAATATTTCCAAATAAGTAGATTAAAATTTGAATAATGCCAAATATATTTCCTATTATATAAGCGAAAATTGTTAAATTCTATAGTCCACCGACTATCACTTACGAATAATATAAGAGTGTTCTCTGGAACACATGTGTCAACTGCTGAAGCGTGATGGAAAAAGTATGACGGAGAGACAGACGACGGAAAAGTAATCCGTTATCTCTGCTTACAGCAGGTGACACAAAAAGTAAATTCCAAACGCAGACGGCACCACAGACTTTCACCATGAACACAGCTGTCAATAGTATATTTCCATGTTACACATTTATCAATAGTCCGATCACGTCGAAATATGTATAAAAATCAGTTTTGAAACATTTTAATAACAGACATCTATCTATAACAAAACAAGTCTTATTCTTACAAACCAATGCCGAAATTCAATATATAAATCCCTTGAGAGAAGTCAAATGTCTAAGCAAACTTCAGTCACATCCTTGACTTCACTTCACAAAAAATACCTGAGTTGCATATTCCGCACATCTTCCATAGACCTTCCGTATGTCTCCGTTAACGAATCGAGAGTACATAAATTGATGACGTAATAACATTGTGATTCAACAACAGTATTTCATATTCAAATTATTTCCGATTACGGACCGTCTTCGGGAATACTCGCCAATGCAAACTGTAACCAACTAGAGTATTTTAACATAAAAACACAATACTAAATAGCGTAATTTGATTAACATCTGCAGTTCGTTTGAATGTTATTCTACATCAGATATTTGAACATTATGTACCATTTGTGTCTTCAATATATCAATGTTATTTTATATTTTCTTTTTTAATGAAAATTGTATTAATATAAAACATAATATACCTTTAACAGATATTAAATAGATATTAATTCAAGAAATGGCCTACTTGAAAATTTACAGTAGATAAAACCAGTGAATGTTGAAAAATTTATACTGTTAAAAACTAATAAGCAGGGATATCATATGGTCGTGGACTTAGCTCGAAAATAGAAATGAAACAGATGCACGTACAATGTATTCGTTTCAACAAATGCTGATATTGGTTTAAAGATGGTGAGTAGGTATTTTCAGATTTAGCGTAGCACATTATAAATACAACATATCGAGTATCCAAAAAGAAACATGAAAAATCGGTTTTTTCTTTCTCTTTGAAAAACCAAAGAAGATCAGCAGACGAGCAAATGCGTGTATTAATCAGAAAACGTTTTCTAGATTCGCATGGTTCATACTTATCAAAATGGCTACATTCGACGCTGTTCCTAAATGCAACGCAAACAAACGCTACGGTATCGTACAAAAGGGTGCGGTTAATACCCGTTACGGAATATTTGTGGCAGTGAATTAAACGGTAATCTTTTACATTACTGTCCCTAATGTGATCGAATATGTAATTGGAGAAGTAAATCACATAAGTTAACATGTTTTGCGACAAATGTGTTCGAAGCCGATTTTTGGTTATCGTCTAATATCCCGGCCGACGACTTCTTTCGTTTCACTACATGACATCATGACGTAGGGAAATAGGCAAGTAAGCCGCCGTTATAAAGTATTAATTAAATTATCAACATATGAAAGCGCGAAATGAAATGACATACTGTTCGGTGTGGAGGCTTGAAAGTCATGTAAACAATTAAAAATAGCTGCGTCCGGCGGGGCCATCAACGATTTCGAAAAACTATGTTTGTTTTGTCTGTCCCAGATATCTAGTAAGACCAAAGGACAGTAAAGCTGAGTACGTGGAGTTCTTTTAGTACTTATCGCGTACACGAAAAGAGTTTCATGGAAAAAAATGTTAACAAATATTTTCAGATACAGGTGGATCATAAAGGATGGGTGATGGAGACAGAAATGCTAATTTAGTTTAATGGTTGTATGATTCATCTCTGAAACATACAAAATATACACCCTGGTTTTGGCGTTTGCTGACATATACAATGTCAATTCTAGGTTTGAATGGTTCGTTTGAATACAAATGGAACATGTGTGTTAACAGTCATGGTGGGATACGGAATAGCATTCCAAATGACAATGCTGTTGCAATAAAAGTTTTCACAACATAAAAGAGAATTTAATTTGCAAGGAGCAAATAAATCTTTTTATTCAGCAAAGCAAATCTGCATTGACAACCCATGGTTTGCAAGCATTACGGACAATTTAATCCGATTCACCAGAACAGCAAAATCTACGAGAAACGGTGTCTTTGTTTATGATGTAATCATTCATTTCACTATCAATGCCTTTTCATTGTTTTCCACAAAATAACAATAGTGTTTTGCCTGCCAGACACCTCTGCCTTGAACGAATTAACTAGACTTGGCTATTTTGGTTTACCGTCGCTTCGACAGTATTTCAGTCATATAGTGACGTCCAGCTAATTACAGGTGGAGGAAGACCCTGAATGCTGCATTGAACGAAACTGTCCATATAAATATTAGGAACACCAATATTTATCACAAGACAAATGTCTTTAAAGTTTACCCCCATTCCTGCTGCACTGGCTACTACTAGCACTTTGAGTCATTTTCTCTTTTAATATATAATTCTATAACCTCTTTCACACCGCCACTTATCTTTGAATGGTACATTTAAACACATTCAAGTTCCAATCGTAACATGGTGTATATTTCCCATAATGATTTTATTGAGCTACAAAATTTCAGGTATGTCACAATTTTCCTTTTTTTTCTTGCAATTCATTGATTATGGACGAAAAGAAAAAATGTTGTCAAGATTTTGACAAGACTTATATTTGTGAGCATATAGTTTGATATTTCTTCTGTCTGGAATTTCAGTTAGTTCAAAACACGTTCTCATACAGAACTGTCCCTCCATTTTGTCGTACTTAGAAGACTTTCTGGTGAAGCTTGCAGAAATTCGTGAACTCCTCTTACTATATCATCTTCGTCTTGGCCACTACCTGTGTAGGTTGTCAGAAACCCAAGCGGCTTTAAGAAAAATACACTGTTCTTTCATTTTTGCTAAAAGTGGCGTTACAATTACAACTTGGCACAGTCTGCTGTCGGTTATGTATGAACTAAAGTCTGGTAGACAAGGCTTTTGGCATCGCCTGTTCTAATCGACAAGACGACATCCCTCCCAAGAATTAATACTCTATACTTTTTCGCTGAAAGTCATTAAAGTGTTTGATTTTAAATTTCTCACAGACTGATTTGAACATCTTTTTTTATGCTGTGAACAGTTGTATAAAACGGCCTAAATGAGTGTTTTAAAAAACGTGATGCGACCAATGAAATTGCGTAATGTGACACACCCTAAAACGACAAATTCCAGTTGTATATGTAAAACCCCGCCGCCCATGAATGATCTATCGATCGGCAATGGGTATTCGCCGATGATTTTTCATGTGACATGCATGTTATCACACTCGTAAAAGCTATGTTACATTTGTCTTTTTATAAAAGCCAGTTCGCATAGTGTTATATGTTGTATAATTATCATGTTATGGTGTAAAGTACAACATTAAGAAACCACAAAATACCTCGATTGGCACAAGTCCTATCTGTAACCTTCATTTACAGCCATAGCAAGCAGCCTATAGGAAAGTCAACACAGAGATGCCCAAGGATAAAATTAACATTTTGACCATACTTCCGAGATCGGCACACTTTAAGGATTCAAGGACCAATTCAGGTATTCGCTTTTAAATACCTCAGTTAATACTTGTTCCTTTCTCCGACTGACCGATCCAAGACGGTAAATGTTTTTTCTTCACTATGTCCTGTCACCTCAATTTACATGCATCTCATTTTAAATACATGTTGAATTTCTTTTTGGTCCTTTTTTCTTTCCTTATTCAAATTGTATACTCGAAACATAAACTCAAGGATACAGTTAGAGACACTTTTGTTTGAATTTTTATCGAGAGACTAGAGCTTAGATTTGCTTTGGTAACAATACATGCATAACATTAATTTTTTTAATCGATGCACTTTTGTTAAAAGAAGTAAGGATATGAAATTTATAATAAAAAGTTTAATAATTAAGTAACCATCCAAAAGATAACCCATCTCATGTGTCAGACTGCACACGATGAAAGACGACGGAGGAAAACTATGGGCTTATCACATCGGACAAGAATGAGACAACAGAAAAATGGTCCCTGAACAATTCGACTCCACTGGATTTTAATCATTATAAATAGCTCAGGCCAGTATAATATCATTTTATCCCATGAAATGGAAATAATAGCCGCATCAATATTATCAGCGATTTGTTAATTCAAAAATAACTTTTCACAAACGATACTTCCGAGGTCTGTTTTGTTTACTTATATAATATGAAAGAGGTTAATAAATTCTCTGAAACGGTTTTTTGTTTGTTTGGGTTTAACCTACCACCGGCCCGTTTGCAATCATTTGGGAAATTTGTCTACATTTGAAAACACATTCCTTCCTCACTGTAATATCACACCGGATATAGTCACATGATACCACACCCAATCATATTACAACATATCCAAACATCTTGTAAACAAGTCATTGAATAACTCTTACGCCCGAACCACAACGAATCAAGGGGGCGGACGCTCATCAGGACCGGCCTGTCGGTATATAAGTACACTCTCACAAGGAGTTTTTTTCTTTCTTAAATCACTATTGTCTCAGCACGTCCGTGTCACTTATCTTTGATACAGATCTCATGCTAAAAATAGTACTCTAGTAAAATGTAACAGCTAGCCCAAGAATGAATTTCAGACAGTTGAAAGTAGAATTAGGCTTATTTTAACTGCGCAGAAATAAAGAGGTGGTTTGGGGTTTAAACTTCATATAATGAGAGTGTCTGCAGTTTTATATGACACAAATATATGTTACCCTGTATGATTTATCGTTTGAAATATTACACAGATGTTGCAGTTCTTGTTCAGTTTTAAGGAGACGGAGAAAGCAAGAAACACACCGATTAGGTAACACCGTATCGTTCAACAGGATAGTAGTGTGTAATATGTTTTTAAAGTAGGTTAATGAGTTACCGTGAAAAGTTCTATGCAAAACAAAGTGTGAATTTTCCCCCTTTGTCATTGTTGGGAAAATTTAGAACACGGAAACTAAATGAACACATTCTGCAGATGGTAAACCATGATATTACAAAACTCCCATTTACATTTACCGACTGAGGTAATTACATTCGAATTATATCCTAAGGATTCAAAATAAGAGTTAATCAACATAACTCATCTAAACAGTAAAAAATTCATAAAACTCGACTAACTTGCGGTAGAAACCTATTTCTTTTTTAATGATGTTAATCATTTCATTCAAGCATTAACATGTTTTATCACATCTTATTGCAGGCCAAAAGATTCTCTATTTAACCACCATTTAATTACGAATTTATGTATGGTGTTTTAATGATTTTATATTTGAATGAATAAAAAGACATTCCACAGTGAGTCATTCTTAACATATTTTACTTTCATTGTATAGACTTGTGTTCAGTTTCCTATGTCCCAAAATGTTTAATTTGCAAAGGAAATTCACATGCGTCTTGTAATAGATAGTGATGAGATAGTAATATTTTGTTGATGCACATTCCTAAAGGCTAGTATAAATTACTCCCAGAACATAGAGGTAATATGACTGGATGTTTCACACTCCTTTTGCTTAGAGTTTAATATTTACAAGACAAACAAAAATAAAAACATTGTGCCATATGAAGTTAGTAAATCGAAATTCATACATTGTATAGAGTTGTCAGGTTTAAGGTTGAGCTTGAAACTTATCATTTGCAAAAGAAATAGTTCACAGAGTTTTCGCCTACTTTAAAGGAGTATTTCGTTCAAATTCATTTCATTATAAGCTGTTAGCAATAAATTATCAATATTTTGGAAACAAAAATGAGCATGGTCTTTGAGTTTCACCAAAAATACACATCGGAAGGAAAAAACATACATGCATTTCTTTTGCAACAAAACTCTGTGAAGACAGATAACTAGGGAGGGATAGTATCGTTCAAGTATTCCATGGTTATGTAACGTTGACTACGTGACGCCTATGTGGTTAAGTTACATTCATACCAATAAAGAAATATAAACCCTTTTTGTTGAAATCAATTGAAACAGAATCGGTAGCCCAAGAATTTTAAAATTGCAATTGCTAAGAATATAAAGTTCAACAAAGACCTATAAAAAAAAAAAAAAAAAAAAATCGCTACTCAAATAAGAGTGTGAAGAAAATCTCGTCTACTCTCGGCGCGACCGCGATGTTGGGGGGAAGAGCCGGTGCGCTTTCGAATATGGGAAGTAAACACTGCATGGATTTGTGTAAGTTTATAGACAACTTTCTGGCTAGTTTCATCCATTAAGGTGTGTATGCGGCCGGGTAGCTCGGATGGTACAGCGTTTGCCCTGTAAGCGAAAGGCTCTGGGTTCGAGTCCGGTCAGGCTGCATATTTTTTCTCACCCTCTGACAACTACACTAAATATTCCTGATTGCCTCATTATATTTCCATTAAACGTACTGATTTGTCATTTTGCTATCGCTTTACACTGAACTCTCGTTCTGGCGCGCACCTCCGAAAAATACTATATTTCGCCGATTAGATTATCTCTTGGTTTAGGTCTTTGAGCTCCAAGCATTTTAGGCCCTTACACTTTGATGTGGATGCCCTATAGTAATCGCCCTGTCCGTCCGTCATTCACGATATTTTTTTTGTCCGCTCTTTACCTCAAATAGTTTTCTTCTGTTCTTCACGAAATTTGCTGAGAATGAAAGTAAACAATTTAGCCAAGTTAGGTAACTAGCCAAATCGCATAAGACACTTGAGGGTTATGAACCTTGAATTAGTCAAAATTGGACATTTTATCTTTATCCGCTCTCTAACTCAAATAGTTTTCACCGGATTTTAACCAACTTTGCTGAAAATATTTGTAGGTATGAAATATAAATCAAGTACGATAACCAGCAAAATCGCACAAGGCACTACAGACTTATGGCCTTAAATTTAGTCAAAATTGAACATTTTAGTTTTTTGTCCGCTCTCGAAGTCAAACATTTTCGGATCTTTACTAAACTTGCTGAAAATGTATGAATATATACAATTTAGGGAACGTTCAATAAATAACAATTGCTCTTGGCATTTGAACGTTATGGACCTTAAAATAGCCGATATTGCCAATTAAATATCGCCACATTTTTATCTTAAAAAATGTTTAGTATAATTTAAAAATTAAACGAAACTTACCTGGAAGTTGAAGTTCAATTGGAATTCTATGAGACAACGATATGATGAGGAGAGGAAAGGAGATGTAGCCCGCGCATGCGCCGTCAGTCTTGAAAGAATTTGGCATGATATAATAAAAACACATGAATGTGTTTAGAACAACCCTATGTAGGGTGGGAGGGAGGCCTTTCCTCTCCTCATCATATCGTTGTCTCATAGAATTCCAATTGAACTTCAACTTCCAGGTAAGTTTCGTTTAATTTTTAAATTCTATTACGACAACGATATTCTATTCGTCGAGGAAATGAGACTTTAAAGCAAATCATGCCAAATCGAACAATCTTACCTGAGGATTTATTCTAATGTATCTTTAAAATAGCCTCAGCAACCTCATCTTCTTTTGTGATTTCCTTGTCATAGAACCTTGCAAAAGTACTTTTGTTAGACCACCCTGCTTTCTTCATAATCTCAGAAATGGGCACTGCCGACACCTTTGCCTTAGAAGAAGCAGCTGCCCGAACACTATGAGCTCCATAAATGTTTGTGTTGATACCTGACCTGCACATTACTGTCTTGATCCATCTTGCTACTGTATCTTTCGTGATACATTTATGTGGTTTTACAAAACTAATTAAAAGTTTTTTCTCTGAGCTTTGCCGAAGCTCCTTTGTGCGATTCAAATACTCTTTTAAAACAGTATAAACACATAACCTCCTGTCTGGAGGAAACGCTTTCAAATGAAATCTAGAAATATCAAAACCAGGTCGACTTTGTTTTAATAAACTATCAACTTGAACAATGAACTCTGATTTTAACTTCTGCAACCCAACTATACTCAACATATGTACAGTCTGTATTCTAGCTGCATTCACAAGTGCAAGTAACATAGTAAGTTTCAGTGTAAGATCTTTTAAACTCAAATGTCGCACTGGCGACAGCTTCTGTAGATAACGCAACACTTTGTCCACATCCCATACTTGAGTGTATCTGCTGCTTGTTGGACGAAGATTAAACACACCCTTCAGAAATCGTAGAACTACAGGATGAGTTCCTGCAGAAAAATGTCCTAGAACTATTCCCATTGAAGACAAAGCACCTCTTGCAGTATTTATTGAACTGTATCCCAAACCTAAGTGATATTGTTGGGTTAAAAATTCTATAACATCATTCACAGAAACACGAATTGGATCAATCTGCCGTTCACGACAGAATTGAAGCCATCTCGTAATATAGACTTGGTACTGGCGTTTAGTCGACGTTCTCCAAGATGACATGAGGATCGCGGTTGACTGCTTTGAAAATCCTCTATCTCGGTAGGATCGCCTGACAACTTGCAAACAACCAGTACCATCTGGTGAGCTAAGGGATGCTTCTTGTCTGAATGATTTAACTTCAGTATTTTTTCTACCGGAGGCAAGATCCTTGGTATTTCCACAAGTGACGCTACTAGCCCTGTCCACCAGATCTGCGTTGTCCACAATGGGGCCACCAGAACAGCTCGTGCTTTGTCGCTGTGTACTTTCTGAATGCAGCGTCCCACTAAACTGAAAGGAGGAAAAACATAACACAGTTCAAATTCTCCCCAGTTTAAACTGAAAGCATCAATAAATTTTGCCTCAGGATCTTGCCTCCATGCACAAAACTGACCGACTTTCTTGTTTATTCTTGTAGCAAACAAATCAATAGTAGGTTTGCCCAACTGATCACATATAATCTCAAATACTGCCTGATCAATTTCCCACTCAATGTGGTCTTTAAACTGCCGAGAAGGTCCATCAGCTTCATTTTTGACACCTGGAATATGAGAGCATGTAATCCAAACATCATGTTCTATGCCCCAATTCCAAATGTACTGACTTTGTACATTGCAATCTAAAGACTTGATACCCCCAAAATTATTGACGTAGCTTACTGCAGTGGTTGAGTCTGTCAAAACCTTAATATGCTTCCCAACAAGTTCTGAAGCGAATGCTTTCAGAGCAAACAAAATAGCTCTGATTTCCAATGCATTTATATGTAGCTCCTGTTCAGAAGCTGTCCATCTACCTCCTGTTTTTGAACCATTCATTACAGCTCCCCAACCAGCTGTGCTACTATCAGTTTGAATGACTATCTGAGGGCTATCTCTACGAATTTTCCGCACCTGTGATTCGATATTGTCAATCCACCACTTTAGTTCTGATCTCATAGGAAAAGTGACATGCATTTTTGCTTCAAAATCTCCTTTGTTCAATCTTAAAGCTGTAATTTTAGCTTTTTCTAGTTCTCTGTAATACATCTTCCCAAATTCTACTGCAGAAAATGCAGAAACCAACAAGCCAATAACCCTGGCAACTGATCTAATGGTAGCATAACGACAGTCGTACAACTGTTTGCATTCAAATTTGATTTTTTGCTTCTTTTCTTGAGGTAAATAGACAATCATCCTTTCAGAATCAATCACATTTCCTAAAAATGTTATTTGACGAGTAGGTATCAGTACACTTTTCTTTCTATTCAAAATAAAGCCCAAAGAAGTCATCAAATCTGTAGTAGCCTGCACGGTGGAGGCACATTTGTTCTCAGATTCCCCGCCTAAAAGACTGTCATCTATGAAACCTGTACAAGTATGGCCTTCACTATGTAACTTTGCATAGACTGGTTTCATTAATTTAGTAAACAATCTTGGCCCTGGGCCAACACCATTTGGCATTGTCTGAAACTGATATATTTGTTCTCTCCAAGTGAAACGAAATAGTTTCTGTTGTTCTTCTGCTAAAGGAATACTATAATAAGCTTTTCTTATATCCACCACAGCAAAAAACATACCTTTTGAAACTAAATTCAAAGCATTCTCAAAGTGATCCATTTTAAAATGATAATAAGGAATATGTTCATTTAACTTTTTCAGATTTAGTATCAAACGGAATTCTCCATTACTTTTAGGCCTCAAAAAAATAGGCGAGAGAAATTGTTTCGGATGAAAGTCAACAGGTATTAGAACCTTTTCTTTTAGTAAACTTTGAACCTCTAAATCAATGATTTTAGACTCTCTGTCATTAAAAGACCTTTGTGATATTTGCAGCTGCACTGGTGGGTCATTGTTAATGAACTCAAATCGACAGTAATTAACAATATCTAGGATTCTTTTATCCTCAGTTATTTTTTCCCAAGCAGAGGAAAAATATTTCAGTCTCCCACCTTCAAATTTTTCTTCAAAATCAGAACTACTTACATTTCTAGGCTCTTCTGCTAACGGGGTGGTCTGAGGCCCCTCGCCGTCCCCCGTTTTTTAAGTCTGATGTGCCAAAGTGAGGATATGGGGCCCCACGTCTGAATCCCCGGCCCCTAGATCTGCCTCGAAGAACTCTGCCACGAGATGCTCTAGGGTATGGATGATTGTAACCACCATACTGAATCTTATGACCAATTTTAACTGAGTCTTCAATCTCCTTAGCTGTCTTAGACACATCATCTCCAAACAACTCAGATGTGTATGGAACAGTAGAATTACACAGGTGTGCATACTCTGTTTTCAACTCTGGCTTTAGTATTTCTCTCCTAGTCATGTTTAATTGATGATTTGCATGCCCAAATAAAGATAGAGCATCTGTGCACTGATCTACAATGTTCTCCAAGTTCACACCCTTCTCCTTAGCCTCATGTTCAATCTGAGCCAACTTATTGACAGCTCTTGCTACCAAAACAGATCCTTTAATGAGTGATGATTCTGTATTCTGCAGTTTTTTGTCAATGTATCTAATGTTTGTGTTGCACACACCCCAGATAAGTTTGTTACACTTCACCGTGGTAAGAGAATCACAATTCTCGGGTCTAGAGATGTTTTCATCCTTAATCATCTCAGTATACTGCTCTTCATTCATCCCATTGCGAAAAACATCATTGATATTATTGGCAAGAGAACTATCCAGTGGCTCACTACATATTTCTTTTCCTTTGAAGCGTTTAGCCATACTAGCAAAACGACTGTTGTCTGTTCTACTCTGTTTAGGGGAGGAAGGCTCACAATCTGTTTCCTTGTCCAAGTGGCCTGACTGAGAGGCACCACTACATTCTGCTTGAACACTCTCTTCATAATATGGATCATCATAATACTCCTGATCATACTCATAGTAGTACTGATCAGACTGTTCATAACCTTCCTCCAATTTCTTCAACCTACTCATGAGACCATCCACTTTTGAGTCGTACATCTTCTGATTTTTCTGAATAGCCTGGAGACACGAAAGAATTTCAGAATCTCCGCCGGTTTTCTCATTATTTTTCATAGTCAAAGTTTCACTCACCACCGGAGCTTTCCCTTTTGCCGATGCGTTACGTTTTGTGCCTTTAGCAGCAGCGTTCTCAGTCAAAACCTGCGTTTTTTCTGTCAATTTCGATTCCGCCATGATGATGCGAGAATCGTGCACACGTGACGTACGCAAAACACCGATTTCCCACTAAAAACGACAGTGACACAATCTAGGCACCAAAGCACACTAGAAAGGTACGATAATAGTATCCGATGGCCACAAAGGACACCTCGGAAAGCACTTTAAACAACGTTTAAAGTTGTAAAAAATATAACGGCTAAATACAGCGTTCGTAAATCCGCCATGCAACGGAAGCTACTGACGGCGCATGCGCGGGCTACATCTCATTTCCTCGACGAATAGAATATCGTTGTCGTAATAGAATCCACGCTGCAACAGGAAGTTACTTATTACGGTAAAAGGTGAACAATATGTTGCTGCTTAAGCATTAAGAAACCCTGCAGAATTTTTATGTTTACTTTTATGCTATGCTATTCCTTTCACCCACCCCCCCCCCCCCTTTCTGGCAGCTTTATGTAGGATAGAAAGATATCCTCCACCTGTGAAGAGTAGGGTTAGTAGAAATGGTACCTCTTACTTCATTTTGACACAGTCTAATTGATTTCTCTTTTTTTTAGGCTCCACGGATTTAGAAATTTATTTGCATATGTTTATCTAAATGTTTATCTTTAGATAAAGGCCAAGTTTAGCTTTTGGCAAATCCGTACATTGTTGAAATAGTTACGCCCTTTGTACATAATATGAATCATAATCGATCGAACAATGTATTTTTAACAAGTTCTTTCTCGATAAGAGGACGTATTGAGCTTAAGGCAATTTTTTTTTTAAAAAATCGGATAGTTGGGATGTGATTAAAGATCAGTTTATTCTGCGTATCAGTAAAGGGCGTTATTAGTTAATAGTAGTCAGTTATAAAGATATTAAGGACATTAATAACTTGTTTAAGTCAATAATGATATGGTTTTGTTGTTTGTATACTGAATTCCGGTGGTTATGTATAAAAACTCAGGAAAATAAGATTAAAATATATATCTAGCTATATCTTGAGTTTTAAGATAAAATGACTGAAAACTTACACCAGTGACTAAGACAGCCAATGTTATAAACTACTCAAGTCTTTCCCTCATGTAGACTCATTTTAACGCCCTCAATAGGTATCACATAAAGCCTGATCTGCAGAAAACCACAGTTAAACCTCACCAAATTTAATTACAAAATCCTCATTTCCAGACCACTGAGGAGCAGCGAACAGCATAAAACCTGATCAGCCTGCGAGTTACTCGCAGGCTGATCTGGTTTTATGCTGTTCGCATAGGTCTTTTCATGGTGTCCTCTATGAGGGAAAGGGTTAACATAGACAAAATAGACAAACTGTCGGGAAAAATGTTTTGTGATATTATCAGAAAGATAAAGAACAAGTTTTGGATAGATGTTTTAAAGGCATACTTGATGTATATTGCCAAATTATGTATAACAGACATAGAGCAAATAGTGCATATGCCATTGTTTAATAATCACATGTTTTTGGTGGGGAAAACTAATGTATTTATACCAACAATGTACAATAGAGGAGTAAGAATGGTAAAAGATATACTTGTTTTAAATGGGAGTTTGGTAACTATTGATTATCTTAAATAGTGGCAGGGAAAATATTGATTTAAAAATTAATAGAAAAAATAATTTATATACAAAACAGTATATACCATTTGAATCCTTGTTTTAACTGTTATAATAACCCCACTGTAACAAAATTAGATATTAATAAATATATCTATAATGTTTTAATTAGGAGTAATAAGGAACCAATAAGTAAATTTTTTTAAAAAAAAAATATTTATTTTTAAACGAAGTATAATGTAGCAAACTGTGTTATTTTTGTGATTGTACACAAGAGATTACTAAACATTTATTTTGGGATTTGTGTAAAGTTAATTAATTGAATACAAAGTCTGATAAATAAGATAAAAAAAAATGATATTGATATATCGATAGTTTCTTTGATATAAGAGTGTCAGGGACATATGATAACACGTAAGACATATTATTTTTAGAATTTAAAATATATAGCGGTTCATGCAAATTCAAACACATAATTCCATCTGATAAAGGACTTATAAGTTTATTAAAGTTAGCATAAGAAGTGTGTAAGTCATCAAATATCACAAGTAAAGAAATAAAAAAAAATGGACATTTGTAAGATCTAAATACATAATTCAAGGGAATAGTACCATTATATCTTCTGTACGTTAAAAAGAAAGTCTCTAATTTTAAAGAGCATGTAAAAGATTAATTTTTATGACCCCCTTCGAAGAAGGGGGACAGGGGGCATATTACTTTGCACATGTCCGTCGGTCTGTCGGTAGACCAACGCTGTCCAAGTGATAACTTAAGTTCTATTTGACCCTTAAGTCTCAAACTTTATATCGCTGTTGCTTATGACTAGTAGAAGACCCCTATTGATTTTGGTGTTGACACCTCAAAAGTCAAGGTAGTAGTAGTAGATAGTAACATTTTTATATGAAAATCTTGTCTGAGTAATAACTTTAGTTCTATTTGACCTCGAGGTCGTAAACTTGGTATGGTTGTTGCTTATGACTAGTAGAAGACTGTTGTTGGGTTTAACGTCCCACAGACAGTATTTCAGTCATTTGGAGACGATTTCTACTTGAGACAGATATCACGCCGTAGACATGTGACATGATACCACACCAAGTCACATTATCCTGGCACTGGGTCAACCAGTCCTGCAACTACCCATATATGCTGAGCGCCAAGCAAGGGAGCTATAATAGTACCCTTTTTGCGACTTTGGTATGTTGCGGCCGGGAATCGAACCCACGACATCCCGCTCCCGAGGCGGACGCTCTAACCATTTGGCCACCAGGGACGGTGGACTTCTGTTGATTTTAGAAGTTGTACCACCTCATAGGTCAAGGAAATGAGTTTATAAGTTAAATTCTCAAAACGCTTTGTAAGTTAAGCATAATATCTGGCTGGTTACTCAAAATCTTATTGACCCCTATTACTTATGACTAATAGAAGAACCCTTTCAATTTTGGGGTCTGAATCTCAAAGGTCAATGCCATAAGGTCATAAATTAAATTCTCTTTAACATTGTGTTAAGGAAGCATCTTCCAACTGATAACCTTAAGTGTCTCTTTTGTTGGGTTTAACATCCCACCGACGGTATTTCAGTCATTTGGAGACGATTGTCTCTTTTGTATCAAATATTGCATAATTGTTGCTTATAAGTAATAGGAAACCCCCCTTTTTTCGAGTCCGCTTGCGGTGAGCTCGACTAAGTGGTCACAATGGCGGTTCGGTGTTATGTATGTGTGTGCGTAACTGTGTTATTGTGTCCATCTGGATTTAATCTTGTCCGGGCTGAAACTTCACCATGGATGGAAGGATTCCTAAATAACTTGACACAAATGTCAAGCTAAGTGAACGGTTTGTTGCGCACAAGATCCAGATTCGTAATTATCCAAAGGTCAAGGTCATACTTTGAGGTCAAAAACGAGTTCATTTTTGCTTGTTTTAGCTGTTACTTTGCCATGGATGAATGGATTTCAAATTACTTGACACAAATGTCAATTTAATTGAGGCGGTGTGTAGCGCACAAGAACAAGTTCGTAGTTCAAAGGTCAGACTGGAGTTGTTAGGTCAAGAATATGTTCAGTATTTGGTTGACTTGTCTTGGGTGGTAGGTCGCAAAGGATTGAAGGATTCTCAAACAACTTGACACAAATGTCAAGCTTAGTGTGAAATGGTGCGTCGCGCACAAGAACCAGATTAGTAAATCAAAGGTCAAGGTAATGCTTAGAGATAAAAGGCCCTGTAACTTGATTTGCTTGTCAGGGCTGTAACTAAATAGACATGGATCACAGCATTTTTAAATAACTTGGTAGTTATATTAACCTCAATGACTCGAAGTGTCGTGCAGAAGAGTTTGATTCCTAGCTTAAAGGTCTAGGTTCTAACTTAGACATTCAAATAACTTGGCAGTTATGTTAGACGGAGAGTCAGACACAATAGTTTCATCTCAAAATCAAAAGTCAAGGTCAAACGTAGAGGTCAAAGGTCTTGGAGTTGGATTTGCTTGTTTGGGCTGTAACAAAGACATGGATTGTAGGATTTTTAAATAACTTGGCACTTATGTTAACCTCAATGAAGCGTAGAGTCACATGCACGGGTTAGGTGCGCAGCTCCAGGGTGAAGGTTGCACGGGGTCAAAATTAATTTGTTTTTCTGGGCTGTAATTTAGACGTTGATCACAGGATTTTCAAATAAACTTGCAGTTATATTAACTATCACCAAGATAAGTTTTTGACCAATTTGTGACATGCCCATGTTTTGAAGTCAAACATCATACATGTAATCTAGTTATATAAATATTATGGCATATGGAGGCATACATGTTTTACAAGCATTTCTTGTTCTTTTTGTTTCTTTTGTTTTCTTTCATGAGGAAAAGGCTTTTTTGAATAGATGAATTCATTGTTTAAAGGCAGATATCTGAAAAAGGTACATACATGTATACCTTACATAAAAGGGTATATGAAAAGTGAATTTTTAAGTAGATTATTCATAAACATGTATTAGTTTGTTTATTTATCATTGATTACTATTTCGTATGCCTTTGTTTAGGAGATTATATTAAACATAAACTGCATTTTCTTTAAAAAAAAAAGCCTCTACATGGTAATATGCATACAGTAAGAAAAACCCTGTATTAAATATATGTTTGTACATATATATTAAGTATCTATTTTGTATGGTCAGCTGGGGATGCTTCCCCGACCCCTCCTGTATCTGTTACGGGGAAAATAAACGGGGCAACCCATATAGTGACCTAAAAAAAGAAGAAAGAATAAATAGTACATCGATATATAATGTATACAAAAATATTACAAAAACAATGTGGACATGTCCACTCATATTCGAAAGTTCATAACATATAATGATATGAAAATATACATTGATATTAGTTGTCGAAATAAAGCTTTCCAAATGGTGCCTTTTACGTATGTCTCAAGACCAATGACCTTGACATGTTTTAAGATCATTTCATATTGCCAGTTACATTTCTTAAAGATATATTCGGCTCAACTTTCGAAAAAATATTGTACATGAAAAATCTTAACTTTTTGAACCATTAATCTTAATAATATAATTGTACAAAACGGTTGGGATGACAGTATATTCAATAAACAAAACCTTGTCACGGGAGTTTATGAAAATGCGTCCGCCATATTCGGGAAAGCTCGCTGGTAATTAGTTATGCATATAGTACCGGAAGTTCGCAATGCGAAAGGTAACTGATACAGTAAGGCTTAACAACATTCGTTTAACACAATTATTTTTCCCTATGAGTCAATATTTAAAGAATACAAAATAGGCATGAGGAATTGGGGACATTCATACCTTCCTTTGTCAAAGTAATAGACAATACCCAAGAGACACGAGAAACTTGAAACAAGAGGGCCAAGATGGCCCTGTGTCGCTCACCTGAGTAAGATGGCTGTGTTAGGCATAATGACAAAATAATTCTGGCATCTGAAGTGTTTTTCTCACATTTGACTAAGTGACCTACACATTGATCCTACCTGAATTTGCACTCAACTGGGAATTCATGCAGTCATCATTCATATCAAGTTTAATGAAGACTGGGACAAAAATGTAGGCCGCTAGAGTGTTCACAAGATTTTTCTAAGATTTGACCTGGTGACCTAGTTTTTGACCTCATGTGACTCATTTTCGCACTCATTCAATATATCAATTAGACAAATATCCTGACCAAATCTATTGAAGATTGGGCTCAAACTGTGGCCTCTAGAGAGTTCACAAGGTTTTTCTTAGATTTGACCTGGTGACCTAGTTTTTGATCCCACATGACCCAATTTCAAACTCTTTTTCCAGGATTTGACCTAGTGAACTAGTTTTTGACCCCAACATGACCCAATTTCAAACTCATGAAAGATATCATGTAGACAAACATCCTGACCAAATTTTATGAAGATTGGGCCAAAAGTGTGGCATGTAGAGTATTCACAAGGTTTTTCTAATATTTGACCTGGTGACCTAGTTTTTGACCTCACATGACCCAATTTCGAACTCATCCGAGATATCATGTGGACAAACATCCTGAACAAGTTTCATGAAGGTTGGGACAAAAATGTGGGCTCTAGTGTGTTCACAAGCAATTGTTGACGACTGACGACGCACGTCGGACAAAAGGCGATCACAAAAGCTCACCCGAGCACAAGTGCTCAGGTGAGCTAAAAAACTTTAGGGTCGGTCATTAAACAAGAGGGGCATGATGGCCCTTAATCGCTCACCTGATTATAAATGAGCAACATATGTTGGATTTTTCATATTGACCTACTTTTTGACATCACATGACCCACTTTCAAGCTTGACCAAGATTTATGGAAACAGACATTCCGACCAAATTTCATAAAGATTGGGCCGAAAATGTGGCCTCTAGAGTGTTAACAAGGTTTTTCTAAGATTTGACCTCATGACCTACCTTTTGACCCCACATGACCCAAATTCGAACTTGCCAAGTTTTATGGAACAAAATCTGACCAAGTTTCAAGATTGGCAAAAGTGCTATATGAGTTACAAGGTTTCTAAGATTTTGACATATGACTCTTTGACCCGCAGACCAAATCGAACTTGTCCAAGATTTTATGGAAACAAACATTCTGACCAACTTTCATGAAGATTGGGCCAAAAAAGTGGCCTCTAGATTGTTAACAAGGTTTTTCTAAGATTTGACCTCATGACCTACTTTTTGACCCCACATGACCCAAATTTGAACTTGTCCAAGATTTTATGGAAACAAACATTCTGACCAAGTTTCATGAAGATTGGGCGAAAAATGTGGCCTCTAGAGTGTTAACAAGGTTTTACTAAGATTTGACCTCGTGGCCTACTTTTTGACCCCACATGACCTAATTTCGAACTTGTCCAAGATTTTATGGAGACAAACATTCTGACCAAGTTTCATGAAGATTGGCGAACAAATATGACCTCTAGAGTGTTAACAAGGTCAAATTGTTGACGACGCACGACGGACGCCGGACGAAGGGCGATCACAAAAGCTCACCTTGAGCACGTTGTGCTCAGGTGAGCTAAAAAGAACACGAGGAACTAGACCAAGAAACACAAGGAACTGTAATTCAGCATGGTTGCTTTATATTATGTCAGTCTCCCTCAGCTAAATATAAATGGGCGAGAGAATCATGCAGCCTGTTTGTTGCCACATTTGTATTCATGAAGAGAATGCGTTCGGATTGTTTCCGACTATGTTAGGTAAACTCCGTGTGTATTCGTCAGCGTTAAAAAAAATTGTTTTTTAAGATGTTCATATATTTTCACAGTATTTCAACATACATCTTTCTGTCGACATTGGTAAAGATAAATGTTGGACCGCATACATATTTAAGATTCCGAAATAACAGTGTAAGTACTCATATCTTCATGTTCAATAAGATTTACTGATTGTCTGTTCACACCTCCAGATGACATGTAATTATCTATCTCAGAA
>CM037793.1:25695017-25745017 GCA_021229015.1 Solen grandis | reverse complement strand
GCAGCATCCGGCCGTCCAATCGCTTTCATTATCTCGGCCAAATCTATCAATGTTCTTTCTTCCCGGAACCATTCGTGAAGGAGAACTTTAGTTGGGGAAGATTTGAACTGCAACCATCGAATTCTTGCCAATGGTACATCCATATGTTCAGCGAGTACCCTCCAATCACCTGCGTCTGAGCAAACTTCATTTATTGGATCAAGAAGTACAGCTAAGTCTTCTATTAACTTGTCATGCTCAGTCCCTTCGTGTTGGTCATTCTGAATAACGTATAACATCATAATTAAAACAAAACGATATAGCATAATCCACAGAATGTTAATTTAAGCAGTATTTTCTGAAATAAAACACACTGATATGCTTGTTATTTTGAGGTACGGGCGATGCTAGGCGTCATTCCGGTTGAAACTAACCTAAGTATAATCAAGGGTGATATAAAAGTGAGTTTTTAACAGTTTCAAGTAAACTGACAACTATGCCGATAATTAAAAAAAGAAAATTGCCTTTGTAGATAGTATTAATGTTTAAATACAAATCATGAACTGCTAAATGAATCGAAAGTTTCAAGTATATTATTTGTTCAAATAAAAGTAATGTAGCATACTCATAACGGAAATTTCTCCAAAAGTGCATACTTACCGATGTGACTGTTTCGCAAATCTTCAGTTTGGAAAATTTGTTTTCGTCACCCATTTGGTAAACATGGAATTCACTAAATATTTCTCGTTGGTTTGGAATGGAGGGCTTTAGAACAAATGTACAGTGAGGGTGACAGGCATGCCAAACAAGGTCGAAGGGCAAAAACTGAAAAAGAATAATACAGTTGTGTAGTTAAAAGTGGCGACGTTAAAAACATTGTCATCGTCTAAAAATATAAAAAAACTTGTTTATTTGTTTGGTTTTAGGTTTCATTATAAATTGTACGACTTTATCGATATGACACAGATAAAGTGTCGATACTACGTCGTTTTTCTTCGTATACTACATCAAAGTCACAACAATTTCCGAATCTACCCTATACTGTATGTGTTAAATGTCATACATAGAGTTACTATTGGTACGTCCTAGTTGGGGATCGAATCTGCTACCGGTATGGCAAAGAAAATAGACTAGACGCCGGATCCAATATATTACGTCTAGTGATACAGAGGCGTTTTCCCTGTCAAGAAATTTGAAAATAAAAATCAATAATGAATATATTTACACGAAAAACTAGATTTGGTTGCACATAAAATGTTAATGCATGGATATTTTATCTCGCGCAATAAATATATAAGTTTAGAACCGTTGACGGTATTTGCGGAGTGGTAAGTGCCCGACAATTCGATCTACGATAGCATAATACGTTTTTTTTTAAATGTTATCGGTATATTTCTTGGCACTCCAAAAGATAGATCCAAGACTGTCTCGCCCGTTGTCAGGATGGTGAAACTGGGTAAGGTATAATACTACAGTAGGACAGTGTAGTTCGGAATCACCGCGACTCCAAATGACTGAGCAAATGACGTTGGAATAATAAACAAACAACAAAATGCTACTACGTTGATTTTCATATCACAATGCGGCTTGAACTTCTAATATAAAGACACACAGAAGATATTTCATTTAGGTAAACATTTTAAACAAGCTTTTAACGTATTCCTATAAATATATCAAGAAAAATGTAATTTATAATCCTTGAACATGATGAAAATAAAAATCCAATCAAGAACACTATTAATATATATATAATCTGAGTTTAGTCTGACATATAAACACAGATATATTCAAATGACATATTTGGTGTTTTGGAACAACACTGACTTTAGGTAAAGGATTCGAGTCATATTTACAAGTTTGTCAATAAAGGGTTAGCTAAAATGATAGAATAATACAAATATCTATCTGCACTCATGAATACCTCTGTGGTGTCACCAACAGCAGACCAACCCTCGGAACATTTTGCGAGTTCTACACCAACATCCTGATCGTTGTCTTTAATAAACAGTTTTGTGTCTTCTAATAGCTCTGGTGACAAGGACTTCTCTGTGACTTCATTCTTCACTGTCTGAAATATTCACGAAATATATATCCTCTCGTTAATAAATACAACCAAACTTCCGCCGTACAATGTCTAAGGGGTTTACGACTTTTTATTTCAACTGAATGTATGAATCTGTCAAATCGATTAAGTTCTGTTTCTGAATTTGTTATCTTTTACAAACTTGGTGTTTGGCTATATTTGAACAATAATTTGGAACCGTTATGTCCCCAACGAC
This sequence comes from Solen grandis, assembly GCA_021229015.1. NCBI lineage: Eukaryota > Metazoa > Mollusca > Bivalvia > Adapedonta > Solenidae > Solen > Solen grandis. Next base: position 25,742,759 of record CM037793.1, on the reverse strand, counting down.
TAGAATAAGGTCAATAGTTTTACTTATTTCAGAGAAAGGAATGTGTAAGCTAATTAACATGCACGCTGGCGATGATCTTGTCACTAAATAGTAACTTAAAACGGGTTTTAAAAAAATAATTAAACCTTGTATATAACAACGACGAAAAGAAAGCCTTGTTGATTTGTAAATGTCTTATACCGTATCAGAAAAGCTAATAGGCCTATACCGTACACTCCATATCGCACACACTGGAAATTATCAATAGTGCTACAGACTTGTACAGACAATAACATAAACAACCAAGTTCCTTGCAGTTCAATTGCATGATACTTTCACTCAAATAATGACATATCATGTCTGTTAAAATCAGCACCAACAACAATGGCTACAACAAAAAAGCGTTCGAATCTGCCCAAGTCTAGCTCCGTCTAGCAACATGTACTTTCGGTTGCCTATAAACAAGCCCAGCTTTCCCAGCGTTCAAAGCAGCTTCCCAGAGCTTGTTTCCGATAATCAGGTCTGTTCATCTTTCTGCGACTGACTGAGAAGGAACCTTTTTCACTATTACGACGGCGGTGCGGAAGTTAAAGTTGCTTTCTGGCTCGATAGTATAATATCGCCGCCCTGGGCCGGCGATAATAAGGCCTAGAGTTACCCCTTTCATGTATAAGAAAGAACAAAGTCATGAACAAGAAAAATGTTAACCTATTTTGACACCAAGTACTACGGATGTGATTTTGAAAGAATAAGATGTCAGAAAATAAAGCTGAATGAAATAAAGCTGAACAGTGTTATACTGAATTTGAAAGATAGATCTCACCGACAATTCTTCCTTGTAGCTGTTTATGCAGTAAATGGCCGGTTTGTACAGCGATCCAAATGTATGTCTGCGTGAAAATGCGACAAGATTAACGACTTTTGCGGCAACTTTATCGGGCTTTGATTCACCAATACATGTGTATAGCGTAAAGTGTGTAAGGATAACATGGATTGTGTTGTTTGAAATTGCTGTTCTCTGAAAATCCATCTCTGTTGCCTCTTTCCATTGACTTTCGTCGCTTAACATCCCATTCCTGGTCAACACGATCACATTCCAGTCTGATAAAACATTGTGAGCAGCATGTGGAATTGTCAACTGAACGGCTTTTTTAAACTGAGTGTTACCAGCCTTTTGACACAAAACTATCGGACTTAATAGAGCTTGTCGTTTTTTGAGAGGAGGCTGATATTTCGGGTCCCACACTATCCCAACAGTTATTAATGTTGGTGTATCGAGAGCACCAGCGGGAACTTTCAGTTGTACTCCTGACGTTCTTAGTACTCCGCCTGTTGGTCCAATTGTTCTATGAACAAACATACCTTTGTTGTGCGAAACAAGTTGTTCAAACGTTTCACCAGATCCGTTGAATAATATAGATGTCGGGTTACCTTCCTTCCAGTCATCGGAAAAGATGCTACTTCTATCACTTTGTTCGTTTATACCTCCACTGGTATCACTGAGTTCAACGTCTTCTACCGCAATTGTACTTGCCGTCTTATGTGCTCCTTTGTAATGGTCTTGAGCTACCATCATAGTCTGACTCAGTAATGGGACATGGCCAAAAACAGTTGCAGTTTCTTTGTGGATGCGAATTGTCATTCTTGATTTAACATTTATCTTGTTTGATATAACGGATGCATTTCTCGAAACGCGAACTCGTTGTTTGGTATTGTCCAATATACGATGTTCTTCTTTCAATTTCTGAAAGTTACTCTCAAGTTGGCTAATGACCTGCTCATGTTGACGAAGTTTTTTATATATCAGATAACCAGCTATCAGTATCAAAATGAGGAGAATAACTCCAAGGCCAATCGCCACAAACTGGAAAAGAAAATAATGCCAGCATATAATGGAATGGAAACACTTTGGATTCCTGTGACAATATATATAATAATGACGGCAATACTGTAAATCCATAAATATCGCTATGAAGAAAATCATTACAAAGCTGCATCCTTACAAGGTACCATTATGTCAACTTGAACAGAATCATAAAAAGGTTTAAAGTAAACAATACTTACTGTTCTAAAGTGCATGTCAAAACCATGAAAGAGTATATTTTTCCAGGAATCTACATTCTATTAAGGGGTCATAATGTTAGAATTTTACTCATTATTATGTCTCCCCCAATAATTATATCGGGTAGACATATTGTTTTTGTCATAGTTGTATATCCGTCCGTCTCTTTGTCGCACACTTTGTCCGGAACATAACTCAAAAAGTATAAAAGCTATTACCTTGAAACTTCACAGATGGATAGATCGCATGCGGGGGAAAGTGTCATGCACAAGAGTCGCAACTCTGCACGTCATATTGTTGGAGTTATTGCCCTTTGTTAAATTTCATACTTGATGTTTATCCAGAGTATAACTCAAAAAGTAAAAAAGCTATTACCTTGAAACTTCACAGGTGGATAGATAAAGTGTCATGCACAAGTGCACAACTCTGCACATCATATTTTTGGAAATATTACTTCATACTAACATCTCCCATGCACTATGAGACATATAAACTTGAAACTTCATGGCTGGATAGACCTCATGAATGAGAAATAATATAACATACCAACGTCACGTCTAATTAAATAGTTAAAATGAATATAAATTGGATTTAAATATATATCCTTACCGCGACGTAGTCGTCGATTTCCATTGCCATATAACTATCTTTTTCAATCGTTTGGTTTTGATCTTAGTATGTAGTTGGATTTTCATCAAACTCAGTCAAATAAATCTGTAATTGAATAAAAACATTGAAAGCTCAACTATTTTCGATTAATATTGAATAAAGTGACGTAGTTGCTATGGCCTTCTATCAGGTTACTTATTTAGTTATATTGGAAAAGCATTTAAACAATCTAAATCATGAAAAGCATATAGAGAGGACGGAACTAATAACAGGGGATTTGAGAGCGAATGAAAGCTAATCGATTTAAACACTGCACACATATTCCATTATTATTGCTTAGTTTGAACATATCGCTTTGCTTTTCCAAACAAACATGTTCACAATAGTGATACGATTGCACTACGTCTCAGTTCTTATACATTGTATTAGCAAACAGATGGACCACAATATATGTTAACATTAGATAGGACTCTTCCCAAAATAAGATTTCAAAGAAAATTGACCTGTGAACGTATTAATGTCTAAGATTTTTTTATAAATGAAAGAAGCTATATATCTGTACAAATAAACATATGACGCATATGTAGTTTGTGTTTTAAGCTATTTTTTTGTGTTTTGAAGCAGCTCGTTCACAGATGATCGTTAGAAATTGAAAAATTGAAAAAAGAAAATCTGAATATAGGTATTATATTTCTGAATATAGTTTCAATGCCGTCTGTGACAGAATGTCTGTGATGGGGAAATCACCCATTCTTTTCAATCACAGATTGCTGCATTGGGTGGCCATGTGTCTGTAAATTGAAGTAATACACACATGTAGTTAGTTTATTAGTCAATGGCCAATTGTGTATGAGATGCTTTAAGCTAATATAGTTATATATACGGGTATATTTAACAATTATGAGAGAATATAAGCTTGATGTTGTGACACATTGGAAAGTAAAGATGAGACATGGGAATATACACATGTATTTTTAAAATGAGGTCTTTAATTTAGTTTTACGGCGATAGAGAAATCTTATACTATCCGTTTCGGAGGTTCCGTTGTTTGACCTTTGTGCCTTACATACAGCCTTCGAACCTACAAATATATTCGTTTTCACTGCACCATGGTGCATTTAAGGTAAAGTCCCTGTAATGGTTCCGCTTCATTTCGGACCTCATGGCCTTTCACGGAGATAACCAAGGTTTCCTAATGTTTCATTCAACAGGTCCAAGACTTAGCGGAACCATTACAGGGACTTAACCGTAAGATCTAATGTAGCCATATCGAAAAAAATAGGTTAAAAGAACAGGTTCTTTTTTTTAATCGATGAAAAAAGAAATGTTTTATTTTATATTTGGTGGGGAAATACAAATATGCTATGCTACACCGCATTGCTATTCTTTTATATGCAAACATTCACATATTTAAGGGTTTACTCTTCATTTCAAGTCAAGAAGTGATGGAACTGTACATTGTATTTCAAATGTCAATGAATGTGATATATCAGTATTTTTTTCTTCCTCCTGTTTATACAAAAAAAAATGCGGATCAGAAAACGCAAATTCTCCCAATAAAGTGTCCTTTTGCGTTATCATATTACACAAAGATTTGATATAGCAATCATCGGTGGTCGGGTGTTGAGAGAGTCCACCCCGGCAGCTGAAGATTATTGTGAGCTCGATACCTAGAACTTAAGTAAGGTAGGAATATTTTTTTTTAATTAACAAAAAATATCTTAAAAATACGCGGCGTTGATAAGAATGAAAGTGACGGATGATGTTGATCGGTAATATGATGTGTGAATTATTATCTGTGAGGCATTGATGCACATGGGTAAATCAAAATAAGCATAGAAAAAGCTTCATCATGGGTGTAAACATAATTGTAATGAAGCGAGGTCTCAATGTACGTCTTAGAGAAGTATTTTGATCAAACATATATACATTTATCAGAAACAGTAATTAAGTCATGATACTTTATTAGTTTCTTGAAGACGAAGCATATATTTCAGCTTGTACACATCTCAACAAACAAACTGAGAACCTTTTTCCCTGCCTATTAAAATCGTTCTAATATTCATTTAATCTAACTTGCGTCTCATCTGTAAATAGGTCAAAAGTGAGGTTATAATTAATATAATTGTTACCTTACTAGCTGGCAACTTGTACTATAAAAGATTAACACCACATACAACGTAGTATGGCCACACTTTAATTACGGGAGCCTAGCTTTTCATTTATATCTAGAAAGGATTAACTTCCTCAACTTTGTTTCATTTCAAGTTCATATTAGAGTATTATAAATACTAGATAAATGAGATTAATAACAGCTCATCAACAAAAAATAGATGCAAATTTTTAAAGTCCCAGTATCTTATAGATGTTAGACCTAAATCCGAATGCACTTACAACATATATAATTCAGTTTTAATTTCATCACTGAAAGACCTTGAGAAATGCCTAATTTACAGGAAAGATTCTATTAGAAAAAATACAAATTGTGGCTGTCTCTTTCTATATTTAGCTCAAAACAATGACAGCATAAAATTTAACATACAAGGGTTTTTTTTTTTTTTTTTCAGAATTTCGTTTTCTTCCTTTCTCCTCTACTACCGTGTATCAATATATAGTCAGTCCATGAACTTCTGAAACACCCCATGTACACCGAGACATCCGTGGTTTTACTGAACACTGTGTTTCAGAACAAGCTCCGCCCATTTTTCTCACTATTTTGCCCTGTCTGAACAACAAAGGCTTCTGGGTGAATATTCATTATGTGGGCTTAATTAAACATTAAGAGGTTAATCAAACATAATTTGAGACTTTGCTAATTAGACATTTTGAAAAAGATAAAAATATTTTTCCCTTGCATATTCAAAGCTAAAACGCACTGGGACTTTTAAGTGATACAACGTGATATGCATAAACATTGATTTTGAATACGTCACACTCAGTAAAATGTTAACATCAATCAGGCATGCTTCAGGAACTTTTGAAAATGAATATATGATAAATCTTACAGGTACACCACTGACTCCTCTCTTCTTGATATAACGCTGTACATATATTTATATATTGATCAATGTGAACAAAGTGACCAATTTTATTGCCGGCTGAGTTTACCATCTCTAGCTGTCTGTCTGTCTCTCTCTCTCTGTCTTTAATATATTTTGGTAAAAGTGAGCGTGCACCGAGCACCTGTGTTTACTCTCAATAAAAAAGCTAAATAGCTGTCACATGCATGTGTGCACGTACGCACATACATATTTTAATACTTGTATACATGTAACCTATTTTATAATCACTATGAAAACCAATAACTTTTCTTCGAAGATCACCTTTCTAAGATCGTATGATTATTTCAAAGTTTTAATTCTAAATGATTTTAAACGTTCTTCACACATACTTAAAAGAATATACATAAACAAGACAATAAAGTACATTGTAATTATAACAAACGCATTCAGTTTGACACTTCTACATACACCAACCCAGCTTTATAAAAATAAAAACACTGTTCATGTATATCTGCCAAACTATTTTTTTATAAAAAGAAAGAACAAATATAGCTTAACATCAAAGTTTTCATCTAAGCCGAAATACTTACAAAACTATTGTATCGGAAGAAATCTGATTTACCGTACTTCGATCTTATCCTCCTTTCTTTATTTCAAAGCATATTGAACTACACGTAACATAAACTGTACTTCCTCATCGTACAGGTGGGTGAATTAAGATGTGTAAGTGATATAGGATGGATATTTCGAAATGAACACACAAATACAGTTGTAGCTGTAAGGTAATGGGGCGAGGCAACTAACGTATGACGTTATTGATTGAGCAAATGCTAACACCAAGGTATAGAAATACGCCAAGTCATAGTGGTCCACAATGACTTGGAGTATTCCTTTAACTTCGTGTTAGCGAAACAGCCATGGTTATTTCTCATTTATTCTGTCCTTCCCGAACATGTATGAACTCACACTTATTTGGAATGCTAATTGCAAAAGGAGACTCTCTTGATTTATCAATTGCGGACAGCCGATTAACCAAAAAATTGTTTCAGTTGAAATAGAGGAACTTGTATACATAAACATATAATCATGGAAATTAGCAATATGAACCTTTTCTTCATTCATCTTCTCTTGTCTTCCTATATCCTTACACCATTCCAAAAAGAACGTCAGCTTTTTATCGTCCGTTCATACTTCATAACTACTCATTTATGAATGAAATTTTATAGTAAAATATTTTATTATATCAGACAATCAGAATCGCATTTACATAGTTCTTTCAATACATTTAATATAGGTATCATATATGTTGTTATATATCAGTTTCATTTTATGTATCCTACATAGAAATAACTATAAAATCAAAATGATTTGAATTGTAATGGAAAAAATAAACATACCTACATATATATTTTATTTTTCATACTAACAATTCCCATCACATTCTCAAGAAATGAACTACAGTATAACCTCGCCAAACCGAACATCGTTAAACCAAATTCCTCGCCATTTCGAAGTTTATTTTCGGTCCCGATTTCTTCCCTTCTTATTTTAACTAAAAATAAAATGTTTAATCCGAATTTCGCTATTTCGATTTTTTCGCTATTTCGAAGTAAAATTCCGGTCTTGAGGTCGCAATTAATGTACAATTTTCAATTTTTATTTCGAAGTCAAATTTTCATAAATTTTCGTGAACTAATTATCGTTCTTATTATCATTCGTATCCGGGTCAGTAACCCAGTTTATTTTGCGGAGGCAAGATTTTCACACCTTTTTTCGAGATTGGGTTGGAATTGTCCCACCGGAAATGTTGATTATTGCTAATCGATGTCTGACAGGTTGCATAATATGCACGTGCCAGAAGATAAACCCAGGTGTCAGATCTTTAGTACATTCCATATCATAGCGTTCATCACCAGCATGCGACGCTACCTGAAGCAGCATATCAACGGTAAAAATATGTATCATTGTTTGACATGGTAGAATGATGATGTTCATCAGAAGCATCTAAGTAGATCATGATATATTTTTATTACTTTTCATAACTTGCAAACAGTATATACGTACACCTAATATGTGGTTTTCATGGCATAACGATTTCCACAATATGCATCGGTAATGAAAACGCAGACATGGAAGCTCACAAACTGAAATTTCCATCGGATTTTTAATCCGAATAATCGTTATTTCGAAGTTTTCAGCTTGGTCTCAAGGACTTCGATTTAACGAGGTTCTACTGTATATAAACCATATAAATTATTACTTGATCTGTGTCATTATTAACTGATACCGATTTACTATCTAAGCTGCACCGCAATTAAAATCGTGTAAGCGCCAACGAAGAGGTGGACCGTCTGTAAGCGTCAGTTCACAAGTGATTTGCTGTTGTCTTCAGAGTTGGCAATTTGTCAAAACTCAATAGTGACATGGAGGATACGTACCTGCAAGAGCCAGACATGCACATCCCCATCCCCCGGGTCAGTTAACCCTGTTATAGTAGTAATAGTAGAAGTATTTATGTCAAGTAACGTAAATATATATGTTCTTCTTACGTATCTTATAACATACAATACAAACAAACAAAAAATGCGTGAATATAAATCCTATGACTTTGACAATAAAGGTGGTAGTCATACACACAAAAAGATATAGGGTGCACATTTATAAGTAAGAGATTGAATTAGGTACATATAATCTAATAAGAAAATGCCGTTATTAAAGACAACATTAACAAATAACATGTAACATATCTTATCATGTGTTGATGGAATGTTATACAATTTAATTAAGTGTGGAATTTATAATTATTATTGAATTCGATTTTTTATATTTCTACGAAATTCAATCAATAGAATATGCTTAAAAATATACGATTTCCTAATTTCAATATGTTTTCCGTTTTCATAAGCTCAATTATAAAGTTAATACCTTTTATCTTTTATTACTATGACTTGCCCCAGACACGATATCACATAATCATATCACCCCCCCCCCCCCCCCCAAAAAAAAATGTATTAAGTACCACTCGTATATGTAGAGGAATTTTATTTATATAGAAACATGGTCTCTGAGTAGTAGAAAACCGAAGAAGATACAGGATTATAAGTAAAAGTAAGAGGGATTTGACTTGACTTGACTATTTGAGTTTACCGTCGCTTCGACAGTATTTCAGTCATATAGCGACGTCCAGCTAATTACAGGTGGAGGAAGACCCCTACTGCACGGAGGCATCCGGGTAGAACCACCGACCTGCCACAAGCCAACTGGAAGGCTTCCTCACATGAAAATCCGAATGTAAGAGGGATTTGGATATGAAGGTATATAAAATGTCTCTTGGCGTAACTCATACTTTTGATATGGCCATGGATTTTATTTTGCAGTTTTATATAACATAGAATGTGTCCTGATATTACAGATTTTTTTTTCACAATGACCCCTCCCCTATCAGTAATCGGTACACTAATAGCGACCAGTTTTATTAAGTCTTAGGAATGCAACTAATTGCTTTTTGTGATACATTGATCTACACATCTTCTCCCTTAATCCTTCATTGTCACTTTACATTTAGCTTGAAAGTAGTTACAGTAACAAGTACTGTAATTGTTCAATAGATTATATAGTTCTGGCAGATGGTATCAATGACGTCACTACAAAGTAAAAGAAATCAATCTTTCTCGGTTGTGTCATGATTGCAACTATTAATTTATTTACAAACTACAATTAATTTTTTTTTTGTACAGAACAATATATTTCACTATCATATTCTAACAGATAAGGAAAATGAAATATTTGTGGTTGACCTTTAAGCATTTGAAGGACCTTGATTAAAATTTGATGATGGATGGATTACCTTAACATGTCAGATGCAGTTTGGATTTTTTGTCTGGGAACAATTCTTGCAATGATTTAGTCATTCATATTCATTATCACCTGTGTTATAGGCCATGATTTTCCAGTCTTTCAGTGGTTCAAATAGTCTAAATGTTCAATATCATCTGCATTACTGTACGATTCCCTTATAGACATGCCGTAATTTTCCAGTCTTTTGATGTTCAAACGGTCATTATGTTCGGTATCACCAATGTATGATTCTCTTACAGACATACCATGATTTTCCAGTCTTAACAATGTCTTACTGTTCAGACACTCTAAGTGTTCTAATCACCCATGTAACCGTATGATTCTCTTATCAATTGTCCTGTCTTGCAATGGTTTACTCATTCATAATGACAGGTATATCATGACACATACTGTCTTCTATGCTAAATACACCCTTGCTTTACACACACGCGCGCGCGCACGCGTTTTCAAGATATATGTATCACATTGATAAACGAATAAATTGTCAAATAAAAACGAAACAAAACTTTTACTCATCTTATTCCACGACCGAAAGGCTACAGTCACCAGGTCAGTGACATGATACCTTTAGCATCTTACAAAATCTAGCAGCATATAAGAACCAGCAAAATGATAACGAGTTAAATCAAACGTTAAATCAAGCAGTGTCAGACAAGAAACTTTGAAGTTTTATGTAACTAAATAAAAAGGTTGATAAGAAAGAGAGAGAAAGAAAGGGCGATTAATCATCTGATATCATGTTTATCCAAATATATGCATCACACTATTACTTGCCAACCGTATCAGTTTGCAGTTATGCAGTGTCACTCATACTATTCCAGTATAAGTGGGAAACACCTCGTGTCAGACAGTATAATTACTGCAATTAATTTTGCGTCAGTAATAGTTTCAACAACACAGCGGATCACCGCCGGGCATACTGTATTTGCTTCGAAAGTTGTCAATAGACTCGGATCTGGAGGTTTAAAATCCCTTTTCTGAAATTTTTAATGTGTATAGATAAAATCGGCAGCTGGTGGGTGCATTTGGCAGGCTGAGACACCCCCTCCCTTATTTTTGGGGCCTCGAAAGTGTTTGAAAGTGGCTTGAATGTGCGCGAAATGTGATTGAATGTGTGCGAAATGTGTTTGAATGTGTGCGAAATGATTGCAAAATGTGTTTTAAATGTTGGCAAAAATAACCATGAATTTACTTAAAGTGTGGAGACAATTTTATTGAGCTTGACAACCATTTAAATATGCATGTAAAGACAGCACAGAATCAGTCCTTGTAGACATGAAATGCACACATTGCATAGAAAGCAAAAGAAAAGTAATCTAAAAGGATGCCTGCTTTTGCTCCTTTTTTTCTAATTTGCTGTAGCGACATACCACAAACACGCATTTTTCACTAACACAATTCAAGAGGCAGAGTGAGCGAATGATAAAAGAACGGTACAATTCAATACGTAGACCTTGTTTACAGGCTATATAATAAACTTTGAAACAGTCTCTTTACATGTTTTTATTTCATCGTCCGTATTCAAAATTTACAAGTTACAACACTTGTAAACGTAGATCTATCTATACATTAATGAAAGCAGAGTATGCCTTATTATACAGTGACACTTATTCATGTAAAGTGAATCTGTATACTGAAGCTTACACGCCAGTTATATACATGTACACAGATAGGTACATACTCTTAAGAGACATGGGACACACTGCTATGAATAAAAAATAACAAATAAAATAGCCCTCCATACTTAAATCGACTTGAAAACCTACAAATAGCGAGGAATGTAAACATTAATTTTCGGAAGCCCGTCACATCACGATTGTATTATGACGTCATCAATTAGAAACTTGATCTGTCAGTTGAAAGTGAACGTTCTGGAAGAAAGGTTGGTTGGAACTGCACTCCTGTGTGTGTGTGTGTGTGTGTGTGTGTTTCTTTGGAGTTTTGGACGTAATGGATTAAAAGAAAGGATTTGGATGCAAAGGTAAGTGATTTTTGACTAACATCTTGACATTTCTCATTCCTGCTTGCGTTTTTTTTTTCTATTTGTTTAGGGCTTTCCGCCTTTCTGCGCAGGTCTCGAAACTTTGGTGATGTTTTATTTCTGTTCAAATCACATAGTTCCGTCAATTGAAAATGAGTTTCAGGGTTGTTCTCTATTAGTATCTTGTATCTGGGTAATTTTCTGTGATTCCGCGCGTATATTTGAAGCGAAATGTACCCTTCTTTCAATGGAATTCCGTGTTTTTCCTTGTTTACAAAAATACATCGTGTGACCTTGGGCTTTTTCACGATTTTGAAATGTTTTTGAGTAGCGTGTGAGAAGGTTTGAAGTAGTAGTATATGTCTATAAAACTCTATATTGGTGCATGTACAATTCTTGGACTTAGTCATTTTTCAGGTATCAGTCATATTCCATGTATCTAGCGGAGCTAAGAAAAACACATCTGATCAGCCCAGCAGTCAAAAAGCAACTGAGGGCAAAAGCTGTAAAGTGAAATCCCGGCTGAAATTTCTGAAATCCTGCATTCTGATTGGTCAATATATATCCTGCATTATTTCTCTATAACTGTATGTCTGTATATTTGATGTATTTACATTTGATGGACTAAATCATTTTTTCATGATTTCATGTATCTGGTGTAGCTAGCAAAGCACCGTATGTCTATACAACTGTGTATTTGAGACATATGCAAATGTTTGACGTTGTAATTTTTTATGATTTCAGGTAATTGGTGGAGCTAGGGAAATCACTATATGTCTATACAACTGTAAATTTAATAAATGTATAAAATGTTGGACTTAGTCATTTTTTCACCATTTTCAGGTATGTGGGTGAGCTATGCAAAGCACGTCTAATCAGCTCGGCAGTCGAAGAGAATCTGAAGGAAAAATAAGTGGAAAAATTTTCCGGCAGAGATTTTCGAAATCCTGCATTCTGATTGGTCAATAAGCATAATGCATTGTGTCTATGTAACTACATCTGTATATGTGATATAAGTGAAACTTTGGGCTAAGTCATTTTTTCACGATTGTCAAGTATCTGGAGAAGCTAGCAGAACACTGTAGATATCTATGTAAACCGTATGCCTGGATATTTGATACATGTAAAAATTTTGGACTTTCCGGGTAACTGGCGGAGCTAACAAAAACATGTTTGATCAGCATGGCAGTCAAAGAGCAACTGAGGGCAGAATCAGTGAAAATTTCTGAAATGTTGCATTCTGATTGGACAATATATAATATGTAACTTGTACTTTTACAGGTCCCCAACTTTTGCTGTTTTCTGATTGGTCAATATAAATAATGCAAGCAGATCAATCGGGAGACGGAGTATATAAGCAGCTGCAGCCCATTCCAGCACCAGAGACAGATTCTTCACGACCGTGGCTAGAATAGTCTTTCCGCAGAGTTTGTCTTACTGACTTCTCTGTGTAAAGGGATGCCTTCACGCTCGCAGATAGGCTACCCTGTGTTTCGAGCGCAGCGGCTGAAAGCCTGCGACTAAGTAGCTCTCGACTTTTGTGTACAGCAATGAACATCAATTCGCTCGTTCACAAGTCAGACTCTGGTCAAAGGCGACAAGTCGTTAGCAGACTGAATTCCGTCAGTCAGGCTTTCTGGTTGGTCCCCAAGTCGTCCCTGTAGCTATTGTACCCTTTAGTGCGCGTGTTTTAGGGGGCGGCTTGTACACGCAGGCTGGGATACACCTCGTGTATTAGGTAATACTGCTGTGATTGCGCTCAACATCAGTTCGTGTCAGCTTGATGATTTCAGTTGACAAAATTCGTCTCTCCACTCCGTGTCAGCTTGTTGGTTCAATTGACAAAAAGTTAACACTTTTCGCAGTCCGTGTCAGCTTGTTGGTTTTAGTTGGCAGAAATTTTCCAGTCCGTGTCAACTTGTTGGTTTCATTTGACAAGAAAAATTTGGCTGGTAGAAGAACGTAAAGTCCTACTTTTCTTTACTGCAATTTCACTAGGGCAACACTGAGGAGACAAGCTTATACAGTTTGTTAAAGTGGGTATCTTACCAATGCCAGGTGCCAAGTCCTAGAGGTGGAAGAAGGAGGGACCACTTGGAGACATACTGGTGTTCATTTTTGAATTTCACTTCAACTGAAAGAAAGTGAAAATGTGTCGGAAGTGATCGTATATATGATCTTCTAGCAAGATGCATACATGTGTATTTACAATTTTAAATCCATACAATATCTTTCAGTTAACAAAATTCCACTTCAAACAGAGAATTGCATCAAATGTGATGACATGGTTTTCTTGCACTTGACTGTTTTAATATTGAATCTGCACATTAAGTAATTCTGAGCAAGTGTAATTTTCAGTTCATACTGGTATCAATTTGAGATCAGAGTGAAATGTTCAAAACTTTGCGGTAAACACATGACTTCTATTTCAGTGTTCCTTTCTTCCTTTCAAAAGTGTGATTTTTTTCTATTTAAGTAAAATCGCAGTATTGTTTGCTTTCTGGTTTCGGGGAGAAGCCATCATCAGAAGAACAAGACCAAATGATCTGATTTTGAAAACAGACATATGTTCAGATATGTTCTTTCTGATACAAAAGTGAGTGGTTTTTTTAGTATTTAAGTAGAATCTCATGTTTGTCAGTAGTTTGCAGCTCTCATGAAGAGCTGTGACAGGATCTGCCTGAACAGAACAGAAACCGTTTTTAGAATCAAAAGATCTAATGATCTGATTTTGTAACATTCATTTGTTCAAGTATTGTCAGTAGTTTGCAGCTCTCATACAGAGCTGTGACAGGAATTGCTTGAAAAGAATAGAAACCGTTTTCATAATCAAAAGATCTAATTTTGTAACATTCATTTGTTCAAGTATGTTCTCTGATACAAACAAGAGATTTTTAGTATTTAAGTGAAATCTCATGTTTGTCAGTTTGCAACTCTAACGTAGAGCTGTGACAATGACTGTCAGAATGTACATCCTAATGTCTGATGTGGAGATGTTGAAGACCAAAACAGAGAAATTTTTCAAATCTCTTCAGCACAACAGACATGAGATTTTTTATTATTTAAGTAAAATCTCATATTTGTCAATAGTGTGCAGCTCTCATGCAGAGTTGTGACAAGATCAGCAAGAATGAATGACTATATTGATGAGGAAATCTTGCAAATGTATTCAATCTCGGATGCTCAACATAATCAACATGACAATTTCATGGGACCCTGATGTGGGGATCATTGATATCTGTTCAACCCAATGAGTGTACTTTTTATTATGTGAAGTCCATCATGAGCTTGAATGAGACTGAATGTACGAGCAAGATGTTTTCTGCTTCAGGTACATTTTCTAGCTTTAATTTCTAGTAGAGACAAATCGGACCACACAACTGACGAAGAAATTGTTGTTAGCTTCAAGAAAGTATACTTTTTCACTGACAGGTCTGATGCTGAGAACATTTGTGACCAAGTAAGTATACATTTTCTAGCTTTCAGTTCTGGTAGAGACAAAGTGGACCACAAAACTGATGAAGAAACTGCTGTTAGCTTCAAGAAAATATACTTTTTTACTGTCAGGTCTGATGCTGAGAACATTTGTGACCAAGTAAATATACAATTTTCTAGCTTTCAGTTCTGGTGAAGACAAATTGGATACAACTGATGAAGAAACTAATTTTGGTTTCAAGAATGTTTACTTTTTTAGCTCACCTGAGCACGTGTGCTCAGGATGAGCTTTTAGGATCGATGAATGTCCGTCGTCCGTCCGTCCGTCCGTCGTCCACAATTTGTTCGTTTGCACTCTAGCATCTTCATTTTATGAGCAATTATCTTCAAACTTAAAAACAATGTTTATAACTATAAAATCTCGGCCAAGTTCGATTATGGCTGATATCGGAACATTAGGTCAGGAGTTATGCCCCTTTTAAAATTCAAAAAAGCCAGATTTCACATTTGTTGCACTCTAGCATTTTCATTTCATGGGCAATTATCTTTAAACTTTATATCAATGTTTATAACCATAAAATCACGGCCAAGTTCGATTATGACTGATATCGTACCATTAGGTCAGGAGTTATGCCCCTTTTAATATTAAAAAAATGCCATATTTCAAGTTGTTTACACTCTAGCATCTTCATCTTTTGAGCAATCATCTTCAAACTTTATGACAATGCTTATGACCATAAGGTCTCGAAAAAAGTTTGATTATGGCTGAGATCCGTCAATTAGGTCAGGAGTTATGCCCCTTTTAATATAAAAAAGCCATATTTCACTTTGTTTATTCTCTACCAACTTCATTTTTTTAACAATCATTTTTAAACTTTAAGACAATGTTTATGCCCATAATCTCACAATCGGGTTCAATTATAACTGATATTGACTTGTAAATTTAGGAGTTATGCCCATTTCACCATTAAAAAAAAGCCAGATTTCACTTTTACACTCAAGCATCTTTATTTCTTAAGCATTCATCTTTCTCAGGTGAGCTACCAAGGGCCATCTTGGCCCTCTTGTTTACTGACAGGTCCAAGGTCTGATGTTGAGAACATTTGAGATCAAACAACTATATATCCTCAAGCTGTCAGTTGAGACAAATTGGACCACACATCTGATTTAGAAACTACTGTAAGCTATTTACTGACAAATCTGATGCTGAGTACATTTGTGACCAAGTATACATCTTCTTGTTGACAGATCTGATGTGACCACACCCTTCTGATAAAGAAAGTTTGAATGTAAAATCGAGATGTAATCAACCCAAGTTAGTATACATTAAACATTTTCGAACTGAGAATTCCAATGTTGAAGACATGTATGAAGAAACCTTTCATTCGATGAGAACATTTGAGATCAAACAACTATATCCTCAAGCTGTCAGTTGAGACAAATTGGACCACACATCTGATTTAGAAACTACTGTAAGCTATTTACTGACAAATCTGATACTGAGGACATTTGTGAACAAGTAAGTATAAATTTTGTAGCTATCAGTTTTGGTAGATACAAAATAATTCACATACGCGATACGTCTGATGTATAAACTACTGATCCTGATGTCTGATGTTGAGAACATTTTCTGCTTCAGGTAGTATACTTGTTCTAGCTGGCAATTCTGTTCGAGACAAATTTGACCACACACGACTGATGAAGAAACTACTGTTAGCTTCAAGAATGTATATTATTTTACTGACAGGTCTGATGCTGAGTACATTTGTGACCAAGTATACATCTCCTTGTTGACAGATCTGATGTGACCACACCCTTCTGATAAAGAAAGTTTGAAAGTAAAATCGAGATGTAATCAACCCAAGTTAGTATACATTAAACATTTTCGAGCTGAGAATTCCATGTTGAGAATATTTATGAAGAAACCTTTCATTCGATGAGACATTGGAGACAAAAACAAGGAGATATTAACTTAAAGTATACTTTATTTCCCAGCTTTCTAGTCTCAAGTATGTTTACATTTTCTAGCTATCATTTTTCATGGAGACACTAATGACCACAATCAACTAACGTGGATGATTCATCTTCAAGTTAGAATACAATGTTTTTTGTAGTGCCTTGAAAGTGAAAAACATACCTCTGTAAAATAAACCTTGAAAGTCAGATCTAGAGGTTAGTATACATTTTTCCTTGCTGACAGTTTTGCAGTGACCACATCCTACTCAGATAACAAAACCTTGAAAGTGAGTTCTTCAACTTCAAGTATGTATACATTTGCTTGTGACAATTTTGAACAAAAGCTTGACAGTAAGATCTAGATGTTTTCAACGTTAAGTATGCCATTTCTTGCTGACAGTTTTGTTGGACCACGCCCTTCTGATGAAAAGAAAGACTTTGAAAGCGAGTTATATTTTTAACTCCAAGTATACATAGTACCCAATAACAGAAAGACATTTTTATGAAATGCCTGTTAGTGCTTTATTATTGACATTGCTTCTTTCTTTTTCTTTTGACAATTGAGGTAACCCTTTCGAGTGTTTTGGTTGGCCCTGAAAGGGGCCGTTTGTTGCTTATGTGATTGGATCACATCCAGTCTGACTCTTCTCTGTATATGCCCGGCACATTAGGATGTATCAATCCCAAAAATGTATTTCGAGGACCATACACCAACATGTCCCTGTTAAAACGGTCATCGATCTTGGGCTCTGGCTGAGGTCCTCTTTCAGGGATCGGTTGCATATACCAGTCCAAGTATTACTCAAAAATGGTTCTGTCACCACCACCTTGCCTGTTACGGAAACCAAAACCAAAAAGGAGATAATTATGCCCCCCTTCGAAGAAGAGGGGGCATATTACTTTGCACATGTCGGTCAGTCGGTCCGTAGACCAAACAGTTTCCGATCATAACTTGGGAACGCCGGGGCCTAGGAACTTCAAACTTAGTCTAGAGATCGACCATGACCAGTAGATGTACCCTATTGTTTTTGGAGTCAGTTGATCAAAGGCCAAGGTCACAGTGACAATGATTTACTGGGTTTGAATTTGAAAATGGTGACCAAGCTGTTTCCGATCAACCCAATCCTTGATTTACTGGGCTTAATTTTGAAAATGGTGACCAAGCTGTTTCCGATCAATAACTTGAGAACGCCTAAGCCTAGACACTACAAACTTAGTATGGAGATTGGTCAAGAACAGTAGATGATCCCTATTGATTTAGGGGTAACTAGGTCAAAAGTCAAGGTCACAGTGACATTGAATGCTTAGATAGCTGCTGATCAAAATTGGTTCTGGTCAAATCTTTTTCACCAGATTTTTTTCCGGCAGTTTCACCTTTACTGGATGCAATATACAAGGTAAAACTCAAATAAGGCATTATTCTTCTTGTTAATTGTCTGCATGATTTCACTTAATTTCATGATGCTAGTTGCATTAAAACTGCGGTGCCCTTGCTATGTTGACCAACTTATGATACAGAAGTAAATGCAAATAATTTTCTTCCATCTTCTAAAAAAATGCATTTGTATAACCTTGTACTCAACAAAGCAATTTGCAGTGTTAATAATTATCAGTAGTAAACCTTCACCAAGATAAGTTCTGAACTTTGTAACATGCCCACGTTAAAAAGCCAAACATCATACATATAATATAGCTATATAAATATTATGGCATATAAGGGGGGGGGGCATATATGTTTTACAAACATTTCTTCTTTAGATTAAGACATGAGCTACAGCTTTTATAGCACCCATGGCAGCAGGACCATCCCTCATTGGTCCAATCTTGCAATAGTCACGCCTACAAAATGTAGACCAATCACAAGCTAGTCGTCAACCATTGGCGTGCGTTGCTGGCATATATAAAGCTCTTTTCAACAACAAGAGGCTCATTCTGCTTCTGACTTCCATCGGAGACAGCTGCGGTTTTTCAACCTATATTACTTTCCGAAAATACGAACTGCAAACTGCAAATCACTGACTTCCAGAATGTCAACGATTCAAGAGAGCAAGCAAAAGAAGTAAGTATACTTCCCTCTCTAATTTTGACATATCTCTCACACATTGAGCAGATTATACCTCTTTTTGAAGCTTACAGTCGAGTCTGTATTTCAAACAATCAAGTTAGAATCGAACTTCATTTATAGGACTTGCAATTATCAGTCTTCAATTATCAGACTTCAATTAGACTTCAATTAGACTCTGGTAACACTGTCACACAATGTACATGTTATCAAGTCTTAAATCACATCTTATCAAACTTAAAACATGCGTCTATCTTGTATCTGCACCTACATGTGAATTTGACTTGTATTCTAATGATGTTCTTCTTTATTTTTTTCAGCACAAGGCTTGCAAGATTCAACAGGTGGCTAAGAAAGAGGCTTTGGAGGAAAGAAAAACCATCGCAAATGGATGGCGAGTGCCAGACCTTGCCAAGTGCCGAGCAGGAGTTGTACGACGGGATTGAGGCATAGCAAAGGAAGGTTGGTCTTCTGCAAGTTAAGCTACACAGAAAACCATCGAATGCTAAAGACCAGGCCACCTAAACAGACTGCGATGATGGCGCTCCAGAAGTCAGCAGTCAGGAAAAGACAGTAAAAGAGTGGAAGGTAAAGTAAAGAAACTTGTATCCTGACCTCATTACCAATTAAATGGATCAGTTAAAAGCTACCGTGTCTTTCTTGTCTTTTAAAACTCCTCATGTGTAAACAGGGTAAATTGAAATGAAATGAAATCGTTGAATACACTCAGATTCTAGACCACCTCATTATCACTTGGAATGGTTGGACCGGAGTCAGGAAAATATATCATATCTTTTTTCTCGAGGTCAAGAAAGTCATTCTAGTTTGTGTAAAGCTTAAATCTTAAAAGTTCAAAACAAGACAATCTATGTTGACAACCTTGGTATCTATTCAATAATTTTCTGATTGGCTTAAACAAGGCTGATTTATAATGCAGCGAGAACGTAACATGCAGATAGACAAGAATTAGCCAGCAGCTATCCAGAGTGAAAGAAGAAGAAAGAGACCTGCTCAGGCAGAGGTCGATAAGCATCACAACGATTCAAAGAAAGAGAAAATCATATCTAAAGACCGAAAATCAAAAGATGGCAAACACAGGAAGACTGGTGCGAAAACGCTCATAGATTGTCAAAAGTCGGACTCGCATGCAGGCTACAACTTGATTTGATGACATATGATGGCATTCGGTGACATTGTTTCAGATTTTTAGTCAGATCCTGTTTTGAACTTTAAACATGTTTAAACCATATTTTTTCTCAAAGCTTTGCCATCAGCTTGTCGTATATGTGGTGTAAATTTAAAAAAAAAAAGAAGTCAACTCGCTAGTGATTGAAATATAGCTTTACTTTTAGCTTTTCATTTCCACATAAGATATTACATGTCAGCATTTCAAGCATTAAGCATTCAACATTTCACAAGCTCAAACAGTCTCACATCTCATGGTCACGTGACCAAACATTCTTCTCACATCACACCAATTCACACCACATCCCTTCCCCTGGGACTAATGTGTCACAGGTCCGATTGTCCATATCCTTTCGGTTTCAGTTACGGTATTTTTCGTTATAAAACATGAACATTTTGCCTAGAATTGAGGGAGCATAAATGAATTAAAAAGTGATAATACGCAAACAAATCCAGAAATTAATTTCATTCAATGCTGGAAATGAAGACAAAATATGCAGCAATTCGGAATTGATCTTTTCGTATCCCATTCTGTTTTTATCATGATTAAAGATTGTTTTATTAACATCATCAACATGTCCATTTCAACATAAAAAGTACTCTATTAAATATAATTATAAACTGAAATTCACAAGTTCGTGTCGTTTTGAAATGGGAGTAGCACAAAACCATTAAAAGAATCGAGATTTTTCATATTCTGAACCGGGAGACCCGACATAGCCCACGATATTTTGATCAACAAAATTGCAATCTACAACTGTATTAGAAAATCTATACACGGTAAGTTGATATTTATTCTAATCACGAAGCTACATTAGATAGTTTTTTATGAAAATTTATATCGATATCCTATTTTTCAGGTTATTGTTTAGGTCCCATTTCGGAAAGGTTCGGACATGTGTCTAAAAAAACAACATTGTAAATTGCGTGCAACCTAATTATCATCGAACGAAGACAAGAAATCGTTCGAAAAGGCTTGTAAAACATTCATATATTGTCGAAACGAAACCCGTTGAAAAGGCTGCAACAAAAAGACAAGTGCGTCGTTCCATATTTAAATGCAACTGCGTCTTACCATTTTGAAAAAAAATCATTTTTTATTGCAAAATAATTTTGTTTCAAATGGGACTTTGTCTCATGACGTGAAAATGTATATGGTAAATTAATTTAGCAAAAACACGAGTATTTATACAGTTTTAAGTGCGAAAAACTGGATGAAGCAATTCCAACTGCGTCGTATCCTGCCAAATGTTTTGCTAATTCTTCTCCTCTTCGAATTTTCAGTTCGCTATAACTTTTGTTTTTCAAAATGGATTTTCAAGTTGCATATACTATATGAAGCGGAAAAACTAGCAGCATGTTCATATATGTATCTCGTTATCATGAGGTTCCTGCAGAAACAGTAATGAACAAAATCATACCCTTTTCTTTTCAAAATGGGGGCTTTAAAAATGTGTTTACAAAATGAATGGTACATCGTAGTTTTGATTCCTAGCCCTTGTTCTGCTGTGAAATAATTGCTGAATGTTTCAGCTGTTATGAACACAATGACCGGTCTACGTATGAAAGAAGGTTATGAACTAGTGATGCTAACCCTAAATATGAATTTATTACATGATTACTTTCGCTGAGTGTAAACAGCCTGTTTCAAACTTTTACATCCCTTTGGGTCTAATCCATGAAGGCAGACTTTTGTTTCTTATCTGTTTCTCGTCGTTAAAAGGTATGTATCCATATATTTTGTTACTGTGTTCACAACTCATGTACAACTTTTCAGCGGTCTTAAAATGTAGTGAATGTCGCCATGCATTAGCAGTGGCGACCGAATCTCTTCTCTCCGTTTGATATTTTCCGGAATCTTTCTCTGCTGATGTCATTCTTTTAATATAAGAATACATACTTTCCGTGAAATTTATTCCAACAAACTCAGCAAGCTGTTTGGACGTTTCGATCGGATGTTCAACCATTTCTTCGTAGAAAAGGTGCATCAAACGACTCGGATATTTCTTCAATAAAGACAATGATGCATTTGCATCTTGACTGATACTCAAACACTCTTGTTTCACTTCCCCCTGATTATACATCTTACCTTTTCCGAGGTGCATTCTTGAATTGAATATACCCCTTGGGTCTCTATTCAAATGAATAATTTTCAAGTTCGGAAATAATGTCATCATTTCTTCTAAAATATTCATTCGAAGTCTTATAAATTTGAAGACCAAAATTGATGCCGATTGACACTTTCGTATTGCGCTTTTTGTGCATTTTCTTTTTTCAGTCAAATTGGATTTATTTTCAGCAATGCACAGAGCAGTTTGTTCCATGCTTGAATGGAATACGGGTTGATGGCGATCAGACAGGGTTTCATCATCCAATTTATCCAGGTTACAAGTTAGCCAATTCATTACATTCGTCTTTACTGTACTGTGGAATGTTTGTCTGAAAATTAAACAAGAGACCATTCAGGTTATTTTCGTTGCTGTTTTTACAAAATAAACCATACCTTACAACTTAGGAGTTTTCAATGAAAAATATTTTTTAAAAAAAGAAAAAAGTGTCATGAAACTACAGCAAACCTAAGGAATACTACTCTGATCAGTTTATCAACATTTGCATTTTAATAACTACTACATGTAAATGATTCATTGCCATAGGCAACTGGCATGCTTTAAAACCAAGTCAAATTATCCTGAGATCTGGCCAACCAGTCCTGGGTACCCTTTGTCATTTATGTTTACATACTTGTATGATTTATGGGCCATACCACCAAACATATAATCGAACTTGACCGGGACCGTAAGGCCGATTTTTATTGACGTGTATTTTTTTTTTTTTTTTATCAATTTGGATTATATTTAAAAATTAGAAATACAGTATAAATTTGCATTCAGGGTCTCTATATAGAATTAAGAAAAACTGGTACATTATAGGCAACTGATTTTAAGAGGAAATAGCGTAGCATATAAGTAAACAGGGTTTCTTAAAGCTTTAGCAATAACATATTTTTCACCTTTGTACTGTAATAAATTATTTCCTACTGCAGCGTAGACTATACTAAACATACTTTGTAGGATAAAAATGTGGAAAATATTTCTCACCTACCTAAATAGTGATATCCATAATAAGGGACCATAATATTTATTTAATTTGAATTCAATTATTTTTTAATTTTTCAATGTTAAATGTAGCATTTTTCTAAGAAGTGCATTGATTACCGAAAGTTAAATAAGGTTGAGCATTGTATGTGTACTACTAACACCCAAATATGCAGTTTTAGTTATTTCAATGGCCATAATTCTCAAGTGCCTAGGAAAGGTATGCGATTTATTGAGTTTGACCTAGGTTTTATACCTTCATAAATTTTCACCAAGTTTAGTCGAGAACCGAAGAAGAATGTTTGACAAAGAGAGTCGATGAACTAAAATGTCTAATTTTGACTATTCCAAGGGCCATGATTCTACGGCCCCTTTAGCTGTTTGGCTTGTTATTTAAATGTTTGATTTTATGCCTACAAACAATATCAATACGTTAGATGAAGATCCGATTAAATTATATGAGTTGGAGAGCAGAAAAAGGTAAAATATCAAATTTTGAAAAATTCAAGGACAATTTTAACGATTTAGGTGGTTATCAAACTTGACTAGAATTCATACATACACACATTCGAAACAAGTTTGGTGAAATCCGCTGAAAACTTTTTGAATAAGAGAGCGGACAAAGATGAATTTTTCCAATTTTGACTACATCAAGGGCTATAACTCTGAAGCGTCGTTAACGATTTGGCTGGTTATCGAACTTTGCCTACATTTTATACCTTCAAACATTCTTAGCAAGTATGGTGAAGATCCGGTGAAAACTCTTTCAGTTATCAGAAAGCGGGCAAAAACAGCGTGATGGACTGGTGTACAGGATGAAATGCCCTATTTAACAAGTAACAAAAGTGTCCATTCGGGGCCTCTGTACTTGCCTAAAATTTGTTTCATTCAGTGCTAGATTATTAGTGGAAGAGACGTTTTTGACAGCAAATCTGATTGGTTCAAATACATAAAATGCTCCTGGATAGCGATGGAATAATCCACCAGTCAATGTCGAGCCGGATCGCATGTAGGCCACAATGAATACTATCTTAGCATAGCTAACGATCGAATGCTTGGCTCGGATATTTGAAGCTGACTCTTGACTGAATACCAAGCTGATTCTGAAAAATAAATAAAAATCAACATTTATTCTCTCATTTAGGATCTTATATCTTAAATAAACCATTCCCTGCGTTTTCATGTTTGAAACAGTAATTTGCGTTTGAAAAGGTTATGAAATACTTATGTCTAAACGGGGATCGAATCTATAAACATCGAAAGCGCATTTATTGAAACTACCACCACTGGACCACAGCACCCTCGTCATTTCTCTTCCTCAGTCAAGGGTTCGATCCAATCAGAATCGGTAGGAAAAAATACAACAAAATAATAAAAAGGTATTTGCCTAAAACGAGAGTTGGAGAAAGATTCTCATGATTCCAACTCCTCCCCCACCATCTCCCGAGTATAATAATGCAACCTCGAAGAAAAACCGGGCTACCGCAAGCCATTTGTAAGGAGACTGAGAACGAAAGAAAACTATGGAAAAGAGAGTAAAATTAATTACCTTTTCCTTTCATATTCCGTGTTATCAGAATTAGATTTGAAACAAGAACCATTGCAGAGAGTAACATGATACTCCGTCTCGCCGCCTTTACCGGGAAACCGGACACTTTCTGTAACATTAAAGTGCAACTAGAAATTTGATGCAAAAGCATCAAGTCGCCGCCGGAGAAGAAGTGTAGTGAGAATATCATTATATTCAGTGTTAAGTTGCAGTTTGACGGACTATTTTAATACGAGTTAAGGCATTTGATGAGAATGTAGCCCTTGTGATATTGGACCAGTATGTGAAGTTTGATGACAAAAAAATTCACAGTTTAAAATATTTCAAGTGATAGCCAGGGTTAAATTTTTTTTCTCGACGACTATGTTGCCAACGACGACGAAGACACCAGAGTAAGCTTAACAATACTCGATTTTTTCTTTGAAAAATAGACGACCTAAAAAATTTATTTTCCCATGTTATTAATTCAGCCCCAGTCATTCTAAGATTTGTTTAGCAATGTAATCAAAGCGCTGAGAGAACAGAGGTTTTAATATGATGATTCTTTTTTTATCAAAGTTAAATCCCAATGCTATAAACCCATTTTTACCTTGCGTGAGCACACGATCGTTACAAGAAAAGATGAGCACACCATTTGTCTTAATAGACTGCTGACAATAAGCACATCGCCACTCTTACTCTCCATCATCTCTAGCCTACAGATTATAAGATTTATATCAATATGTGGAAACAAATTTTAAACAACAAACTTTCTATTATTATTAAATTTATGTAAGGTATTTTTTACGATTACATTTTATATACACATGTATTTAATATGGGTAAATTGATGATATTCGATATCAAAACAAGAGTTCCGCGAGTCGAAGCATAATACGCCCGTAATGTGTGCTGCCCTACAATCCACCATGTTCAAAGGGAAGAAGCATACACATTGTCAGCAAGTTTGATGAGGATCTGATAAAAACTGTTCGAATAGTAGTTCAGATACTGGCAATCAAATATATTTTCAACAAAGCAAGAGCCATAATCCAGGAATGCCTGGGATGATTCGACTGGAAATCAAACTTGGACTGAGATATTATGCCCATATACATTGTCAGCAAGTTTGAAGAGGATCCGATGCAAACTATTTAAAAAGGAGTCTGGACACCGTTAATATAACATAATTTCAACAAATCAAGGGCCATAATCCAGTAGTTCCTGAAGCGATTTGGCTGAAAATCGAACTTGTCAGAGATAATATGCCCATACACATCGTCAGCAAGTTTGAAGAGGTTCGAATCAAAACTGTCTGAATAGGAGTCCGGACACTTCACAGTACGGGCATATAAAATATATATAAATAGCATGCACTTAATATTGAAAAATATTTTAAAAAGAGATTAAAAAAATATCCAACTAGAGATGAAACTCTCACTAACAACGCCAGTTTTGCGAACATCTTAGCCACTTAATTTTTTTATCATATGTTTGATATCAGGCGCTTGAAATACCAGCCAGTGATGGTTCAAAATATCTCCGAATGCTTGCGAATTGTCCTTTTTCATTACAGTTTATCTCCAGCATCGATTTTCAACACATTTAATTCAGTAATACAATGGTATTAGCATGGAAATTATGACCATTTGGTGATAGGAGGGAAAATCTAAATACAGATGTCAAATAATAGCCCCGAAATGTAACGGCATCATTTTCATTTGATTCTTTAGTTAAAGAATGGGGAGAATTTGTTACAGCATTACTGAGAAATATATTTTGAAACGCTTATAATTTGAATACGCAATTGCAAATGCAACACTCATTACCTTATACCTATAATTTAATAATATAGCACTAGTGCACAACGGAGATGGATTAAGCAGTTATTTGCTTTTCTCTTTGAAATAATGGCCTGTCTCAAGGATCCGATCTTAACTAATTTTTTAAAAAAAGTATATTTTGCTTGTTAGGGACTAAACGTGCAAGAATTCTTGTCGTCAAAAACGAAGCTCCATTAGTTTACATTTTCACATTTCACTGACTTCTCCTACCATAGACTTATCTTAAACAGTAACAAAGTTAGTCCAGGTATATACTTGCGACTAGTAAGTTGAAAAAAAAACACAAAAAAAAAACAAATGACATAACTAGGATTTGAACCGCAAATTGGTTATTGGTTAAGTGATGGCTACTTATGCGAGTTATATGACTAGGTCAATGGATACGTTCAGATGCACGCGTTTGGTCCTCGGAAGTAAAACCATGAATGTTCGTCAAAAAGCCTATTTCGTATTTAGAAGAACATATTCTTTAAGACGTTTTACCATTTTGTTTCATTAAAATGACCTAGATACACGTAAATCTAATATAGAACTGTTTCAAAATTGTTCAAAATCTGTTTTCATCACGCTTATTCCTTTTAATACAACAAAAGTTGAAGAAAAGAGATCCGAATGACAACGGCCAAGTGATGGTGAATTAGCGATTTTAACCAATCAGGGAGGCCCCTCAACATATTTATCGGAATGTCTGGTCTCACAATGAAATATTAAGTAATTCCATCAACACTATTTCTGTATATTAGACTAAATAATGTGAGATTTATTCGGTACGTAAATCAGCCCTAAATGGCGTATACATGTTAAACATTATGTTTTATTATTATTATTTACGTAATCGAGCTATCGTTAAATTGTGACCAATCGTGGGAATTTTAGAGTCAATGCAAGCCTGTATATACTTAGAGCAAAGGAGCCAGTACCTCAAAGTCAGTGGATGCTATGCTTTGTGACCAACCTTAAAATAATACCGTAAGTTTTATCCAGATTTATCGCTGATCGGTTTAGTCTAAATAAACGATAAAATATGACATTTATTTTTCATGGTTGAATGTGTAAGAACATAACTAAATTCAACATTGCAAAACAAACCAATGGAATGAAATTGATATATAACAAAAGGACTTATCAAAGAGTGCACAGCTGCACTAGTTTGCGTAATTGCTCGAAAGTACAAAATCGCGTGTTAGAAGGCCAAACATGCGAGCGATCGACGAAGCTGCAAAATATGGTCACTACGTATTAACTGCTGGTAAATACAGAAATTAAAACAGTTTAAAATTAATGTATTAATGATAACTGCAATCACAGTTCGCGATACGATCACGAACCGACCTACCTTTAGTGGTCGTGGCGTCAATAAGTCCCCCAAATGCAGACGTGCAATCATTACGGGCAGCTGTACCTCGTCGTCTGTGTTATACTACATGTATCTCTGTGTAGAACGCCTTGGCAGGTAACATCTGGTGCAATATTAACACGGTTTTTTACAATCACATTTACTTTTAGTACTATATAAATTCTAGTTGCCACAGTGCTTGTATTCTTTTAAGGTAAGATACCTGTAATGGTTCCGTTACATTTCGGACAACTTAACCTTTTACCAAGATAACCAAGGTAGCCTAATGAAATATTAGGAACCCTTGGTTATTTCCGTCAAAGGTCCTGAGGTCCGAAATGTATCAGAACCACTACAGCTATCTTACATTAAATAGAATCTGGCTCGAATTCCACCAACAATACCCTGCACTAAGTAATAGTATTTTTTTTAAACTGGGTAGATACACATTCCAGCATTACTGTTTTATGAAAAATTAAAGTACAAGACTAAGCTTAAATGATTTGTTACCTTAATAACTAACAATAATTGATACAGAAATGATATATATGGATATTTGTATTAGAGAAACGAGATGATGAAAATCTCCATTAAGTATTTAAGTTTTACTTATGGCTGAGAATTGTTGCTGGAATTCGAGCCAGATCACAATCTATGTCACAGACACTCAGAAACTAAAGATAACCAAATGTCCTTGCGACGCCGGACACTGGGCCATCAGAATAGCTAACTATAAGCAATTTGTGATCAAGTGAGCTTAGAATGCAAAGAATTACTACATTGCATTTCGTCTTGTCAAAACGAAACACAAGACACACATGGATGAAAGAAGGAAGTGATAAGAACCAGTGCGTGAAATGGAAAAGGAGTAAGGATACGCAAAAGTGATAATGTACAAAATTGATGATGAAACAAAAAGGTATACATACATATACTGATGATACATCACAAATTGCATTTAACCATGCATACTGGGTAAGATTATACTATAATTTTACATACGAGTTAACTTATATTAATATTGAGAAGTATAGGGTTACCCAAGGAACATCTGTACTAAAATACTTTGAAATCTGGTCAGTAGTTTTGAAAAAGATGATTTTTAAAGTTTTCATATTTTTTACGTTGCCATGGCAACCAGATTTCTACCTTGGATGAAGTTTATCTTAGCAAGTTTAGCCAAATTCTATCTAACGGTTTCAGAGGAAATTGTTGGCGACGGACGCAGGGTGATCACAAAAGCTCACTTTGACTTTGTGCTCAGGTGAGCTAAAAATATTTACATTCAGCGATTTAATTCAACAGAACACCTTTCTAATTTACCATGTGTACAAAATAGATCAAATATTTCCACAAATTTGGGGAGACTTTTATGTCGAATAGAATATATTAAGACATTTCCCCTGATCTAAGAAGCCTACCCTTACTTTTCCTTCTTGTGTCTTTAATAGGAATGTCTTAAAATATTGTATCCTATACATAGATGCAACAGCTGAGCTGACAGCTGGACAAGTGAAATCTGAAACTGAGCTTCATATTATGAATGATTGCACTGCATGATCTTATTGATTTCACATGTGTGCAACACTAAGGGCGCTGAGTATTGTCAATACGCTCGCACAATTTTGTACATGTATAATTTTAAAATATATACAGACTATAATTGTATTACTATTATTATATAAAATGGTAATAAGCAAATGATATATAATTACAAATGCATACATGACAAAAAACAACAACAAAAAAACAACAACATACAGTGCTATAATTTACAAATACATGTAGTCCCTTAGAACACCTCAAGTAATATGAATGCCCGGTTATGCATTCCCTACTTAGATAATATCCATCCTGAAAAAGAAAACAGAAGTTCTGTGTTTTTGTCTAACGAAACTGTGTAAATGTTGAATTCATATTTAAGTGTAGAACTCGCTAAAAATTGGCCCTCCTTTCGGACAACAATTCGCAGAATGTGTCAAAACCATTGCAAATTTTTGGTAAATAGTTTCAGAGTTTGCCAGTCATAAAGAGACGATTATAAATATTATCATTGTTGTTAGCTCACCAGAATTTTTTTTTCTTTAAATCGTTTAGTAGAAATTGATGAAACTTGGCACGAATGATCCTTAGGTGACCTTTCACAAAAGTTACTAAAATGAAAGTGATCCATTCAGAATCCGTATTGCCATTTCAACCAACAGGATTTTAAGAAAGTCTAAAATGTTCTGTGAAACCAATGATCAGATTTTAATTTCATTTGGCACAAAAAGTCACCGCATGACTCTACTATAAATGCTAAAAAAAGGTTGATCCCTTAAAAAATGAGGCCCCTAGGGTTCGGTTAGTTTCCTTTAAAACTTTTCAAAAATCTTCTCTTCTATAAATAATGTTCAAAATTAATGATAACCTCAAGGTTTCATACCATAACTACAAAAGCATTTTTGATACCTTTAAAATTGAAGCATTCAGATGATTGATTAACTTAAGAATTCTTTATATCTGAAACTTGAACTGGTTGCTGCTAAAAGAAACGAGGTAAAATCAAGTGACTTAAGTCGTTTTGAATAAGTTTATGAATCTTTTTTATAAGTTTATACAAGGGCCATATGGGCCTCTTGTTTATCATTTCGATGGCATTAACTATGAAGCTATTCACTTTCTACCTGTTTGATTTACCAACCTGAATATTGTGAATCGCATCAAGGAAATTTGATGCAGCGATTATCTCCTCGATATGTAATCTTTCATTTGTGTAAAAAACTGCATGAAATCATCGTGTCATCGTGGAATTACATTGGTTAACTGTATGTTGTAAGATAATCATCGTTTTGATAAAATTTTGTAATTCAGATCCAGTTTTGGTTCATTAAGGGATGTTCAACTGTAGACGTACAATCTTGATACTAAACATTTATATGCAGATCTGAATACAAAGATAAATTGTTTAAGATTATACATGTATGTACATGTTCAATCAGTCATACGTTCGGATTTGAGATGGGTACCCTGATCAGTTGTTTTTTTGCGTTCGTTATTGGTTTTGGATAAGCTGAAAATACTTAAGGCGTTCCCTGTCAAAAACCGCAGCCCGATGCAAAAGCAACAACCAAGTGGATTTAGTCGCTGTCTAACCGATACTTATACTAAGATTCTCGCCACTGCGGATTCGAGTTCCAGCAGGATTACACGGACTTTTTATGTGAAGATGTCTTCAATCTAGCTTACGGTAGGTTTGTTCTCCTTTGGTACATCCGTACTCTTGATCCATGCACATTACATTTCCCTAAATTCCTCTTTAACTTACCACATAACACTGTCGCCTGCGAGATATATACAATTATGGAGTGTTTAAGCATGGTTGTTTCTTAAAAATAAAACACAATGAACCTCTTTGCAATAAATTCAGACATTTTACAGTAAATTTGTTTTTCTTTCTTCTATAGTTGTTGTATTGGAGTTTACCGTCGCTGCAATAGTATTTCAATCATATAGCGACGTACAGCTAATTACAGGTGGAGGAGGACCCCGAATGCACGGAGGCATCCGGGTAGAACCACCGACCTACCGCAAGCCAGCCGGAAGGCATCCTCGCATGAAAATCCGAATGACCCTTTCGGGATTCGAACCCATGCGGTGAGGGCTGAGTGAGTGTTAAAGTCAGCGACTTTAGCCTCTCGGCCACGGAGGCCCCTTACTACTTAGAATAAACTAAGTATTTATGGTATATACTTGAGCAATAGTACTCTTGAACTCTTCAATTGTGGAATTTGGCATTTGAAGGCAAGCTGTTCAAGATTACTATACATGTAGTTGCAAGGGAAATATCTATTGGTATGTGACTTTTTGAACAGGATGTCTGCGTAAACTGTTATATATTATTTATGTTCGACCATGAGTCACGTATTATTGATGTGAAGTGATGTATGCGATGTTTTGGGGTATTTTATGCACCATTGTGACTCGGCAGATGTTACGCCGGTGCTGCAGTGTGTAGCCCACTGCATGGTTGTGACAGAGTGTGTTGGTGTGAAGTCGTGTTTCATGAACAAAGCAACTCTACGTTGCACCATTTCCAGATAATAAATGAGTACAGCATATGGTGACCTGACATTAGATGACTACTAAACAATGGGCCTGACGTATACCCTGTATTCTGTTGCTTGGACACTAGGTGAACTTTCAAGAGCTGATGTTTCGACGGATAAATATTTCTTTTTCGAAATATTCTCATATTCTCGACATGTGTTTTTATGTCCCCAGCAAAAATGAGGGGGGGGGGCATATAGATCGTCCGTCTGTCCGTCCCCGAACCTTTGTGACACGCATAACTCCGGAAAGTATGTGTACTACAGACTTGAATTTTCATGGATATATTAATATATTATTCAGGACATGAGCTTGTGCACCTGGGTATTTTCATCGAACAGCCTTTGAAGTTGACAGAGTTATGGAAAAAAAATTCTGTAACTCTACAGGAATTTGTACTAGACTTGAAACTTCATGGATATATTATTCAGGGCATGAACATGCGCACCTTGGTATTTTCATCGAACCATCGTTGAAGTTGGCAGATTTATGGGCCTTTGTTTTTGAAAAATATGGACTTTTATGTTGAAGCACATAACTCTGCAAGTATTTGTACTACAGACTTGAAATTTCACGAATATATTACTCAGGACATTTCTTTTGCACCTGAGTGTTGACCTTTTTTTGAAAAATGCGACAGGCGTGGCATCTGTGTTCTCTGGACATATTTCTAGTTTCTAGCTAAGTCAGGTTTGAAGGCGACACCAAAGTATTTGCTTTTTTTTTTTTTTTGGTTGGTTTCGAGGTAGTGTCATGGATGGTGTAACTGAGGTTTACGGGGTTTCTGTTTTAGTGATGGTACTACTTCACAGTTATCTGGATTTCAAAGACATTTGCCAATTTCAAGTTTTGTAGTTGATCAAAGTCTCGGTGTAGCTTCTTGGCTTCTCGAACATTCCTAAAATCCTGTAAATAATGCGACTGTCTGCAAAGAGACGTATTTATTGATCGGACCCTTTCAGGAACGTCATTTATATATGTAAGAAAGAGGAGAGGACAAAATATACTACCCTGCTGGACGCAAGATTGTGCTAAAAAGTCCTCAGAGTTGATCCCATCCAGGTCAACTTGCTGGGTACGGTTATTGAGAAAGTCAAAAATTGAGGAGTGGACACGTCTCTGAATACCATGCTACTTAGCTTTAGCAAGAGATTGTTATGGCTGACCTAGTCCAACCAGAACTAAAATTAAGTTTGATTCAATCAGTTTTTTTATCTGTTCCTAGGTTGAGGGGGAATATAAGTTACATTATTGTCAATTTATTATGCCAGTGGATTGTTTTTTGGGTTTTTTTTGTTGTTGTTTTTGTTGTTGTTTTTTTTTCGCATTGTTTACGATATTAAGCTGCAAATTTTACACACACGACATCGTTTACCAAATATTCATGTGAAAATGAAAGTATAGGGTAGTGATTCATATTTATATACATTGCTCAATGTACATTAGAAGTGTTATTGTTTCAAAGTAATGTGTCGGCAATAAAAAAGCAAATTAAGTAATCTAGGCATGCTCAAGTTACTACCCCTTTGTCGAAAACTGCCTTTACTACGAGGGTCTATTTGCACGGTGGCACAATTCGCAGTTTTTTGTGTGAATCCTACGGTCTAGTATAGAGACTATTGCAAGCCAGTGACATCACAGTCTCTATAGATTTATCCGAATATTATACCCGAAACAAGTGGTTCGAGTATTTTATAACATTGATGAGTTTTCTTATCATTCCTCACCAGCATTTATCTTTCATTTATTTTAGCATTTTAAATAAATTTTTGTTTTAATAATCAGTCTTTCAGTCAATGTGTTATTTCGCTGTTCTAATGTGATTCAGATATATGTTATATAGTAAAGTTTTCAGCAAATATTGTAATGTTCCTATTAATTTCGGAATGCATAAATCTAAGAAGAATAACTCTTGATATTCAATGTTAGGTTTGCAAGATTTGTCTCTCTTGTTTTTTTAACCAATGTAAACTTTTTTTTATTTATTTACTTGCAGTCTTTATGATTCACCGTCAGCTTTTTGTCGAGCCAAAGGCCTTTATCATGAGATAAGCTACACGGCGAAATATCGTTCTGTGTGAAGCGATAGCAAAACAACGAAAAAGAGATTGTATTGATATGTAGAAATATGTTGAAGGGAATATATTGATGCATTCGGAAATTTAATATGAATGTCACAGGGTAAGAAACAATGTGTAGCCTTGACCGGGACTCGAACCCGGGGCCTTTCATTTACAGGTCAAAAGCTTTACCGACTGAGCTACCCGGTCGCATTATAACCTTAATGGATAAAAATAACCAGAAAGTTGTCGATCAGTTGTTACTTCCCTTATAAGAAAGTACAGTTTCTTTGAGTTGCGAATATCTGTTGGATTAGGTCTTTGGTCGAACT
This sequence comes from Solen grandis, assembly GCA_021229015.1. Classification (NCBI taxonomy): domain Eukaryota; kingdom Metazoa; phylum Mollusca; class Bivalvia; order Adapedonta; family Solenidae; genus Solen; species Solen grandis. The sequence goes on along the minus strand of CM037793.1, from coordinate 25,708,346 downwards.
AAGTGCAGAATATATTTTATGGCAGATATTTACGTCAAGAAGCCTGCATATTCTTCAATCTGCCTGTACATCATTTAGGAAAACTGTGTAAATAGCAGTTATGCGTAATATGATTTCATATTAGGCAGAAAGATTTTATTTAAAATATATGATCACTTAACAACAATATTAGAAGATTTGCAAGAACTGTGTGTCATAGCATTTTCCCAACTGTTGTTCCCAAAGCAACTAGTATGGTGCACCCAATAATGTCTCTCTTTGTAAAGAGCTTGTATAATTTGATTCTCTTCGTCTGGGCATTTCTGTAGAGTTCCCACAAAGGTATGATCACGTGCAGACTGTCAGGAACCATCAAACCTGCAGAGGAGAGAACTCATAGTGTTACTTTAACAAACATTTGCAAAATTATTAAATCAGTATCAATTTTACCACATGGGTTATATATTAAAAAAACTTATGCTAAAGTAACGGTTATTACTTCTGATACTTTGCTATATACATGTATTTCATTAACAATTTTTTTTATGATAAATGGCAACTTTCAGATTATTGGTTAATAAGTGGCCTTAATTTGAAATTAGGCCTTAATAGTAAGGTTTCACAAAGTCAAAAGGGATTATGTCCCTTTGACACATCAACCCTACACTTGTGTGTTATGTGTGTGTTACGTGAGTTTTGTGTAATCAATTGATTATTCAAATAACTCATTAAATAAGCCATTTTAATATTTTTTTTTATCTTTATTTAAATACAACAAAAGAAATATAAAATAAATACAATAAAAATAACATGCAACAACACAAAAGCTGCAAAAGAAATCATATCATACATGTACATGTTTGCCCATTATCTCAGTAGGAATATTGAATAAATGTAGCTCAGATGTCCGTAATACTTTAATTATAGTATTAATTACCATCAGTTTAATTTCGATGTTGATAATGACGATGCATTGAAAACATAGCGTTATCAAACGCCCTTTGCTAAATTTATTGGACAAAAAGATACAAACATCATACACACCGCTTTTGATAAAGGGATTCATTAACGTCCCATTTTTCGAAACAAACTAACACCTGGACCTGTTGTCAGTTTGTTCTTTGTGTACTGCTAACAAAACAAAAGAAAGTGTCAAAATGTCAGGCGCGTGAAACACACAGACTAGTTTGCAAAATACTGAGACTGGTTAACATAACTTACGACGGTATTTCACGTAACCAGTCAGATAAAAAATCGAAAGTGTTATCGCTCTTGGACAGGTGCCCGCTTTAGCTAGGTTCATTTTGCACTGTAAACACCGATCGGGACCGAAAATGGTGCCCGCATTTCGCAATAGCCAGGTGCCCGCATTATTGAGTTTGCGGGCAAATAAACATATAGCAAAGCGATCCGGACCGCGAAATTTGCCCGTAATTAGAAGTTGCCCGTATTATTGAGGTGCCCGCTAAGTGAGTTTCTACTGTACATCATCAATTTGCTATTATAACGAAAACAAGAAGCGGTGGACAATAGAAATAAAGGTAGGGTTTCAGTTGATATTCAAAAATAAAACGGAAATCTCCCATCAACATTACTTAGCGCTTAGTAATACTTAAATTCTTAAGCTATGTAGATACACATTCAACCATTGCTATTTTATGAATTCAGCTGAAATGGATAATTACCTTAAGAACTAACAATAATAGTTAAGAAATGAAATAGTTGTGTGTTTTTATCAGAGAAACAAGACTAGAGATATTCGCCCTTAAGTATTTAAGTTTTACTTAGCGCTAAGAATTTTTAGTGGAATTCGAACCAGAGGTCTTATATCTTGGCCTGTGAAGTTAACTTGGCTAAATTTCTGTTCACTTAACTTAGAACAATAACAATAAAGGGTTTAAACGTTGATATTCATGACTTATAATAAAGGTAGGTGGAGAATTTGTTCAATCTTTTGTCCACAAATTTTCTCTCTACAATTTGGCTTTTGGCTTTCGACACCAACATGAAACACACCATCTAGGTGTAGTGAAAGTCATGGCAGTCTAGTGTTGATTCATATAAACATAATATATTGAGTGACAACGTGCTTATATGGAGTCGTTACAGCTATACATTGAGTCATATATTGGGTCCACCTGAAGTTATATAAAATGAAAATGCCAATATATTTGGTGACAATTTTATGTAGAGTCGATACAATTTTCTTCTGTATAGTCAATGCAAATCTATATTGAGTCATTTTGTTGATATATTGGGTCTACCTGGCTTAGTATAAACGGAGAGTGTACATAAATTGAGTGACAATGCTCTTCTATAGACCCGATACAGCAATGTGTAGCGTCGATGTAGCCAAATGAACTCTATATATTGTTGCAACAGCTCTATATGGGGATATTATCACTCAATATATGGACTACTTCACTTCATATATATGACGACTCTACATTGATGACATCATCATCTATATATGAACATTATCACCTCTTATAATGCCAAATTGACTCTCTATATTGTTAAATTGTAAATGAACGCAGTATATCGCCAAAATGTCTCAATATAAAGTTGTAATGACTCTACGTAAGGACAGTTACTCAGTATTTATTTCCACAACGACTTAATTATATTGTTGTGCCGGTGTAACAGTCAGGTTTTTCCCCAGTCAGTTTCTTCCCCGGGGAAAAACCTGACCAGTCAGTTTTTTCCCCGGGGAAGAAACTGACCGGTCAGGTTTTTCCCCGGGGAAGAGACTGACTAGTCAGATTTTTCCCCGGGGAAGAAACTGACTAGTCAGGTTTTTCCCCACCCAGTCAGTTTTTTCCCCACTCTATTTTTAAGGTTTTAGAGGTGGGGAAATTCTGGACCAGTCATTTTTTTCCCCTGTCATTTAGATTGCTCGTGATGGTAGAGAAGTTCTTGACCAGTAAGTTTTTTCCCCCTATCAAATATATTGTGCATCATGGTGGGGAAATTCTGGCTGAGTCAGTTTTTTCCCCCGTCATTTAAATAGTATTGATGGTGGGGAAACTCTGGACCAGTCAGTTTTTCCCCCCTGTCATTTAGATTGTTTGTGTAGTGGGGAAATTCTGGACCAGTCAGTTTTTTCCCCCTATCTAATATTTTTATGCGAGATGGTCGGGAAACTCTGGCCTAGTCAGTTTTTTCCCCTTTATCCTATATATTGTGCTTGATGGTGGGGAAATTCTGGCCTAGTCAGTCCCCCCCCCCCCCCCTGTCATTTAGATTGTTCTTGATGGTGGGAAAGTCTTGACCAGTCAGTTTTTCCCCCCTGTCATGTAGATTGAGCATGAAGTCAGGAAATTCTGGACCAGTCAGTTAGACGGCCGAATTTTCCACCATCAACACAATATAGGATAGGGGGAAAAAACTGACTGGTCAGAATTTCCCCACCATCAATACAATCTAAATGACAGGGGGGGGGGGGGGGGGGAACTGACTAGGCCAGAGTTTCCCCACCATCAAGCACACTATATCGGATAGGGGGGAAAAACTGACTGGTCCAGAATTTCCCCACCACAATCTAAATGACAGGGGGAGGGGGAAAAAACTGACTAGGCCAGAATTCCCCACCATCAAGCACAATATATTGGATAGGGGGGAAAAACTGACTGGTCCAGAATTTCCCCACCATCACGCACAATATATTGGATAGGGGGGAAAAAACTGACTAGGCCAGAATTTCCCAACCATCACGCACAATCAACATAACAGGGGGAAAAAACTAACTGGTCCAGAATTTCCCCACAATCACATGCAATATATAAGACAGGGGGGGGGGGGGACTACCCAAGGGGAAAAAACTGACAGTCAGTTTTTTCCCGGGGAAAAATCGACCAGTCAGGTTTTTCCCCGGGGAAAAAACTGACTGGGGGGAAAATCTGGGCTGTTACACCGGGTCTATATAAGAGCATTGTTACTCAAAATATGTACACTTTTAATTCATATAAAAACAGTTGGGTCAAATATATTGCCAAAATGACTCATTGTAATCTAATCACAATGTCGCTTATTATACTATTGTTATTGATCAACAATATACATTATCTGCATATAAGACAGGTCTCTCCATATGGGTATTTTCAGCTTACCTTTCGGCTTTCCTCTTCGCAAAGGAGAGAAAAGAAAGTAACAAACACTGACAAAAATAAAACAATGCATGAACTCAAACGGACAGGGATTTAATGCAATAGTTTTAAAACTTTGATAGAGATGTTATACTTACCAATATCTCTAAGCTTTTGGAACATTGCTCCGTCGTTTAGAAATACATTTGAAACAAACTGGTCCATTCCCGCTAACAGAACGTGAACTATGCTGATACCGGAAATGACAAGTGCTTTCCGGTAGTAACCTCATTCTGAATGTTGCACATTTGCAGAACTATGAAAGTGCTTATTATCTCGGTAACACAGAAAAACATGTGATGATTAAAGTACTTGTAGAAATCATCGTTGTAATAACTGAAGAGTGACCACATGGAATAGTAGTGGGGGTATCTGGAATACATAAACAAGAAATATATCGGCGTTGAAAGGAGATTAAGAAATGGAGAAAGAAGAACGGTTATATACTGAAAATCGTCCCTTCCACTGCAACTTTGGGGTGGGTGGGGTTAAACATTATTATATAATATAATGCACACACATATAATAAAAATGATGAAATGAGAGTTGATCAATAACGGCGAATTATTATATACTTAATCATCCAAGGTGTTTAAACAACAAAGGGATTTAAAAATATAGAGAAAGGAGAACTTTGTTTCGAATTGAGCTCTAACAAATCTTCACTGTCCCAAAATAAACTTTCTGGTGGACGAACCAATCTCAATTTGTGGCGACCATCTGGTAGTATGAACCTTTCCAGGATTTAAAGTTGTCAGATATTTTCAAATTGACTTACATGAGAACCAATCGCTACACTGGTTTAAACCAAAAAAAAAGCTGTTGATCAAGAGATAAGTAGAATAAAGATATGTTTAAGTTTACAGTGCTCAATATTGGAAAGTTGCAATACAGCTAATGTTTTCCTAACATAATAATACCTACTGAATCCCCCCCCCCCCCCCCTTCTCTTTGATGTGTATTTATGCGGCGGGGGATGTAACCAGACTTTTTCTAGTCCTTTTGTTTCTTGTATGATAACCAGGAGTAACCACCGGATAATAAAACACCTATCTGAAGTACCATAGCTTCCTGAGCTCACCAAAGGAACTACTCTTAAAGGGCCAGACTTGTCACGATATATTTAATTATCGCCGGCCCAGGGCGTCGATATTATACTATCGAGCAAGAAAGCAACCTTTAACCCCCGCACCGCTGACGTAATACTGAAACAGGTTCCCTCTCAGTCGTTCGCTGAAAGATGAACAGATCAGATGACCGGGAACAAGTTTTAAAAACTGTTTTGAATGCTGGGAAATTTGGACTGGTTTATAGGCTACCGAAAGTACATGTTGCTAGACGGAGCTAGACTGTTGGCGCGTAATTGGTCAGATTCGATTGGAGTACATCCCTTGATCGATGCTGAGCCAAACATAATAACATTTCCCAGCTATGAATCAAGTACTTCGACATGTAATTTTCCTTTACATAACACTGTAACTTGATGTTCACTTAGCTAACGGCGATGTTTAAGCATTTTTTTGAAATGCTAATGCTTGTTATATTATTATACTATGCTTGTTATATTATTATACTCAAAGGAAAAAGAAACGCGGGGTAATTAGAATCTGTAGCCGACAGACTAAAGTTTTTACCTCCTTACTTTGCAATAAACCTGATATGGTACACCTCATCTCATTCTAAAGCATCTTTTTTGAAAAAAAATCTATGTCAAAATAATTTAACTGTACTACAGCCGGAAACTTCTTATTTAAAACTGACACAAAAGTTTACCCTGCGTTCCTTTTTCCTTTGAGTATATACATTAGCGTTATAGCACTGATGTTTTCACTGCGTTGAGAAATATTTTTGACTAATTTCGAAATATTCAAAGAGTGTGCACTATTTCGGGTAATTGGAAATACGAGCGTGTGAGTTTGAAAACGAGGCTACGCAGTGAAAATGTATCAATTTTAAAACATATTTTGATATAACGATTGATAAAAAGAGATACAGTATATATAAAATATATTAGCAAGGTGTTCTACAATTAGGAAAATACATTAAGTCGGGCGATAACTCGGGAGTAATTTGACCTTTGTATGACGTTTCTTAACAATACCTGTACGTTATTTATTATTATATCAACAAGAAATTACAGAATTCCCCCATGATTTTGGTATTGTTGAACTGACACTAACATTTTACATCGTTACTCTCCGAAACAATCAAAGAAACCAATGTTAAGTACCATCTGCTATACAAACGCTACTCTTTCATAAAGGATTATTGGACCTATTTCACGAAGAAACTTAAGTCTAAATTTTAACTTAAATAAAACATAAGTTTTTACTATAATAGAAAGTTTTTCTGCTTTGTCATTCCTGAATTGTTATAAATCATGTCTATAATATTTGCTATTTATTTATTAAATTAGTTCTTTAGTTTGGGTATTTGATGATTTAGGAAATATGTATGATTTTAAAAAAAGTGTACTAGAGTTATGCCGATCTATAAGCTATTTCGTTAATTCAGTCATCGATCTGCTAGATATTTGAAATGTTTAGCCTTTTATCTCTTGAATATGCATGTTATAAGAAATGGCGTTTTCTTTTCCATGTATACTTTATAAAATCTAAGCTACAATATTGTACATGCATGCGCAAACAAGTTTCTGGAAGGAGTATAAACTGGGTCTGCAGTTTGTCAAAACATTCAAACGCGTCTATATGAGATAAAGGGTTAACAGTTGCAAGGAAACAATATATTTGCGGTATTTTAATAAACACCTGCACCTATTGCAAAAAAAAGTATATAGACCGGAAGTCGCCCACAGGCTGATCTATGTTGCACGAATTTTCCATACTGCAATTAAATTTATATTCTACGTACACATTAATCAGGAATAAAGCGAGCATGGACTTCCGGAAGCACCTGCGACTCGCCAGAGACAGGAGGTACTTGGTGCTCTCGTAGGACAATGCAAAAAATACAACGACAACAATCCAAATATGGAGGGTCTGCCAGGTCGCGTTGAAATAAACATGTTTGTAGCCTGTCTTTCCGGGCTTCTCGTATGAACCTGAAAAATATGAACATTAGTCAGCTGCCATTTTAATGGCATACTACGAGTATATATAGTTTTGAAAAGCTCGCATGCAAAACATATGAATATTACACATACAAAAATAATTCATTGGAAATATTTCTTTTCACACGGCCCTGCATTTCTTTCCACACATACATATATAATGAAAATGACGTATTGGTAGCTGTTGATCTTAATTATGAAATATGACAAAAGATATCATATCTATCAGGTTTGAAACGTTTTACATGGCAAAATACCCTATCGTTTGTTCGATTTTTTTCTTTCTCGCAACTACATGTTACGACTTCCATTGTAAATATTTTACCTCGTCATTATGCATGTACGTTTTTTCGTTTGTTTTTTACTTGATGGAAGAGTAATTCATGAGCTTTATAGAATCATACATGTATATAAAATAGTGGATTTGTCTGTGTCGTGAAAACTGTTAGAATCTGGCTACAATTGTACATAAGCAAAAGGTGGAGCCCTGAACAAGCAGATATGGGAAGGTTTGATCTGATTGCCGAGTCGTCAAAATTCGTCTTTATGAGGAATGTCACGCGTCTGAAATTATATGTTCGTGTTTTGTTGATACAGTATGTTTAATGACCGTATTATTTCACAGTTATACTAAATTAAATGGCATTACTCGACTGAATACTTTCATTTTAATTAACTTGTTAAAACATTACAGAAGCGTATTGTGTTATTTGCATGAGGTTTACTGTGCATGTACATGTACAGTATTTGAACACAGGTGTAGATTTAGATTTATGTTAAAGTGGGTACCCCAAAATACCCATTACTCTTTCACTAAATCTGCAAGTTGTTTTTACTATGACCTTTGATATGCCGCCAAAATGTTGATGCTTAAGAGAAGCCGTGTCTAGGGACAATATGGGAAAAGGATACCGGAGCCTGATACTGCTGCTGGAGGGCATTTAAATAGGATACCCTGACAGAAATTTATAACTTGGAAAGAGGCACAAGTATTCAGGAGGGTTCATAATTAAACATAATTATGCAGTCGTGTTCCAATATTTAAGGATTGAATTTTGGTGGTTTATCGAGGCAGGAACTATAATGGCGCTTTTCAGAGTGGATGAAATCCGAAGGACATCAACGATCACCTTGAACGGACCCAACGTTGTTTATATCCCCGATGTGACGTCAAAATATGCAATTCATTCCTTTTAAAAACATCTCAACTGTATTATTTAACGAAACTAGTATGACATTTCCTGTATCGTGAAAATTAAAGTAGATGAAATAAACTGTTTTGTTATGAATAAGTATGTTGATTTTCCAAAGGGAAATAAAATGTTGATATTTAGTTGTAAAATTTCCATATACGCCGACATGTAAGCAGTTGATGAAAAGATGAAATATAGAAACCCCATATTGAAATGATTATCTTGTTTTAGATCAACATTAAAATTCAATGACCCTCGTTCACATTCATTTTGGGGTCATTTTTTAGATTGTCTGTAAGATTTTGACAATGTGGTAAAATATTTAATTTGTATTGATAAAAGTGCTAGTATTATGCTGTCTTTGTTTCCTACAATTAAATTTTGTTATGGGTCACTTGATAGGCTAATATAGTTCATAATAGATAATGATCGTGAGGAACCTTTCGTATTGCATGCCTAAGGAGGTCATTTTCTAACACTTCTGAGAGCGGAGGGACATAGTGGCTGTGGTAATTATGCAAATTAAAAAACGATGCCTGCTGTTTTCTATCTAAAAATGCAGCTGAGATGTAAATATATCAATTTAATACACATTGCATAGAAAATTATATTTTCCAGTATAAGAGGTGATGTGGTGCGTGTATGTTTATATCGGCTTGTTTACAAGGTAAAAATGGCTACTTGTACTACATTAAAATCAGAAAAATGATTTAAGATGCCATAGCCATTAAAAAAATAATATGTTGAATTTTTGTGTATTGTTTATCTCAATGGTTCGTACCCGAAGCGGGAACTGAGAATTTTTTAAGAAAATTTTTGTATTTGTTTGAAAACTATATTTTTGTTTGTTTGTTTGTTGGGTTTAACGTCCAACCGACAGTACTTCAGTCATTTGGAGTCGATGTCTACTTGAGACATATATAGTGCTGCCACACTGTAGTATCACGTCGTTGACATGTGGCATAATACCACACCCAACCAATCCTGAAACTACCTTTATATGCTGAGCGCCAAGGAAGGGAGCTACACCAGTACCAATTTTACGATGTTAATATGTCGCGGCCGAGGATGTATTTTTGTAGTTTACAGTAAGACATTTCATTAACGATTTTGATGCCAGCTAATAAGATTACAATACAAAGAAGTTCCCTTAGAAATTTTATGATACTTTTTCAAACACTCCCCTTTCACACTTGCATTGTTTTTATTACTATTACGACTTTCCGCAACCTGCGGAAAACGTATAGGGTTTGCTACGTTTATTCTTATACTTATTTTTATTATTAGGGCTTTCTGCAGAAAGTTCTCAAAAACGATAAATATTCTATCGAGACACTTTGGGTATAATTTGTAGAGCTATGAAAGATCTCCCAGATGATATTTAGTTTTTGATGATCTGGGTTGGATCAGTTGAGTTTTGGCAGAAAAACGAAAAAGGTGTTACCCCAAATGCATTTTACTGCTTATATCTAAAGAAACATTGATTTTTGTAAATTAGGGTATGAATATAATTTGAAGAACGATCCTTTGTCATTCTAATAGAGTTTAAATTCTAAAGACTGGCCTAGGATTCATTAAGTTTTAGGGCGAAAACAAAAGGACATGAACATATTTTTGCTGATTTTTGCAGTTTTCTAGAGGTATTACTTTCCATATCTTAAAAGTGATTAAAGATACATCCATATATAAAGCGTGTGAAATTAAGGGAATTTGAAGACCTTTCTAACAGTATCTAGGTTTTTGAAATTGGACATCCTATAATGAAGGTGCAAGAAAAATAAGAATTTAGACAATTCATTCATGCACCTTTGCAGTGGTCCTTTACTTATCTATTACTAAAAGCCGTTATAGATAGGTGAAAATGAAAAGAAAGTGAAATAATTGATATTGTAAGAGATTTCTTACGGTACCAAGTTTGAGTATACGCTCTTTATAATGATAAGGTGCTAGTCCATCTGTCCGTCCGTTAGCCATATCAATGTCCACTCAATAACTTGAAACTTATATGTGTGCTGTCTTCATACTTAGATGAGAGGTTGACATGGATAGTGGATGATCACTATTGATTTTGAGGTCATTACGTCAAAGGTCAAGGTCACAATTACACTTTGTGTAAAATCCTTGTCCGCACAATAAATTGAGAAGAAATTAGCATAGGTTTTTGAAACTTGATTGGGAAATTACCCATTATCAGTTGAACCCCTTTTTAATTAATGAATAAGGCTAAGTTTGTGAAACCTTTTAGGGATATTGTCCATGGCCAGTTCACGATCCTTTTTTTTAATTTTGACGTCATTGGGTCAAAGGTCAGGATCAAAGTGATACTTAATATAAAATCTTTTTTATTTATTTCTTAAGAAGACATCAGCCTATGTCTGCAAACCTTGGTAGGGACATTGCCTACGGCCTGTATATGACACCTATGATTTTGAGGTAATAAAGTCAAAGGTCAAGGTCACAATGACACTAAGGTCATTAGAGCAGAAAGCCCTATCGTTTGTTCGGGACAAACGAAATCTAGTTATTATTCCTTTTTTACCAACCGAATCTAAGAGTTAATTTCAATATGTTGTCAGTGTCTGAGCAACATAAAAATTAAATTGCTACGACAAAAAAGTTTTTCAATGACGTCAGATTTGACGTCAGCTTCAAAAGTTTGACCGAGCTCTAGAGCCTTAATTCTTTGTTGTTTTATCTTGATATTTTCACAGAAGATGTACGTTATGATGTAGATGTGCACCTTGTCTTTCAAATTCGAAAAATTTAAGAATTTATGGCAAAACCGAGTTTCGAACTTTGGTCCTAAAACTATTATTTACTATTACAAAGGCTACTGATGAGTTAGAAACATGAAAATTGGACAGCTCATCAGCCCAGAGGTCTACTTTCTTTTCTCTGAAAGATTTCCTTTTAAGTCACGTGGTAATGACGTCATTTAAAGGACAAAATCCTACTTTTTCAAAGATTTTTTTTCGCTTTGGCATAATACATGTACATTTTGAGTCCATTTTAATGAAATTGAAATTGAAAAAAAATCATTATCAATTTTCATTGGCGTCATATGACGTCAGATTTGACGTCAACTTCAAAAGTTTGGATAATTTATGTACCTGAAAAAGATCAAAGTATAAGGAAGTTACATCAAAAATAAGAATTTAAACAATTTAAAATTTCAGCGGTTTTACCGTTATATCAAGTTTAACAGCTTATATCTAAAAAATCATTGGAAATAAGTGCACACATTAAGCGAGTGAGATGTAGAGAATTTTAAGACGATTATTTTGGTACCTAGAGTTTTGAAATACGAATTTAAACCCAATTGTAAGAATTTTCAGAAAATTTCCTACTTTCGCTTTCACCATAATTGAAGCATTTCCGGAAAATGTAAGTTTACAGATATGTTTTAGTCATATAAATTGCAAAATAAACTTGCATTGCGTTTTTTTTTGACATGCCATTTAGACCGTTGTTCAAACATTGCGATTTCCCGACTTTATTGTTGCATCAATCGATAAATGTTGTACAAGCTATATTCCAAATTTATGATAAATGATAAGCTATGTGAAAATATATGTTATAGTACAATGTATTTAATTGCTAGCTTGAGATACCATGAGCGTGTATAAGTGTAGACGTTTGAAACAAAATGATCAACACATGTCATCCGTTCAAGACGCTGCAAGCTTATTTGTTAGCTAAAAGGGCCAAATGGAAGAACTTGTGTAATACAGTCGTCTCGACCTTATGTACGAGCGTTATTGAAATTTAACTCACGAGGCTACACGCGTCGACGATTCTATTGCATGGTAGCATTTACGATTTTATTCCCTCGGCTGTACACTAAAATTTTGATATGCAGAATAACGAGGTTTAAGGACGTTTTCGGTAGTAATTTATGCGCATCACTCAAGCGCATCTAGGGGAGATAATCGTCGACTTTTACTCTTCAAAAAGGAGATAGTTGAATAGCATTCGGACATTTCACTTTGCGTTTAAGTCTTCGATTACGATGAGCCAACAACTACGGATACGCGGTCAGTTTGTTAAAAAATCAAAGAAAGAACGATCTGATAGAATAAGAGCGGCATCCCAGCTGTACCGTCAACCTGTTAAATCAATTTCTTTGGATGATAATGTTTCTGACAGTTTTGGCGCACTTACCCCACCCACCATTTCCTCTAGTATCGTAACGTCAGAAGAGCAAGCTATCATTGAGTGAGAAAGTAGGTGCAAAAGTTCGTGTCATATCGACAAAAAGAATTATTGAAAACATGTTTAATTTCTTGAATTGAAATTTTGTGTGTTACACGAACTGTGTAACAATTTTATGTACTTGTAAAACATTACTGTGTGATGTTTGAAACATTTTTATTTTTGAAGTAAAATTGTTTTCATGGAAACTATTGTTAATTGAAATTAACATCATATTTTGCAAGAACTGAGCTATTTGTGGGTTTCTTTGTCCAGTAATTGTAATTGTTCAACTTTGAAATAAGTTGTGGGCTGTTTTTACTGTTTTTCAAATATGGTTGCCATAGAAACAGATTTTTTTTTAAAGAAAATTAACACAGAAACATTATATTTCAATATTTTGAGATTAATGTGTGCTATTTTTGTGTCTTTTTAAGTGAGCATTGCATAACATGAATGCTGGATATTTAAAAAGAATTTTTATGATTTTTTTTTTTATAGTTTTGGCAAATTGGTTACCATGGAAATTTCATTTTTACAAAAAAAGTAGCCCGACAACCTTACTTTTTCTTTTCATTTTTAAACTCGCCATTAAATTCTACTATGGATATCAAAAAATAAAAACATTCTATGAAAGGATTATTATTTAATCTTTATTTATTTGCAGAACATGTGTTTTGTTGTTTTTTTCATTTTTACCCTGTGAGGAAATTCAAAATGGCTGTATTGTGTTGAAAAAATGTACAGATGG
>CM037793.1:25644917-25694917 GCA_021229015.1 Solen grandis | reverse complement strand
CTTGATCCGTGTAGAACTCAGGTTGCCATGGCAACGGAAAGAAAAGAATTATGAAAACTTTCAAAATCATCTTCCTCAAAACTACTGGCCAGATTTCAAATGTTTTGGTACAGATGTTCCTTGGGTAACGATCTACCAAGATTGCTAAAAAAATTTCTGATCCGTAAAAATACATGGCCGCAAGGGGCGGGTATAATATGCCTTAAATGTATATAGTGAAAAATTTAAACGATATCTCCTCTAAAATCGCAGGGATAATCCTTGGGTGAACCTTCGCATAATTTGCTAAAATAACTTGATCCATGTAGAACTCTATAACGGAAAGAGAAAATCATTATGAAAACTTTAAGAATCACCTTCTTCAAAACTACTGGCCATATTTCAAAATGTTTTGGCACAGATGTTCCTTGGGCAGGGATCATTTTGTGCCATGATATCTTGATATTCTTGCATTTTTTTCTTTAAAATCGCACCAGAAATCCTCAAATGGGATAAAAGTTCGCATCTGTCGGAGAGGGTGAAAAATGTAAATACAAAGTGTCCTATCTAGCCCTACCGCCTTTGAATTGCGCCCTGCCTGATTTGTCGGCAAAGTTTCTACTTTCGTTTTCATGTACATGTAGTGTCGGGCCATGTAACTATCAGTTGGCTATTCAACATCAACTCACATCCGATTTTGTGCAGGTTATTGGGTTTGGTATTTTAATTAATTTTACTTTATTTATGATGGAAATATTACTGCCTACTGCATCTACTATTTCTTGAGGGAAATAAACAATGTTGATTATTTACCTAAACCACGGATTCTGCCATCTCTGATTTCAAAATATGACGAAGCGGAAAACATGTCCCTGTCTAGCCATTCAATAAATGTCTTGTACATTGAAAATTTATTCAACCCAATACCACATCTACAGATTAGTCATGTGCAGACGAAGGGAAATCATGTAAAAAGCACTGACAGGTTTACAGCAATAAAAACACTCAAAAAAATTCAGTAATGTTTAAAAACGTAGATGTTTAAAATAAGCATACGAAAATACAGAATATTTGGAATTCAGGTTGCTTTGTACTCATAATATTTATGATCGTAAATAATATAGAGGTGGGTGGGGTAATTGCATTGAGATAAGCATATTTTTTCAATAAAGAATTATCAGATCAATAAATAAGAGGTCCAAGATGGCCCTAAAGACGCTCACCTGCCTTCATTGCTTGAACAAGTAACTAAATTATTGCATAGTTGTATTAAATACATAATGCATGAGATCTTTTATAAGTCCACAAACTAAACAGTGCCTGTGGTCTAAATTTGAAGTCAAACTTGACTGAAAAATTATGGCTTTAAATACACAAATTTAAACATTAAAAGGGACATAACACCTTACCTAATTGGCCATATCAGCCAAAATCGAACTTGGCCGAAAGAATATGGCTATAAACATTGCTCTTAAGTTTGAAGATGGGTTATTACTCTTGACTAAAAGGCCGATATCAGCCATAATCGAACATGGCCGAGATATCATGATATTAAATATTGTCATAAAGTTTGAAGATGATTGCTTCAGAAATGAAGATGCTAGAGTGCAAACAAACTAAATGTGGATGATGGACGGACGGACGTCGGACATTCATTGATCCTAATAGCTCATCCTGAGCACATGTGCTAAGGTGAGCTAAAAAGAAAAAAGAGATAAACTTACAATGATAATTAGACGTTATCATGACAGACCTCATCATTGTGTTTTAATGCAGAAAATTTCGAAATATCTATTGTGAAAAATCATATTAATACACATTTATACACAAGTTTGACATTTTATATAGCATCTGAATTAAGTTAAGATAAGCAAAAGATAAGTAAGATATCTTACTTTATCCATTCTATCACTAATTAAATAGCCAGTGATTGATTTTAAGTACTTTTCATGTTTGTGTTGTAATTGAAATATAACCTCATTAATATTTTAAAAAATTCCATTAAAATTTGCCAGATGGGCAAAAAATCTTAATCATTTTTGACCCAAAATGATCCCTGATCAAGATTGCTAAAGTTTTGCCGATCCGTAAAAAAAAACATGGCCGCCAGGGGCGGGGCTAATATGCCATAAATGTATGTAGTGAAAAATTTAAACATCTCATCTAAAACCGCTGGACAGAATTTGATTAAACTTGGCAAAGATGATCCTTGGGTGAACCTTCACAAAAATTGCTAAAATAAACTTGATCCATGCAGAACACTGGTTGCCATGACAACGGAAAGAAAAATATTATGAAAACTTTTAAAATCATCTTCTCCAAAACTACTGACCAGATTGCAAAGTCTTTTGGTACCGATGTTCCTTCTACCAAGATTGCTTAAATAAATTCCGATCCGTAAAAATACATGGCCGCCAGGGGCGGGGCTAATTTACCTTATATGTATATAGTGAAAACTTTAAATGACATCTCTGAAATTGCTGGACAGAATTTGATTTTACTTGGCAGGGATGATCCTTTGGTGAACATTCACAAAAGTTACTATGATAAACTTGATCCATGTAGAACTCTGGTTGCCATGGCAACGGAAAAAACCATTAAACTTAAAAAATCTTCTTCAAAAGTTGCTCAAAAAATTTGATCAGGTGTCATCAACGGAAAGAAAAAAACTATGAAAACTTAGTAAACAATCTCCTTCAAAATTACTGGCCAGAATTCAAAATTGTTTTAGTACAGATGTTCCCTATACTCAGGTGAGCGATCTAGGGCCTCTATGTCCCTCTTGTTTAATAAATGTCTTTAATCTTTGTATTTGCTGCTGCTATAAATTAGAAAAATCTGATCATACCAAATACCAGAGAAGCCTAAGCCACAAAGTAATGTCTTGATATATTTCAACCATTCGGATTTTAAAGATTCTTGTGAATATAGATTGAGTACAGTAATAGATATTTTAGACGAAAGCTTGAGTATTTCATTTTTACTATGCATATTCGTTATTATTTTACTCCAGAATGACAAAATCCGTTTCATAATATCTACTGAAAAAGGAATAATTTCTAATTCCCCATAAATCATATTTGTTGGGGTTGGTCGTCTAAGATTGAAGATATATTATATATTCTTATATTCGGTATTGTTTCCAGCGGTTTAACGTTTCCAAAGCCCCAGAGTTGACTTTGGTTTTATAGTTTTTTTGTTGTTTTTCTTTTGAAAAGTTCAATTTAGATAGTATATGGTAGGGATAAAGTTTTGATTCGTTTCAGTAGGAAAACATTGTTTTATTTGCTTGCTCTGTTACGTAATATTTAATTTTTTTTTAAAACTTCCGTTTTTGTTGTGTGTTTTTTTAAAACAAAACAAAACAAAACAAAAAAACATATTCCTAAGTATTTGTAATCGTTTGCTACCGCCAAAATTTCGTCACCTAAATTAATTAAATATTGTTTTTTCTTTCTTTGCTAAAATTCATATTTTTTGTTTTACTGACATTAACTTTCAGCTTCCATAATTCACAATAGTTTTTTTATAATTCAGTGAGTGCATTTTGTAAATCATTTGCATGATCACTAATTAAAACAATATAATCTGCATAATCTGCATACAGCAATAAGAATATCTTTAGAACCTTGCATTATTTATTGAAGTTTCTTTGGATATTCCATTTATACCATTATTTTGTTAAAATATATCTAAATCATTTAGAAATAAATAAAATGAAATTTCTCTTTTTATCATCATATAGAGTATATATGACGTTAAAACATCTTCCGTTAATTCGTTCTTTTTTTTTTAGTTTATGCCAGAGACCCGTTTTCCAGACGGTATCGAACGCTTGTTTGAAATCTATAAAACAAAATAAATTTTTTTGAATATTATATTTTTTAAAATAAATTCATGTTTAGTATTGTACTTGTTGGCATAATCATTTATTATACTTGTAAATATTTTTTTCTAGGCAGTTTAGTGATGTTACAGTCCTATAGTTTTCTGCCGATTTCGAATCACCTTTGTTTAATGATACCTATAGTCCAGTTCTTCGGTATAATACCTTGGTTAAATATTAAATTGAATAATTTTTCATATCCTGGTAAATAAAATGCGCGGATTTTTTTTTCATTTATGATATATATATATATATATATATATATATATATATTGCAATCGGCATTTTTATTTGTTCCCATAGACAACGTGATTCACCCGCTCCATCTGTCTTAACTGCCTAGGCTTTATTACGCAAGATTGCATGATGCAGTATCACCATGTTACTTTTGCACGGTGCATAACCATATCGGCTGTCTCTCTGCTGAAATCGCTATATCGGCAGGCTCTGCGTTCGCACCGGTCATTCTCTGCTAAAAACACAAACTCACGATTGACAGATTGCATAAAAAAAGATCAATGGTCACTTTTAACTGCTGAGTTGTTCAATATTAAGTAGTGCACGGAATATTAGAGTATATTTTAAATGTATATGCGTGTAAATTGTTTAATTATCAGCAACTGCGCTCCGAAACTGGGACAAACAGTTTAGTGATGTACCAACATGGAACACAACCTCGGCACTTTCTATAGGGTTTAACCAGTAATTGCTTTGGTTGTGTCCATAAAAGATTATCGTACGTATTCTTTTAGATATATTCCTTAAGAAGATGCCGATTAATTGGCCGATATTTACGTTAATTTCTTGATAACCCCCTACTTTCGGTTGTGTTGGTGTACGGGAGGTCTCTCTGCACATCACTTTTTGAAGCACAGGCAGACTCCCTGCTTTTGCCACACACAGGCTCCCTGCATTTTGCCAGCGATTTTTGTAAACGCATACTGATTACGTACTCTGTATTTCATTTTTTGAAGTTACATTTTCATGTTTCTCGCCCATCGTTTGTTGATAACGAGGTACATTCATTTTCAAATACATTAACATTTAAATGCAACTGCGTCTTACTATATTGCAGCAATCATTGTTTTGTCGAAAAAATAGTTTTCTGCTTCAAATTGGACTTTGTCTCGTGACGTGAACATATATTTGGTAACTTATATTTAGCAAAAACACGAGTATTAATTCAGTTTTAGGGTGAAAATAGTGGATACAGCAATTTCAACTGCGTCGTATCTTGTCAAATGTTTTGCAAATTCTTCTCCACTTCGAATTTTCAGTTCGCTATAACTTGTTTTTCAAAATGGATTTTCAAGTTGCATACACTATATGAAGCGGAAATATTAGTATGGTGTTCATATATTTATCTCGTTATCATGCAATTCCTACAGAAACAGTAATGAACAAAAACATACCCTTTTCCTCTCAAAATGGCGGCCTTTGTTTACAAAGTGAATGGTACGACGCAGTTTTGATTCCTGGACCTGATTTTCATATATATTGTAAGAAAATATGAATAGCCTAGGTACCGAGGATGGAAGCAGGATAGCTTGTCAATTTTGTGTTGAAATACGTCAACACGTCATTACAGATTCGATTAGTATAATAAACACTCTTTGACTGCAATAGCCTTGAAATATAAGCAGCGTTTTTTCCCATTTTTTCCCCTACAGTTGGGAAATTTTCGCGTCGTTAAATCTTTAAATTGGGAAAAAATAGTCGCGAAATCATAGAAATTGGGATTTAACCAAAATTCATGTAAATCTATACCTGGGGTTTATTCAGCTTAAAAAAAGCATATTAAGGTCTAGTTCCTTTATTGGAAAATTTAAAAGTAATTTTATAAAAAAAAAAAATTTTTTTCTGCATTTGAAATTATTATTATTACTTGAAGACTAATAACATATCACTTCAACCTGATCATCACTGGACTTCAAAAAGGTTTTTCACAAATATGACTCTGATGAACAATGATTTATTTCAATTATTTACAGATAATATGAACAAATTCTCTCCTCTTGACTTTCTTCAGGTTTAGCTAAAAATATCTAAAAACAGTCAATGAACACTATAACTGCTAATCTACAGCATAATCTCTCTTCTCTTCATGTGTCTGAAAAGATCAATGATGCCATCTTTTTCAGTGTCTTTAAGAGTCTTTCTCCCTAGACAACACAGTCTCATGAGAGATGTCAGAGTCTTCTGACCTAGCTTGTTGTGGTCTTTCGTGCACAGGGAGTTCATCAGGCTGAAGAGTCTCTCTACTGATGCTGTGCTTGTTGGGATGAGACGGCTCAGCAGCAGTAACTTGAACATGGATGTGTATGTTGTTCGTAGTCGCTCATCCTCCAGCATCTCCTGGAACATGTCCAGCATCTCCTGGATGTGACCCTGTTCCTGCTCCTGAAATATAAGATGCGACTGTTAAAATCAATTCAGGCACAACCAAAAGTATCTTTGAGAAGACAGTTAAGCATTTAAATTTAAATACATGTAAATTTTGTTTTGCATTGATTAGCAGAACCTTATTATTTAGCTAAACGAGAGCTAACTTATCATGATCAGGAACCAAAGTAATCTCTATAAGTATTTGTACAATATTTTCCTAAAGCTATTAAAAAAAGATCATATTTTTTCTATTTGAAAATTTACATAATTTAAATGCAGAACATTTAAATGTTAGATCACACAAGTTCTAACAAGCCATTTAATAGGAATAGATTAAAAAATATATATTTCTAAATGTAGATATTCAATTGAAGGGTGTATCTCCAAGTTTTATGGCAGAAAATTATAATTGCTGATTCTAAGTTAACCCTGCCTATTTTGTATATAACAATTCATAACACAGTTTAAATTTGTTGATTTGCTACAGAGTGACTGTATTAATTGCCTGAATGAACCATAAAAAAATTATTTCTGTTTTAAACATTTCCATTTAGGAACAGTTAACTTATAATAACCATAACTGAACTGGGAAAAGAATTGATGCTTGTATAATGACATGCATGGGGAAATATAACACTTCATGCAAATAACAAATAACAAAAACAAGTCTGAACAAGGAAACTGCTGAACATTTTCTGGCTGCTACCTAGTAAGGAACATAATATGTTTGAATCCATCAAACTCTGCAAACACAGTCTGCCTATCCAGTTGTGCAGCTGCTTGAGTTCTGCGGCCAGCATACTGGTCCTCCTTCATCTCACCATAGTGGGAATTGAATTTTAACCTATTAACCAGGAATAATTGCATTTGGCAAAATGATAATACTGCAGTATATAGTAAGCACATCCATGAATTTAATTATATCAATTTTCAATACAGTCATTTTATTCGAAAATCATCTTCAAAATGCCCTTTAAAAGTTAAACCTGAACTAATTAAACAACTTCCCTTTCCATAATCTGCAAGCTCGGCCAGAGATTCTGGAACATTTTTGATGTTGAATACAGAGAAAGCCGATAACACAGGTGATGTATGAAAGCCATCTTGAAGTTCACCAATCAACTTATTTACCATGGGACAAGACAGAACATGGACAACCTGCTTCTGGGTAAAGACATTCTGGTTCCTGTAAATCACGTAAGTCCATTTTAGTTACCAGTGTTCCAAATAGTTTGAGTATTTTAACTTTATAAAATTAATATTATTTATTCAAATCATGATTTAATTGTTTCATCAAGTCGTTCTAACAAGACAAACATAAATTGAAATTAATGTGGAATGAAAGAAATAAGTTTTAAAATTTATGCACCATGATCTTAATATCTAAAATTACAAAAATTTAATATTTTGCAAATGCCTAACTCTAAAATGCATAAGTACTGTCAAATCTTTGAACAAATGTCACCAACAGGAACAAATCTCTCATTTTTGGCAGGTGACTGTTATTTAGTTACCAATATCTATATATATGACCATTGTGATTGTAACAGGCCTCATGTTGACCTTTATTCCGAGATGATCTTCTTACCCAGGTTTAACTGTATATGCTATAATAAATGAGTAAATAACCGCAAGCGTCTGTTGTAGACAGTTCGCTCATCAACTTCTTCAAACAACTGGGGTAGCTTTGACAGAGTGAGATCAGTGTTGTTGTCATTAGGAGTACCAATGAACCTTACTGCCAGTCCTTCCAGTGTATCCATCAACTCCCACAACAAGCAGAATTGTTACTTACATAATTTCATTCATGAATATTTTTATACTAAAAAGCAAAAATATATAAAGAGAACAAAGGTTTAAAGCTGTTGCTGTTATTATAATGGTAAGTGTTTGTTTAAACAGAGTAAAAAGAAGGACTTTCTACTTTTCCAATTTAACTTTGGTAAAATGGCACATACTGATCAGCCTGTTTTAAATTATGGAGAATGCTTAGCAATACTTACATTCAATTTGATCGAGACTTGGGTAAAGTCCACTGAGCCCTGCAGGTACTTGCAGAAGTAGTTGACTGGTTCCAGGATGTCACACAACGCTGCTATGGCAGCAAGGGTATTCTTATGTGTGACCATGTCATGGATACCAAGAATCTCGGGCTGACGGGTTTTCAAGTATTGTGTCAAGGCTGTCTATGATCTGAAACAGAAATCAAAGAGATTGTCTACATCAACAGCTTTAAATACGTTATACACTATCTGTGTTTACTACAATAATACTGAAATCAGAATATAACTTATTTTCAGTCAAGCTATAGCAGAAGTTAAGTTACAATTAATTTAACATTTATTCAGTTCCCAAGCCAATATCAGCAGTAAAAAGCTATCAAACTTATATAAGAAAGTCAATGTAAGTTATGTGGATGACTTCTGTTTTTATTATAATCTATATCGTACTCTAGTTGTCAGGGAAAATACATTACCTCTACGTATCAGTCAATGAAGCGCTTACATGCGCGGCCATGAGACAGCCATCACGTTGCTGCTGCTCGAACCAAGACCAGTTCTCGTTTTTCGTATGCTGACTGAACATCTTAGTATGATAGATAAGACAGAATATTTTTAGAATTCTTATGATTATTTTTTTACAATATGCGTATGTTTGTTTTCATATTTCAGTCATTTGTTATAACATACAGTGAGTTATTGGGCATGATTATTGTCATGAATTGTGCAAATATTTTGAATATTTACCTTAAATACAGCACACTTCTGAGGGGAGTACTAAAAGAGCTTCGTAAACATCACTCAGCACTGGAAAGTCCTTCATAAGATGCTTCACACATAGGGCAAGTCTGTGACTGCGACAATTGATTTACAGAGAATATGGCACAACATGTCGGAAACGCCTCTATACTCCTGAAATCAGAGGAATGAAATATGCATAAATTTGACCTTAAGACTTAACCCATACAATCATCGGATCCTGTAACAAATATTTTAGTTATACTTGTCATATAATATTTCACAACAACCAATGGGATATTGTAATAAAATTAAATCTATAAATGAAATAATGTACATTTTTAATTTTCTGAGTTGTGACTCTTGTTTAAAAATTCTAATTCTTTTATTTTTTCTGTGAAAATGTTTCTTTGTTTTATAAGAGAATAAATATCATTCTGTTTTTTCATTTGGATACATTTAAATTCCCCGCTCATTGTGTTGCATCCGTCGAATCCGATAATCATGACCTCCTTGATGTCTATCTCACAACTTTGGAGCAAGGTCTCTATGGCTTCCATGATTGATGCAGCATCAGATTATTTCAAGTTTACCAAACCCAGGAAGTGGTCCTGGATGATGTTGTTTGTCAACATTCGAATCATAACTGCGAACTGAGTCCTGTTAGCTTCGTCGGAGGATTCGACAGCTAACAGGGCAATAATTCCAGCATTATTAATGTCATCAAGTAATTTCTTTTCGAAGAAGGAGCTCTTGGTTTCAACCATACTTGTGACGGATGTTGAGGAGATGTATCCTAATGTCTTGTTCATGGCCTTGAAAACGTTGACTGGTTTTGACTCTAGCTTGCCAGTGCTCCATCAAGTCGGGTACCTTGTCTAAAGCCCAGCGATTACTTACAGCAAGCAAAATGGTGTCGATCAACGCTTTGAAATAGTTACGATTTGCAGTAACCATTTGTGCAGAACTCATAGTCAGGTTGGGAAATAAATGCTGACATGACATACTTTCGACTCGCTTCTTTGTGGATGTTGGAATTCTCATGTGTATCAAGTTTGCGATGGGGATGATCACTTAAGGTTGTTCCCTCAACAAATGGATACTGTTGCTGTTGGGATGATGGAAAAGCGGTTTGAGAAAGAAGTTCACAATATTTACATATGAACTAAGATTTAGTTACACTGTAGTAGAGCCAAGTGTACTGCTCTTCATATTTAGCAATGATATGTGCACCTGGGTATTTCTATTTGCCAGTATCTTTTGATAGTGTCACAGTAAAATTCCTTTTTGGTGATAATTGGGTTGCATGTGGTGAATTAACTGCTACAACATCTGGGGAACTGATATCAGCGTCCAAGTTCTGCATTGCTGATCGTGAGACAGATGCTTTGGAGACATTTTCTTCAGGTTGTTCTGTATGATATTTGAATAGTTCTGTAACAAGAGGGCCAGATACAGTTTCAGGTTGAGGAAATGTGTGATGTGCTACAGCTGACTCAATGACAGCTTCTGAATGTGACTCTGATTGGTTTCCAGATACGTCAGAGGGACTGGATGCAATTTCAGTTTCAGTCTGATTCACCGCGGAGAGTGCGGGAGGCTGTTCGTTACTTACATTCAGTTCAGTTGACGTGAACCCAAAATCTCGCAAAAAACGAGTGCCCGGCTCCGAGTTGTTTATTTGTACGGTAGTACTTCGAATTGTGGCTCATTTCGGATTCTCTATTTCGCAAGTATTGACCGGAAACCAATCTCGAAAATGGACGAGTTTAAAACGCGTATCCTATCATAGACGGTTACTTCCCTTCGTGCAAAATGGTTTACTGTACGATAATTTTAGCGAAAACCTCTTTTGT
This sequence comes from Solen grandis, assembly GCA_021229015.1. Classification (NCBI taxonomy): domain Eukaryota; kingdom Metazoa; phylum Mollusca; class Bivalvia; order Adapedonta; family Solenidae; genus Solen; species Solen grandis. Next base: position 25,684,073 of record CM037793.1, on the reverse strand, counting down.
AGTTTGGAAAACGGGACCGCAAGTTGTTGGGAACGGTAGTTTTGGGTATTGGGAAAGATCCGGTGCTTTGAATTGGGAAGACTTCGATCGGCTTTGGGAAAGGTACCGTTTTGGGGAGGTGGTTAAAGAAGGAAAAAAACGCTGATACGGTATTTCTTCCTCGTGTGCATTGTGTTCATTCACACTGAAAAACTTAAACATCGGCCTAATAGCGGTAACTGAAAGTTATATTAAAGTAATATTAATTTCCTTAAAAAAAAGACTTCTGTGACATAGGCTTAACAATCTTGTAAAATCCGTCAACATTTAACCAGCAACATGACATTTCTGCATAAATATACATACGCTTTGAAATTACACAAGTAAAAGCGGGTGTAAATCTTATGACTTTACAGTGATGTATCTGTTCTACGCGACCATCACAATTTTACGAAAGACACTTATAACTGAATTTTACTCGTACAAAAATATAAATATCATCGGTATTGCCAAATTATATATGCATGTAATTTTCTTTTACATTTTGTTACCTATAGAACTGTTCTTTTTACCTATTATCATGAAATGTGTATTTCTTTACGAACCAGAGCAACATTTCTGAAAATTACATCTATTGCCTTTATAAAACATTTAATTATATTTTCAGTTGACCATGGTTAAAGCGACCATGAATAGATATTTTATAGCTTTGTCTATTTTTTTCCCAGTTACAATTAATGGCAGTATCATGGATTTTAGTGATCTTCAGTGCGATGGTTAAGAATAATAAATAATTATATGTATATAAAATGTCTATTATAATCATTTAATTGTATGATGGTCACGTCCCTAGCGGCCTTGTATTTGACAAAGTTGTAATCGAGTTAATGATCGTTTGTGACTGTAGGTTCTCCCGCTGCTGTAATACATGAAAATATAAGGTATATATATATATATATATATATTTATATATATGTATGATTTTGACAAAAAATTTCTAAATTCATAATATATATTTTTGTTTCATATCAAGAAGAGAAAACGGAAATCATCGCTTTGGCTGAATGCTCCAATGAAGAATAACGTTAGCACCTCGTGTGCTTAAAATAATGGACTATATATACATCATTTTTATTTATATAATAGTTTTTTTTGTTTTTTTGTTTTTTTGAAGGAACATGTAAGTATGACACTTATTTCTTATGCGCGCGATTAGGAATAAGCGATTCAATTAAAATTGTGAGAAATATTGTAATAACCAGTAGACTAAGAGAAATTTATCTTTTATATTTTTATCGGCAATATGAGCTAAGATAGTTAAAAAGTACGTAACACATACATACTGTCAATAGATTTGTATTTACTACGAAAAATTACATATAAATTACGAATGTGAAAATACAAAATAGGAAAAAGGACCTATAAAAATTATTCTTTTTCCATAAACAATAAGAGAGACCATGGTTTGTAGAGAGACTGTCTGGCACATACAGAGAGTCTGTCTGTGCTTCAAAAAGTGATGTGCAAAGAGACCTCCCGTTCACCAAGACATTTACATAAATATCGGCCAATTAATCGGTATCTTCTTAAAGAATAAACCTAAAAGAATACGTACGATGTTCATATTATGGACATTGTCAAAGCAATTACTCGCTAAACCCTGCAGAAAGTGCCGATGTTGTCTACCATGTTGGTACATTACTAAACTCTTTGTCCGAGTTTCGGAGCGCAGTCGCTGATAATTAAACAATTTACACGCATACATTTTGTGTATACATAGTAAATACATTTTAATATTCAGTGCACTACTTAATATTGAACAACTCACCTGTTGTGACCATTGATCTTTTTTTTATGCAATCTGTTCATCGTGAGTTTGTGTTTTCAGCAGAGAATGACCGGTGTGAACGCAGAGAGCCTGCTGGTTTCAGAAAAGACTATGCACCGTGTATTGTATATATCTATGTCTAAAATAGACCAGATGCAAACATTGCTATTTTCATACAAATTTTGCTCATTAAGTGACAACTTCACACATTTCAGACTGAACATTCAGACTGATCTTGGTAAGCTTTTTCATCTTGAAATGGTCGTATTTCTTGTCAATATATATTTTTTATTAATGCAAAAATTTAACCAAATATTATATGAAAGATTTATTCATTTTAAGAGTTAAGAAGAATGATTTGTATCACATATCTAGATAAGTAAGTTTGATATGTTTTTTATTTCATATTTACTCCGTCGTCCAAGCCTTCAACCCCTATACTCCCAAAAAAGGGCCGCCGCCCCGTGAACCCCTTCTCACGCCAGGACTCTAGAAACCATTGACAGCTTTGAAAACCTTGTTAAAATAGTTTTTTCTAAACATTGATGATGAAAAGTACCAGAGATAAACAGTGCACTTAAGTCATGATGAAAATGGTTGAACTGGTTATGTGCCAAGTGAACTGGACTAAGAGGGAAGAAAGGGAATTGAGTTCTCAAATAAGTGAGAAGATATAAAGTTCAGTATGATTGCAGAATTTCTTGTGAACATTTGAAGCTCGAGGTTAGACTAAGAATAGATAGAGAAAACTGTCAAATATCATTTAAAGTAAAATGAAGATCTAAAACGTTCACGTGTAAATGGCTTAACTGAAGGCAGAACGTGTCTGACATAAAATCCAGAGGAAACTGAGTCACTCGTGTATCAATGTGGTCTAACAATGGGTAATTTAATTGTTTCAAAGAAATATCCGAAAGTGTCAAGCTCTGAAAGTTGCTGTCAGCTGATTTATAACACCAAGAAAACTATACTTGTCTGAAGATTCTAAATATATTTAAGAAATAGTTTAGTACGTAATGCCACCGGTACATATATAACTCGTTTCAAATTTGTATAGGAAATGTGAAGCTGGGAAAAATGTGCGAACTTATTATCGCGTTGTTTAAAGCAGGGCGTTTGGAACAAATACATGATAGTGTAATTGTAATTTGGGAAAAAAGGGTATCGAGAAAACCCTGGTAAAGGAAGACAAATAATCTTATGGGACAATCTTAGGACATAGAAATTTTGTGTAATCGTTTCCGATAAATTATCATTATGAACCATGCCTAATAAAAGTCTAAATGCTCCATGTAAGCAATCTATGACTGCTGCAAGATGGGAAAGAATTGTAAGGGATTTCCTTGTTTCCGCCCCCCCCCCCCCCACACACACACACAAACACACACACTTTAAAGAGCGAAAATGCATTGTTTGTAACAATCTTTCATCGAAATAAAACCGGGAGTCATGTCAGAAAACGCTTAGATTTCATACGGCTCCAAAACAAAAGCAGTAACTAAGATTATGGACTGGAGAGACTGGATATTTGTAACTGTCTGATGTATGAACTTAACAAAGTGCTTCATCGTAATAAAAACCGCTTGTCATATCAAAAACCTGTAATAGTGTTTCTCTGAAACTAATATAATACAACCAGGTGTCATTTCACTTTCACAAAAAAATCTATTAAATTTCATACAGTTCAACAACGAAATGTGAAGCAGAGAAATTGCTGCAAGTATTAGAGAAGAATTGGTATCCGTCTTATTCATGAACAGACTAAGAGTAAAGTGTCAAAAGCCTGTCCAAAATAACAAAGTTAACGAAAACGACCCTTTACAATCGATCTATCAAAATTACTGATCAAAAACAAAACCATCTATCCTGATACATCCAAATGTCACCCCTCTTAATTTAGAACATTCTGCAACTCTTGGGCCATAACCCCGAGATCGGGATATGTGACAAAAAGTCAACTGATGAGAAATACCACGTAAATGAAGGCATTCTGGAAAGAAGAAACCATTGTAAGGATGGGGTCTTCAAGTAAATTCAATTGCATTGTAATCAACATTGATTATTTGTATTAGTATTTTAATATCATAAACCGGCCATGGAACTTTGGAAAAAAATGCGTTTGAAATAATTATGATAAGGCGGAGCCTATATATATATATAGGTTGTCTACAGTTATGTTTGTTGGGTTTAACGTCCTACCGACAATTTTAAGTCATTTGGAGACGATGTCTACTTGAGACAGATATAGTGCTGCTACAATGCAGTATCACGCCGTAGACATGTGGCATGCTACCACACCCAGTCACATTATCCTGACACCGAGCCAACCAGTCCTGCAACTACCCATTTATGCAAACATTTTTTTTATATACAGGTATATATTTAATTCTATTTCATACTTCAATAATTAAGTGTGTTTGTTTATTTATAGTATTTGACATCCCACCGAAAGAATTTCAGTCATTTAGGTAATATGTCTATTTGAGACAGACAAAGCGTTGCCGCACTGGAGTATTCAGTTACATTACCAACCACTCCTGGAACTACCCTTATATGCTGAGCGCAAAGAAAGGGAGCTATATCAATACATTTTCACGAATTGGTATATTGCGGCCGGGGATCGAACCAACGACCCCACCCGATTTCGGGGCAGATGTTCTAATCACTCGCTCACCGGGACCGATATATATCAAACTACATGTAAAACGTATCAACTACAGGGTGTATGTGTTGGGTATCATTAAACATGTTTAACAGAAGCGGAAAAAGTGAGCTTCCACCGGTATTCGAATCACATACCATTTCAATATTAACGGGTTACTCTACAAACTCAGCTTTCGAACCTGTCAGTGAAACTGCTTGCCATAAGACGGTTTAAAACGAAGCGGAATGCCATTATCACCAAGCAAATTGCAATTATCAAGAAGCAGTGAGCGACATCAGCACGCATGGTGTTGCTTGAATTTCAGAAAGCATGATTTCCCTGTAACCAAGGACAACGGAAGGCAACGAAGCACAAGCAAAATGCGAATGTCACTACACATAATGCACTTATCAAAACGCATTCATCGATATCAACAAGCACACAAGGATAACACCAAGCAAAATTACATTGCCATGATGTAATGTTTGCTTAAATATCATTCCATATAAAACCCTGCAGAAAAAAGGAGTTGCGGTCCAACAGATGATCAAGCTAAAGAACCCTCAGACCTTCCGAAAAGTGCCTGTTTGTCTGACACCATTGTCGATTTCTAGTTCGGTCCTGTTAATATTTCTATACAGTCTGTCCGAATGTCCGGTAAAGTTTTTAGCAGCTTTGTTAGCTATATACGTATATGACTGACCTAAGTGGTGAAAATTCATTTAATTAAATCAGGATCTATAAAGATATGGTAATAAAATATTAAAAACTCCATAAAAATAAATGGTAATCAATAACGGAATCTTGTTTGAATTCAGTCCTGTGAAGTTCATTTCCGTCCTGTAAATCTTTAAAAATTACAGAATTAAATGTCCTGTGATTCCTAAGATCTTTTCGAAATATCTGAACCCTGTAAAGGTAATGTAATCAAAGGCCATTAATCCAGAACCAAATGTGGAAGAATGAATTGCCACTTTCATACAAAGCCACATAGAACGACAAGTGTATAAAGGGGAGACCGGGGCTAGTTGCTACAATTATTAGAAAGGTTATTTATTTCAGCCCTCCAATTTCAGCTCACTTGAGCACACGAAGTGCTCAAGGTAAGCTATTGTGATCACCCTCCATCCGTCGTCGTCAACAATTTGATTTAAACGACAACTCCTCTGAAACCACTGGACAGAATTTGATTAAACTTGGCAGGGATGATCCTTGGGGAACACTCAAAAAAGTTGTTAAAATAAACTTGATTCATGTTGAATCATGAAAACTTTAAAAATCATCTCCTTCAAAACTACTCAGATTTCAAAATGTTTTAGTACAGATGTTCCCTGTGTAACCCTCTACCAAAGTTGCTAAAATTATTCCGATCCGAAAAAAACATGGCCGACCTCGGAAACCTTAGAAACAATACGGAGATGTCATTTTTGATAATTGTAACCAAAGTGAAAAAATACAGATTGAGACAGCTAGAATTGTTACTGGTAGTACTAAATTAGTTTCGGTAGATAAGCTGTACAACGAAACCGGTTGGTTAAGCCTATAAAACAGACGTCAAATAAACAAATTAGTCTTAATTTACAAAATACTTCATCTTTTAATCCCTTCCTATCTCCGATCTATGCTATCAGAGAGAACGAGTGATATGCAATATACATGACGTAATAGAGATGAGATAATATACCAATGATACCATGTAAGACATGGCAGGCCCAAACTATTAATACGTTTAAAACACATTTATCTAATCTATTCCCAATCAGAATTGTTCCGTACTTTTACTACACAGGATCTCGCGAATTTCAGATCTTACATACCAGACTTAGAACTGAATGTAGTTCCTTAAATAGCCATTTCTTTGTTATAAAACATCGTTCACTCTCCATTATGCCTGTATGGAGTCGAGAAACCTTAACACATTATCTTTTAGTGTCTAATCTATGCAAACGCTCGCTCTCAAATGATGGAATCTGTAATATTGCCATGAATACCACTATCACTTACTTATCTACGGCAGTGAAATCCTTACTGACGATCAAAACAAACGTATATTTTGTGATGGTCAGAAATACATTTAGAATACTAAACGATTTGGTTAAAGCTCTACCCCACCCTTCTTGTCAGGTAACCCAATTTCTACTCTAATATTTGTTTCATTCATCAGAGTTTCCTTCATTATTATTTTTTGTTGTTGTTATCTATATCTACTCCATTTTATTAGCTCACCTGAGCACAACGTGCTCATGGTGAGCTTTTATGATCGCCTTTTGTCCGTGCGTGCGTGCGTGCGTCCGTCGTCAACAATTTCTTTAAACAACATCTCCTTCTAAACTACTCACTGGCTTTTGGTAAAACTTCACAGGAATGTTCATAATGGTGCCCTTTACCAAAGTTGTTAAAATTATTTTGATTGTTCACTAATCTAGGTCACAGGAGCTAAAAATAGATTTTAAAAATGAAAATGATCTTTTGACACTCTACCAAGATTGTTCAAATTATGACCCTTGGGTCAAAAATGGCCCCGCCCCAGGGGCCACATGATTTAACATAGGCTAATATAGGAAAAACTTGAATAATCTTCTCCGAAACCACATGGCCTAGCCTTTTGATTTTTGGTATGTAGCATGATCTTATGACTCTCTTCCAAGATTGTTCAAATTATGACCCTGGGGTCAAAATTGTTCCCGCCCCAGGGGTCACTTGATTTAACATAGGCTAATATAGGAAAAAACTTGAAAAATCTTATTCTCAGAAACCACAAGGCCTGGGGTTTAGATTAGATATTTAGTGTGAAGCATTATCTACTGGGTCTCTACACGTTTTTACAAATCATGACCATTGGGTCAAATTTGGTCCCACCAAAGGGTTCCCTGATTTTACATAGGCTAATATAGGAAAAACTTTAAAAATCTTCTTAGAAACCACAAGGCCTGGTGTGTAGCATTGTCTAGTGGATCTCTTCTAAGTTTGTTCAAATCATGACACTGGGGTCAAAATTGGCCCCACCCCAGGGGTCACTTGATTTAACATAGACTAATATAGGAGAAACCTGAAAAAAATCTTCTTCTCAGAAATCACAAAGCCTGGAGTTTAGATATTTGGTATGTAACATGGGCTAATAGACCTCTACCAAGTTTGTTCAAATCATGAATCATGCATTGTCTAGTGGATCTATACTTAGTTTGTTCAAATCATGGCCATGGGGTCAAATTTGGCCCCGCCATAGGGGTCACCTGATTTTACATAGGCTAATATAGAAATAACTTGAAAATTCTTCTTTTTAGAAAACTAGAAAACACATGGCCTGGGGTTTAGATATTTGGTGAAAATTGGCCCCGCCCCAGGGATCACTTGATTTTACATAGACTTATTTTGGAAAAAAAAAACAACTAGAAAAATCTTCTTCTCAAAAACCACAAGGTCTGGAGTTTAGATATTTGGTATGTAACATGGGCTAATAGACCTCTACCAAGTTTGTTCAAATCATGACCCTGGGGTCAAAATTGGCTCTGCCCCAGGGGTCACTTGATTTTACATAGCCTAATGATACCAGGTGAGCGATCCAGGGCCATCATGGCCCTCTTGTTGTTGTTATTTTTGTTCTTTCTAAACAGTATTTGATTATCTTTGGAGCTCAACGACAGTTATGTGTAAATAATGCATTGTAACATCTTTAACATGGGAGAAGGTGTAAATAAGCTTCGGCTTCAACTCCATCCCAAAACTGTATTGTCAAATTGTAAACTTGCTATGTATTTAATTGAATAATTATGTTTAAACCAAATGTATGCTTCCATTATATTATATGAATGGTTCGATCAGTTTGATATTTTTTTTAACACTTAGTGTAACGAATCATTGTCAAAAGGCAATCTAATCGAAGTAATAACGCGAAATGTCCCAATTTATACATATTTTTAAATCTGCTCATCTCTCAACTTCCGGTTTCTTTCGGCAATTCCCACTGGATGACGTAATACAAATACGCAAGCAATTTCCCACGATCTGATGATGTCAATTTCACATCGTCCAATCATATCGCTAGATTCAAAATCGACAAAACAATAACCGAAGTTGATAGTGGAGCAGACTTCTGAAAATGAAGAAACTGTTAACATTTCCCGTTATTACTTCGCTAAGGTTGTCATTTGACAATGATTCGTTATACCATGTGTTCGCTGAATATCAGGACTGATCGAAACGTGCAAAGAATATGATGGTAGCATACATTTATACAAAGGTATGACCTTCGTCATCAAGTAATGACAGATTCTTTTCCTTACCATGTTTCAATATACAGTGAAGGGCAACGAAACGTTTTAGTTGTGTGTGACGTCAGTCACACCAACTATAGTATTACGTTTTCAACCCAGATTCTCCTAGATTTAAAACCGAATAACCTAACACCGAATATTGTAAATATGATCGAACAATTGTATAAATTTCTCCACAACATAGATATGCTAGAATTAAGCAAAAATGCTGAAAAAATTAATGCTGTGTCAAAAATAAATATTTACAGGCTACAAAAATCGCCTGTGACTTGAAAACATTATAGGACTATTTTTCTATGCTGATGTGTAGGTTTTACCACGCCATCGCTTTACCAAACGCACGAATTTAGTTTGTTTTGATTACATTAAAGCCGATACCTCGCTCCATCTAGAGCATTATGACAGATGTATTTATAAACTTGATTTGTGGAATTACTGACAACCCTTACAGTTTTGATGACCAAAATCTGAGTTTCCCCATGTTATTTTTATTCTACATTATTTTGTTTTTGAAAATTGCGCGTGGGCCTAAAAATAGACTTTTCCGAATTCCCAATCTTGATCGAAAATGTGTTGCTTCTGCATCGGTTTCTTAATCAGATTTGTTTACTGTTCTATGTGGAAAACAAAAGATGAACTGAAGAAGAGAACATTTCTAAATAATGGTGCTTTATAGATTACTCAACGAAATAGAGAGCTTCGCTGTACTGTACAGTAAAAACATTCATGAAAGGCAAATAGAAAACGTTAAAACAAAAAGATGTTATTGCAGACCGATTTACAGAAACTTAAGGAATCAACAAACGTGACATTCAGCACACACATTGTGGATTACAAAATAAGGTAGACATATCTCTTAAATTTTTAAATATGTATGTAAGATATTGAGTTTTATGAAACCTGAAGATCTAGGTGAATTTTCTATTTGAACAAATGAAAGCCTAGTTAACATGGATACGTAATTAAATTTATGTCAAGAATGTCCAGTAATCAGCTATTCACTTTATCAGCCTTTTAAAAAGTGGGGGAAAAAAAGAAAGTGAAAATGACATTATTTTGTACAAAATATGTCGATCATTGTAAAATTTTAATATATCTCCGCAGGTGCAGTTTGACATTTTACTCCTGTGCTGTCTGAGCAGGGAAAACTTGCGACAAATGTCAACATTCTGGGAGTGTACACCGGGTTAGTTGTTTATAAGGAAGAAAAGAACCACAGGTAATAATATATGGTGTGGCAGTATTGTTTATTCTTATAGCATAAAGCAAAAACCTGTTATATATTATATTGTTATAGGTCTTTGCATAAAGAATGGAAAAAGTGTTTTATCTTCCAATTAGGTCTGATCAAATTCATTTCCAATGTAGAATGGTCACAATAAAGCACAAATTGATTCAATAAGCATGCAAACAATTTCTGAAATTTCAGTTATCAAGAAGTTTTAATTAAGCAAAACCCTTTTGTAAATTGTGGGTTCAATGTGAGTTTTTATGATAACCAAAATGTCTGTTACAATAACTCTCATTTGTCAACATTTCGTTTCAAGTGATATATAGACAAGTACTTCTGCCATGCGATTGGTACGTGGCAATTCTCTCTTATCCCAATTATTTCATGGTATTGTGCGTGTAATATGTAACCAAATGAGAAAAATGTGCAGTTGAAAAAAAATACTCAAACTTGGACCTCTCGCCTACAGGACAAGTACTCGACCGACTGAACAACCAAATTGATTACACAGAATCTTTCACTGATATGATGACTTATTGGCTTTTACATACTCCCCTGCCAATTTGGAATTCATCGTTGAATATACAGAAACAATTTGCTGTGTTCTTGACTAACAAAAAGGCCATATAAGAAAGTGTGTCTAAGCGATGCATTTCCACCATAAACAATTACTGCACACTATATTTTTGACTATCAAACATTGAATTGTTGCCGGGATAATTCCCGAATTTCCGTAGATAATCATTCCAAACCTTGGCCAGAGTGGAGGCCATTTTAATATTAATCCATACATAAACATTTGTAGGTAACATCTTTTTTTCATAGTTTCTCAAACTTTCTGAGTAATTTCAAAATATTTAATTGTTTGCTTTATGTTGAATGGTATATAAGAAAAGATATCACATCCCATTGAGGATGATAGCACACAATGTTTACCATTGAATGGTAATGCCAAAAATATCGTAATCTTAATATACAAAAAAAATGGTTTTGTGTTAGCTACCTTCCTGAGTGTTAGTTGATTTTGAGGGAATAGTAGTTTTAATGTCTGACAGGAATTGTACATTGTAGTTAACCTAATCAAGAGATGTTTTGAATAAATTCTGAGATCATGGTTTTGATCTCGCCTTAAAATGGAGCTGAGCAACCACGTGGAAACCATACATTTTCATACTTTGACTTATGTAAAATTAAATTTTTGCATGAAACGAGCATTCAAAAAATAGAATAGTGTTGACACCAGGGTGACTTTGCTAGTTTGCGATTAATCATTACTATCGCAAAATATTGCTTTTTTTTGTTTTTGCTAACCAGCTTTTTATTGTTTTGATGACCTTATTTTATGTAAAGGAATAAGTAAGATGAGAATCAAAAAATAATATAATTCCATGATAAAATGGACCTTTCTGCATTTTGAAAGCGTGGATAAAAATTGTTGGCGATATACAAATCTTTGCAACATTTCTTTGCTAATAACTTTGCTCATCAGTTTGTCCAGTTTAATCTTTGTGCTCCCACACCCCTTAAAAATGGGGGGGGGGGAAGAATGTAGTCAGCAACTTGTCTGTCTGTATATCTGACTGAGCATCAGGTTTTTTCTCAGTTATAACAAAAAAAAACAACCAATGAAGTGATTTAAGTTGAACTTCAAACAATGAATTGATAGGGGGTATTGAGAGTAAGTGTAGTGCAAAAGAACTATAACTATTTAGTCCGGTTTTCTAGTATTTTCCCTTGGTACATTTTGATTGTCAAGTTCATAAATGAAATTTAATTATTATTGCAACTATTGATAGAGGAGAGTTAGTGGCATTTCGATGAAACTGCATCGAACGGATCAGTATCAAGTCTTGTGCATATCTTCAGCACATAGTTTCGAAGGAAATATCACAGAGTTACGGCTCTTTGTATTTTTGATGCACTCTTGTCCGCACCTCATTTGAAAACTTCCTAGTTCGAATTGGATGGACTGCACAGTGCATATTTTCAGCACATTTGGGTTGGATGAATTATTACAGTTATGGCCTTTATTTTAGTTTTTTTTTTTGTTTTTTTTTTACGCATCATCTTCAAACCTCGCCTTGAATTGGATGAAACTTCACATAATTGATCAGTATCCAGTTGAATTGTGTATATCGTCAGCGTGTTTATATGAGATGATTTATTAGAGAGTGTGTGTGGCCCTTTGTTTCTTAAAATATATCTATATAATGTGCACACTTTCAAATTCTTGTCTGCATTATATCTCAAAACTCCTGAGTTGGATAGGATGAAACGTCACAATATTGATCACTACCAAGTCTAGTGTGCATCATCATGTGCCATTGTTTAATCGCATATTTATTGTATTTTTAGCAACACATGTACTACAGATTCTTGACACACATTTCCTAAACTCCTGTCTTGAAACAGACAAAACTTTATTACATTGATTGGTTCATGCAGTCTTGCTATGAATACAGTTGGTGTGTTTAAGCGGTAGTCCACTCCTAATGAAAATTTATTTGAATACTCAGTTTTTATGTTATCATAGTGTGTAAAGTGCAGGACTACACATACTTTTGAAGTATCAGAGAAATTAAGCCCCAACTAAAAATGATAAATCGTCCTCAGGACTGAGTACAAGTATAAATTACTCCAAATTGCGGCGGGAATAACATTAAAACTATACCATTCTCCTTAGCAAAGTTAAGAATGTCTACAGCAATATGCGAATGATGGTTGTCTAACAAGAGCAAGACAGGTTTTTTTCCTTTTTTCGGTTTTACGTGTTAAACAAAGTGTTTAAGAAACAAAAGGAAATTGTCTTTAGTCATTCACCCAGACTGGTGCGCACTTCCTATACAACCAACTGGACCATCGCGTACGAAGTCTTTGAAATGAGCCCAGGAAAAATAAACATTGGAGGTAAAGCGATTCTTGAGGCACTTAGAGTGCAACATAACGTGGCAAGACTACCTCCTTCACCCGAAGTACTAGCTCCAACCTGTTTCATGCCTTTCTCAGCAACAATCGCTCTTGGCTTTTGGACGGTAGCGATGCCAGTTTTATCCACATTCCGAAATGAGCAAAATGATTTACATGCATGTCCATTACTGTTCTTAGCTTCAAAAAGAAAATGCTGACGTTGCGACTGAGGCTAATGGCTCGTGACACACTGGTTGCCTCTAGTAGTGGATGTTTTATTCCGCCGCATAAACGAAAAAAAAACAAAAAAAAAAACTGGCAGGGCCAGCGCATTTGTTTGCCTCCAAAGAAGCAGGTATGCTGATGCCAAAACCTTCAGCACACTCGTAAGCAAGAACTCTTGCTTCTTTAGGAGAAAGTCTGAATTCACTAGTATTGCTTCATGATCTGATGTGAATACTTGCTGCTTTTTGTCATAAGAAACCTTAATCTTCCCATAACCACTTTCCTTGACATTCTTTATGTAACGGCATAATGTCAAAGGGCTCACACCTACAGTTTCGGCCTTAGATCGAATGTTTTTTTCCTCCTTTAAGGACCGTTCTGACAGCATCTGGTGATATACCATACCTGCTTTTTTCTCTCTTTTTTTCTTTATAAGTGAGGACCATCCTGAAAAACAAGAGGGCCATGATGGCCTGAATCACTCACCTGATTAATATTGCATTTATTGCATTTTATAAAACAGTCAAACTGAATACAAAACCCATGCAGAAGTACAGCAAAAAAAGTGTAACTGCACACAAAAACTGCACCTGTGGTTAAAGTTTTGATGGTCATAGCTATAAAATCAGGTGACCCTTTAGGGCAGGACCAAATTATACCCAAGAGCCATGATTTGAAAACTTGGTTCAGGTCCACAAAGCCATGTTACCAAATATCTAAACCCATGATCTTGTGGTTTCTGAAAAGATCTTTTCGAAACTCTCCTATATAAGTCTATGTAAAATCAAGTGACCCCTGGGGTGGGGCCAATATTGACCTGAGGCCCATGAGCCAACTTCATACATGTTGTACATGTCTATGGGGCCATGTAATACACCAAAAATTTAAACTCCAGGCCTTGTGGTTTCTGACAAGAGGATTTTTCTAGATTTTCCTGTATATGCCTATGTAAAATCAAGTGACCCCTGGGGCGGGGCCAATTTTGACCCCAGGGCCATGAGGTGAACAAAGTTGATACATGTCTATAAGGTCATGTTGCAAAGCAAATATCTAAACTCCAGACCTTGTCATTTCTAACAAGAACTGTTTTTCTAAATTTTCCCATATATGCCTATGCAAAATACAATGGCCCTGGGGCGGGGCCAATTTGACCCAAGGGACAAGCTGCTACCCAAAACCTTAATTCCAGGCCTTGTGGTTTCTGACAAGATTTTTTTTCTAGATTTTTCTATATGAGCCTATGTAAAACAAGAGGGCCATGATGACCCTCAATCGCTAACCTGAATCTGGTTTGTTGTAGAAAGGCTGGAACCATGAGGGATACTATATACCAAATATCAAAGTTGTAGGTCTGTATGTTTCTAAGAGAATGCATTTTATAGTTATGCATTGTTGTTGCCATGGCCACAAGTTCTTCATGATCCAACCAATGGTTTCAGAAGTAAAGATTTTTTTGTTTTTCTTATATAGTTCCATACAAAATATGGGTGTGGTCCCGGGAATATCCTCATGTAAACCTTAATGCACATATTTGCTGGTAGTGTTGAGGCACCAGAAGCTGATGCTATGTACCAATTATCAAATCCGTAGGTCTGTATGTTTCTGAGAAAACGCATTTTGAAATTATGCTTTCTTCATGAAATTCAATAGAAATTAGGAATAAGCCTAAGGCTAACATAAGTATCATTTTAGTTAAATTTGGTAAAAATCCATGGACAAGTTTTGGAAAAGAAGTGTTTTTTTCAAGAATTTCCTATATAGGTCTATATAAAAATCCGCGTGTGCCTATGGGCGTGGCCCATTGTGACCCCAGGGGCAAAATTTTTGCACTGATGTTGAGGCAACATGAGCTGATGCTATGTACCAAATATCAAATATGTAGGTCTTTATATTTCTGAGAAAAAGCATTTAAGAATTTTCCCTTCTGGTAGCCATGGCAACCAGAGATTTTAATTGAATTGAAAAAATGGAATTTGCATTAGCTATCATAATATCATTTTGGAAAAATTTGATGAAAATCCATTTGGTAGTTTCAGAGGAGAAGATTGTTGAAATTGTTGACGCACAACAAAACAAGTTATGTATTCTGGTTGCCATGGCAACCAAAGTTCTTTATGAAATTCAATAAAAATTAGGAATTAGACTCATGCTTACATAAGAATCATTTTAATGAAATGTGGTGAAAATCCATAGAGTGGTTTCGGAAGAGAAGACTTTTCAAGAATTCCCTATATAGTACCATACAAAAATCCGGGTGTGGTCCTTCGGCTCTGCACATTGTGACCCCAGGGACACAAATTTTGCATGATGTTGAGGCAATATGAGCTTATGCTAAGTACAAAATATCAAATCTGTAGGTCTTTATGTTTCTGAGAAAGGGCATTTTAAAGATTTTATCTTTATGCCATGGCAACCAGAGTTTTTCATGGAATTGAAAAAAAAGAAAAGGAATTTGCATAAGGCTATCATAAGTATCATTATGGCAAAATGTGATGAAAATCAGTCCCTTAGTTTCATTGTTGACGGACAGCAGACAATAAAGTGATCATAAAAGCTCACAATGAGCACATTTAAAGTAAATAGTTGACGCCGGACGCACGGATGCACGGACGCTGGACAAAAGGCGATCACAATAACTCACCATGACAACATTGTGCTCATGTGAGCTAAAAAGGGGTTGGGGGACAACATCTTACATTATAAATGTTACAATAATTAAGAAAATAATCATTATCTACAATTGCACCAAAAAAAATTTGTGACCCAACATCACCATGACAACACCAGTAGACCAGTCCTAAACCAATCCAAGTGCTGACAGGCTAATCCTGAGATATGGGGATGGACTGTGACAGACGTACTACCCCTGACCTACTTCCCATGACCCCTGAGGGAGTCCACGTGACTTCTGGCTCACCCCTCTTCGTGTGTGTAACCAAACATAAATACCACTGTCACATACCTCCGAGAATCAGCCTGTCAGACCTTAATTCAGTGAATTCATTTTTTGCAAATTTCGGTTAAAATGCTGGTTTAATATTTCCAAACCAAAAGGATTGTTTTTTCTTCCATCATAAGGCAAACCAAATTAGAACTTGACATTGTAGTGACCTTGATTTAATGTGACCTAGTGATTCAATAAATGTTTTCTTGAATTTTTCTGTCAATAAATATTTTATTGAATTTTTCTATCAATAAATATTTCACTGAATATTTCTGACAAGTTTTTATATCAATTACATTCTTTTGATAGTTCAGTACTGTACTACAACATGCATTAAGTAAGGTCCAAAACTCCAAATAGATTAACCTTAATTCCTGAGTAACAATGCGGAGCTATAGAGATTTTCCTGGACATTCTGCCAATACTTATCGTACGAAACTAATTGGTCTACAGCAACAGGTTTTCTGTTTTAACTGGTGATGATAAAAGAAAACTAACACCTTCAAATCTACCCTGATGTGGCTATACAGACAATACTGACAGATTCTGCTATTTATATTTTAAGCACTCTGACCAGTTAATAAACATTAAAAAGAAGAACAACCATTTTTCTTGTTTCAGTCAATGACTCAGTTCCCATATTTTTTTTGCAAATTTTCCGATGCAAGAATGCACCTGAATAGAATGATTATATCACTGACAAAACAACTGATTGTAAATATGGAGTTGCCATTCATGAAACAGAATATTAACCCTAAACCTGCTGAATTTCTCAAATGGACTTAGCCGGCACCTTTTTTGGAACTGCCTATTATCAAGTTTATGGATAACAAGATGAAAACTTGTAGTTGGAAAGCCAACAGTAAAGAGCCAGACCTTCCTGCACAATAACAAATAAATGTTTGAGCACTCTTCATTTCATACTGCATTAATTTTGTCGAAGTTTCAAAAAGGAGACTTCGCTTGGCACTTGGCGAATTTAAAACATCTCCTGTTGAAAGCCTTTATGTAGCTGCAAATGAACCATCATTATATCTACGTAGAGAAAAATTAACCTTATAGTATATTACAAAACTCAAATCAAATCCGAGTAATCCAACTTTTGATAGCGTATTTCACACTAACTATAAAACATTATTTGAGAGCAAACCTAAGTTTATCAAACCTTTGGGTTTGCGTGCTCAGAATCTTATTTCAGGTTTAGAAATTGACATAAAAGTCATTAAAACAAAATGACACAAATTCCACCTTGGACACTTAAAAGACCTGAAGTTAATCTTAGTCTTCACAATTTTAAAAAGTCCATCATTGATCCAATTTTATTTCAATCAAAGTTCAATGAAATAAGGTCTACTTATGGAGACCATTATGACATTTATACAGATGGCTCTAAAGATGGAAATACGACCACATGTGCAGTCATAAGCTACTTTTACACAAAATTATATCGTTTACCGGATGGTGCTTCGATTTTCTCTGCAGAAGCAAAAGCTATTGAGTTAGCTTTACATGCGGTATCGTCTATACGGTCCGATACATTTATCATATTTTCTGATTCCTTGTCTGTTCTACAATTAATTAAAAACATTAACTTTTCGAATCCACTAATACAAGGTATTTTAATTAAACATCATCACCTATCTTTTTCGAAACAATTATATTCTGTTGGGTTCCCAGTCATATGGGAATTCGAGGTAATGAGAGAGCTGATCGTGCTGCTAAGGCAGCCTCCGATTTAAACGAGGCTGATATAAAATTTCCATTTACAGATTTGAAATCTTCTGTAAATAAATTGATCTTTTCAAAATGGCAATCTAGTTGGGACAACGCTTAATGTAATAAGTTACATTCTATTCAACCATCCTTAGGTTTTTGGTATCCATCTTCCCGCGCTGTGCGTAGGGAGGAATTTGTTATTAATCGTTGTCGCATAGGACATACTCGTTTGACTCACTCCTATCTTTTAAATCGAGAAGAACAACCTGTATGCATTCCTTGCCAGGAACCGTATACTATCAAACATATTTTAGTCTACTGTATTGATTTAAGTCTTATTAGAACTAATTATTTTAATGTGGCATCTATGTTACACCTTTTTAATACTGTTTCTGTTGATACTTTGATCGCTTTTATTAAAGACGTTGGTATAAATAACAAGCTTTGATTTTACATACTAAACGTGTATACTCTCCTGCTGTGGGGGATTCTCTTGTGTATAGTTATGTGACTAATTGTAATTTTAAGCGTTTTTAGACACCATATGACGTCTTTCGACTGTTAAGGTGTCTTTAAATCAATATTCTATTCTATTCAAAAAGGAAATGATAGCGATAGAAAAAAAAAGAACATGGCCGCTAGTGTTAAGCCATATAACCCAATCTTGAGGTAATCATTATAGTAATGTGAAATTTGCCTGTGCACATATCACCACAAACAATTTATATTTGTTAGTACAGGGTTCTAAGAAGCACTACAGTTTGGTCGCCAATAACGAATTTTCGCCAGTAGCGGATAATTTTTATAAATCACGGCCTCTGCAATTTATAGGTGTGAAGGAAATGGTGTTTAAAAACTATATTTCTTTCAGTGGGCCTTTGGGAGATATAGATACACTTTGATTACTTTCATTGATGACCTAGTTATTTTCCCGGCATCCTTCGCGTGTGCACATGTCCGCAGCATGTGCTAAATTTCAGCCTCGTTTTGAAACATCAAGTCCCGAAATACCTAAATCGTTATTTAAATATCAATTATTTTCCGAAAAGGTAACCAGTATTCGGAAGGTAAGTTATCTTAAACCAATATCAAAAGAGAAGTTCACTTCAAATCTTAACTTACACTCTTTTACAAGCTCGGATGTGAACCCTTGTGTAATAGTCATTAACGGACCACATGAATTGATACACATGACGTAATATGGCGGGTAACAAAGCCGGTGTATTGCACATTAGGGATAGTCTCAACTAAGACTTCAACTATCAAAAGTACATTTGCTTAAAAAATAAATATATATTTTTATTGTTATTGTATGATTTTGCGCAAAATTAAACAATTAAATGAATTTGATATATTTAAGATTTCTTAAAGGAAATTTGAAATTAGTGCCAGGTTCTTGCCGCACTTACATCTGTGTTTTATTGCAACATTAGTTATGCATTCAGTATTTTGTTGCTTTACAGGTCATGTGTATTGTTTTTCAAACTAAAAGTTTAATCCATGAAAATTCAAAATGTATGCACACGTATTAGTTTTAACTGCAGAAAATGAGTCCCAAACGTAGATCTAATCCTCCAACACCCAACCAGAAAACTGCAAAAAAGATCCAGAAGAAATATGGGAAGAGAATGACTCCAGAAAAGAAAGAAAGACTTAGAAAAGCCTTATTCTGTGTAAGTAATGGTGCAAAAAACATTGAGAAAAGCTGCAAATGAAAACTCATTATCATATTTTTTATACAGACGATATTCAGGAGAGGTTGACTTTTATAAGTGCAAAGGTCCAAATACAATTTTCACTGAATCTGAAGAAGAAAAAATGGCAGAATTGTTAAATGAGATGACGCAGCGAGGGGTAGGGCTAAGGATGTGCGAGTTTCTTGATTTTGTACAAGATGTGGTGAAGCGTGAAAAGAGGAAGACACCTTTCAAGTGTGGCAGACCTGGAAAAAAATGGTAATAAGCTTTTCTTAACAGAAATAAGCATATTATCAGACCCCGCAATGAAACTGACTTGGAAATGAAAAGGGCTAAAGTAACCAAGGAAAAGACTGACATGTGGTACAACAAGTTTAGAGATTTTCTTGTAAGTAAAGACTTGATCAACTCTCCAAATAGAATTTGGAATGCAGATGAAGCAGGGTTCAACATGGGAGCCATGAAGAGGAAAGTGATAGGCCCAACACGGAAAGACTTGGATTATTCTTGAGTGCTAAAGGAAGCGGAATAGAATTGTACCGTATTGTGCCAAATGCAACATACATAATGCAACCCTTAGATAAGGGTGTACTTGGCCCCCTAAAAACTAAGTGGCATATTGTATGCAGAAAGTACACACGTGAAAATCCTGGAAAATGCATTGGAAAGGAAAACTTTGCAGAGAAGCTTACAGAAGCTTATCTACAATTTTACAAACCACTGACAGTAATGAATGCATTTAAGGCTTCTGGTGTCTATCCTGTAGATAGCACTGTAATTACCAGTGAAATGCTCAAGCCATCTTTAACATTTGCTGACAAAACAGCTCTTACCAACACTGATGACCTTGAAACATGCACACCTGACACTGAGGAGCAAGTAAAAGCAAAAGGCGCCCTTGAAGTTTTTGAGGAAAGTCTCTTAACTCCTGCTAAGGAAAGGTTCAGCACTCGCATGAAGGAAGCGTATGACTTGGAGGGTGTATCACCTTGTTTTGATGTGTATAAGAAGATTCACGTGAAAGCCTATCCAGCTGAAGATCAGATCAAAACAAATCCCGGCTGTGGACTTGACATACTAGCGGATGCAGCATTATTCCGGAAGGATCAAGAACAGGCTGGTCCAAGTTCAGCTGTATCCCCTGTGTTAATGGAGAGTTTGGGGTTTCCAAAAGCTTCTGAGCAACCAAAGCCTGTTAGAAAATCCATGACTAACATCCTCCCAGATAATTTGACATCAGAGGACAGCATCAGAACTTTCTCATTAAAGCAACTAGACAAAGTGAAGACATTTCCTGAAAAGGAAAAGAAAGCAAAAGAGAAATACTTGAACAGAAAAAGTAAACAACAGTGTGCCATCAGAAAGAAAGGTCCAAAGTCAAAGTCAGCAAAGCGAAAAAGGCCCTTGACTGAAAGTGAAAAGCTGCAGCAAGAAGTTAAAAGCAGTGAGGACGATGTATGCTGTGAAGCTTGTCACATGACATATAAGGAGGATGAGGAACTGGGTTTAGGCCGGGTGTGGGTAGAATGTGATTTGTGTCAAAAGTAGATGCATACAGACTGTCTGAGCTATGAGATTAATGAAAATGACCCTTTTTTGTCACAATGCAAAGATATTTATGTACACTACAACATGTAACTAAATACAAATAACATTCTAACTACTTGTTTTAATATCTTTTCATATTAACACTGCTTTTTCATGCAATCTGATCTTGTTTTTGAATAAAAGTATTAAAATTTGTACTTAAATAATTTAATATCTAAAATCTGTTTCAGTCTTCTAAAGAAAATACTTCAAATGCAGAACCTACCAGTAGTATCCATTCTTCCGACAGGACATCTTTATCTAAAGCATCCTAACTTTTGCTGAAAAACTCTGTGATTAAAGGGTATCATGTGTTTCAAATCCGTCCACCTAAAACACACCCACCAACTCGGCTTACTATAGACAGGGAGTATACCAATACCCATGAAAAAAATGCTTGTCTTGTCTGGTTACCACCTTTTGAAACATTCCCTGTTGATCTGCATAATCAGTTTATAGACGAAAAAAGACAATTAATGTTGAGTGATGTTGCAGGATTACCTGTTGGACATGTACCAAAATGCCTTTGTGAATTTTTTTGTGATGTAATGGATAATGGTGGAAAGATATATGCTGAGGTTACAGGGGATCTTTTACTTAGTTATATGCTGAGGTTACAGGGGATCCTTTACCTAGTTATTTGCTGAGGTTACAGGGGATCCTTTACCTAGTTTCCCACCATGGCCTGCCAAAGACCAGGAAGGAGGTGGCATTGTATTACCATGCAAATACATTTTCATTGTTACTGATATTGAACTGTATTTTGTTAAACTTCAAATATGTTTAGATAATTGTACAGAAGGCAAAGGCAAGGAAGTTGAAAACGAATTGTAAACATTTGTTACATTTTGTTCAGTTCACAAATAATTGAAACACAAACCCTGTGTAGTCCATTTAAGTAAGGTCACGGTACGTACCGAGGCCGAATCAACAAATAATTGAGCATTGTATAAGCGCGCTTTTGATTGGTTCTATATTGACGCTTTAAAGTTTGGAAACAATTTTTTAAATGGCGTCCGGCGAGAATATGCTGTCAAACTTACAGATGCACCTGCATCTTTTCGATCTAAAGTTTGGAAACAATTTGGTTTCCGCGAAGGTTCATCGAGAGAAATTGCTGTTTGCAAGATATGCTTTGCAGATATTCCATACAAAGCAGGTAATACATCAAATCTGCAAAAACATCTAGACAGAAAACATCAAGAAATCGGTAAGCCGGAAAAAACAAAAGAGAATACACCTAAAAGTCAATTGAAACTTTCTGATGTTTTTGGGAGAAAAAAAAAACTGTCACAGAACAGCCCTCGTGCACAAACTATTACCAACGCAATAGCAAGTTCCATTGCCTACGACATGAGGCCATACTCTGTTGTGCAGAATGATGGATTTAGATACCTTCTTAATACTCTAGAACCGAGGTATGAAATTCCAAGCAGAACTCACATGGCTGAGACAGTAATGCCACGACGTTATGATCATGTTAGAGCAAGGGTTCAGACAGAGATGAAAAAAGCTCAGACAATTGCAATCACAACTGATTCATGGTCATTTAGGGCAACTGAAAATTATGTGGCTGTAACTGCACATTTTGTTGATGTGTATGATGGATGGAAAGTGAAAAGTTACACTCTTGAAACCAAAAAATTGATACTTTGGTGGTATTGTTAAAATGTTTATCCATAAACTTAAGTTTCTAGTCAAGCTGCTCAGGTGTTTTTGTTTGTTTGAATAATTTGTTGTTGTTAAGATTCAAACCAGATGGTTATTAAAAGTTAAGTGAGTTTTGTGTTTCTCTTCGGATTGTGAGTCTGCAGTTTTCTTTAGACAAAGTGAGAATTTATACCCGAAACCCTAATACCGTGTACTGTACCGTACCGTGAGGGTCCTGTACCGTTTCAGCCCTACTAGATATATGCTGAGGTTACAGGGGATCCTTTACCTAGTTATATGCTGAGGTTACAGGGGATCCTTTACCTAGTTATATGCTGAGGTTACAGGGGATCCTTTACCTAGTTATATGCTGAGGTTACAGGGGATCCTTTACCTAGTAGGGGATCCTTTACCTAGTTATATGCTGAGGTTACAGGGGATCCTTTACCTAGTTTCCCACCATGGCCCGCCAAAGACCAGGAAGGAGGTGGCATTGTATTACCATGCAAATACATTTTCATTGTTACTGATATTGAACTGTATTTTGTTAAATTTCAAATATGTTTAGATAATTGTACAGAAGGCAACGGCAAGGAAGTTGAAAACGAATTGTAAACATTTGTTACATTTTGTTCATTTCACAAATAATTGAAACACAAACCCTGTGTAGTGGTAAACACTTTGGTAACACTTATTAAACTCAAATTAAAATCATGTTCATGTTTATTTTGTCAATTTTCATTCCATTCTAGATAAATCAGCTGGTTCCTGTCATAACTGAGTGTTTTGAGATTGCCCCTGTGTTCATATTTCAGGTGATTCTCTATTGGAGAAAGTGGTCCTCTTTTGGGGAAGTCATCAGTGGCCCAAAATAATTTCAAAAGTTAATTAGAAGAAAACATTTTCGGGTGGGATCGCTTTAATAATTTAAGGTATCAATAACATTATATGCTACATAAAGAAATTATAAAAAATGAGTTGATAGAAAATTTTCGGACTTTATGTAAGAAGTGATTCTTAACTGGCGACCAAACTGTATTTGTTCAAAGGTACCAAGCAGGAGTATAATATTATTTCGTCAAAAAACAACAACAAACTCTCTGCACAGCATTACTGGAAGGTACTGGGTTACAGCTAGCACAAGCACTTGATTCAGAAGATGCAGAAAGCACTGGTTAGTTATCTCTCCATAAACCAGTTAGTAGTAAAAACCTGTTAGAAAATAAATAAGAAGTGTCTCTTTCTGCAAGTGTTGGCTGGTTGGTTGTAATATGCACTGACTTTTAATGATGAGATGTTTCTTTCTTCTCCAAGTATACTGTTTGTTACTGGAAGTTGGTCGTAAAACTGGTGATGAGATGAAGACACAAAGAGACGCAGCCTTACAGTATCCAAATGAAACCTGAATGACCTTGTGAGCCTTTCCGTCATTATTGCTGTTATCATTCCACTCCCTAAGTTCCTTGGAAAGAATCCTTGCCTTTCACAGGGTTGAAGCCGACTGGCAGATGCACTTGTGTAGTAACCAACTCCACAAAAGATGACATTAATGAAGATGAGTGAAGTGACATGAATGTAATGAGAAGCAAACTTCATTTGCAGCATGAGTGATGATTTAAAAGTATTTGCTGGCAACAGGAGAAGTTAGTCTACCAGTAAATTAAGGTAGCATGACATTTTGCCTTTGTAAAAGAAGATTCTTTTTTAAAATTTTGGCAACTGCATGATAATCAAACTTTTTTTATATATATTTCAGACAGTGGAATCATACTGAGAGTTGACATTTTCTACTCAGTTGTTGGTAACTTTGAAAATCCTATTGCCAGCAATATTACACCTAAAAAGCTTACTAAGTTAAATCTATATAACTGACATTCTTCTTTCTATTTAATTTTCATTCTTATGTTTTCACTCAAAAAAAAACAATTATAATAAAAAAAAACATGAAATTATGAATCATGATACTAAAATTTACCTCGCTGATTATTCCTCTGGTATTGATCATGAAGGAAATCATCTCTAACTCATGAAGAAATATCAAGAGATTCTCACTTAGAAGCTTTAAAGATACAGCTTGTTGATGGTTAGGCTGATACTGTCAGAAGACACATGAGGTGATGTGTGAAATGAGACATGTGGAAAGACAAGCTACAAAATATTAAAAACTAAACAGATCAGAAACAAGCCAAGCACTTTCAATGGATACTAACAAACTGGTTTACATGTTGAAAAAATTTTGTCCTTGAATTTCTATCAATAATGGCTCCTTGCTTAGTTCCCAGTGAACAGGGTTTTTTGAAGGAATGAAATCTGTACCGATTATCTACTTCATGTCATTATCTTATTTTGTGATTCCTATACATCGCTTGTGTTTTATGC
Organism: Solen grandis; assembly: GCA_021229015.1. NCBI lineage: Eukaryota > Metazoa > Mollusca > Bivalvia > Adapedonta > Solenidae > Solen > Solen grandis. The sequence continues at coordinate 25,659,012 of CM037793.1, read as the reverse complement.
TGTCAAAATGTTATTGCATGAATCAGTTTGATTATCTAGTGACAATTCATGACATCACTCCAAGATAAGAAGGTATGAACAATCGCGGGTATTTTCTAATCCAGACACCCCCAATGTTTAGTGTTACAAAACACGGGGCTTCTCAAGTGCTTTGGTGGGTAGGATTTGAGTGTGCTAAGGGACATCCCATAACACAGAATATAATTGAAATCTGAGGTTAATAAATGATTGAAATGAGCCAACATGTGTACAAGCTCCCTGTCATAGATTTACAACCAAAGTTCCAGTATCAATCTTGCCAAGTATGCTTATTGGAAACAAAACACAATAAAAACAGTTTTGTTTACAATATCATGCACCTGAAGTCTCCAGATAAACTAAATCTTGAAGCAAGACTCTTTGATCTACCTGAACAGTGCAGTTAAGTAGTGTCACTGGGTAGCTTAGTAAGAAACTGGTCCTCTATTATAATTAATATTATACAATAAATTACAAGTAACTTAGAATAACTGTGTGTACATACATACATACATACATACACTATAGGGCACGTATGTAACATAAGCTGTACCGACTATATTAAAACCGTCTGACACTGCCTTCTACGCGTTTTAAGTGTATATATTCACAACATTGCGAGTACATAATGACAGAAAACTCAAAAATTTTTCGTCCTACAAAGGAGTGCTCCGAAGACAAGGAGGAATCAACCAGACAACAACAACATGGCTACCAATTTTCTGTCATTCATTATTTCATTCATATCTCTTTTTTATTTTATACACATTATACCATTATTATTATTATTATTTTAAATTAAATATTCATCATATAAATATTATATACCGAAGAGGGAGACATTCTATTAGTATATTTCCATACCGACTCTCGTTGATAATGATATAATAGTAAAAAGAAAGTATGTTTTTTTGTTGTTGTTTTTTTTTTTGGTTCTTTGCAACTGAAAGACTAACAAACTTTATATAGTAATCACATACGAGTAAGTCTTAGAGTATTTTATGATTGATAAAACAAATAAAAACATTTTGATTGTTAAAACAGTAAGTAAAATATGCGATTTAGCGAATATAGTTATTTTATAGGAACAAATAATTTATACTAAAAGTTGAAAGCATGGGACCACCTTAAAAGTTAGTTGCCGATTAATTAGATTTTCTGCTATCTTCTTCGGAGAAATATGGATTGGATGTTAAACGTCAAACAAGAAAAAGAAACGATTTGTTTTGTAAGTACGTTAACAGTTGCTTAGCCACTGTTTTATTTCTCTCATGCTTTTCACCTGTATATGCCAATCTAGCAATTTAGATTTTATACCAAACTTTATGGGCGTGGACAAATCAGCACATAGATTTGCGGGAGCGCTAGACGATGTCCGTAGGTCTGCATGTCTTAATGATTTCCTGCACGGAATTGAAGTTAATATTTTTTTAAAGGACCTGTTCAATAAAGGGCACAGGACAAAATCACACGCACAAAACTTGAACCATAAATATTTTGAATATTGTACAATATGGATAAGATTAATAATAATAATCATTTATAACAGCCGTTTAGCCGTTCATATTGTTTGGCATGCATTCAAACCAGCGTCAGCTTGGCGCTAAAAAAAAAACGTTTACAGTTGAGACAAAATACTGAACGAACAAACAAACAATGTTGGTATTTTTAAAAACGGCTATAAAAAAGCCTGTGCAATTTTCAAAGCTTGCGAAAAAATTATTGATGAGAAATCTCCGTTTGATACGTTCTATATATTCTTAATATCATCTTTGGATGTATGTAAAACTTGATTAACATATTTTCCTGATGACTTTGTGTTAACAATTCTCGCGAACACGTGGTACATTTGTAAAGAACAAGATATCAGTAAACTACTGTTATCAGTATATTTTTTATTGCGATTGCTATCGTTATGATAATAAAATAAAAAAATATATATTTATAAATCATTTTCATTAAAAAATCGTTCACTCATTACATGTGCTATGTCTCCTCTACACAGTGTGACGACAGAGTCCGTCGCTTTTTCAGGGGGACCGATATTTAGTGTGTTCCGATTTCCCGTAGCTCGCTTAGTTTATTTCGGTCGTTCATTTCAGATGAACACACGTTTAACCAGAGAGTGTGAGAGTGTGTGTCTTATAGTCAATGAAGGTTTTAAAAGCACTGAGAATCAGCAAGAAAAAAATGCAAATGCATAAGAAATAAATATATATATTTAAAAAGAAATCATCTGTGAAATTTAAGTTGGTGTTTAATGTAAATTTACATTGACTTTGAGTGCCATTTTCAGTACTTATCTATGCAATAATCTTCATTTACACACACACACATGTTTGTATAACTAACCTTGTGAGGTCAATGAATGTAAGGTACATTTTGAGGACGTTATCTAAATGAAGTATTGGGTCATGCCAATTTGAAAACTTAGTTCGTTTAAGTCATTTTATACATGCACATATCAAGATTTGCTATAACTGCGTTAGAAACCACCTAATGAATTGTGAGTACCTCTCTTCTTATTCTATACATGTGAGGACATACAAACGAGGACCTTCATTTGAATATTTTACACTCACAGTCAAAACATTGGATCAAAGTGAGGACGTTCATTTACATATGTTACACATCACTGAAACATTGCTGACATTGTGAGGACCCGAAACTTAAGCGATTCTACAAATATCATAAAATTACTGTTCACACAAATATGTAACGATTCCTTAGAAAATCCTCGGATCTACATGTACCCTATAGCTCTCTATTATAACGTTTTCAATCTTCTATATTGACTGCTTTTTCGGTGTAAGCTTTAAAAATGAATTTGGCCTAATTCTTGAACTAATCAAATCTTGGTAATCAACCGAAATCAGTGAATAAGTAACGATTTCATTGGTTTGCATAATTTTTTTTTGGATATTCCAACTTAAAATGGGTACATGATGACTGTCAAATGAGAGATGAACACACGTTTAACCAGTTATACGTGACGGTAAATATTGTTAACATAATGTTTTTGCATATTGCTGAACCTGTAGTCAAATTAAGATTACAGATATTATAATAATGTCATGTAAACCGTGCTTACCGTAAATCGCAGATCGTGGATAGCATATCGTATGGAATCAGATTAAGAACGCATCGTACGGCATTGAATCGCACGGGTGAATCAAACTTGCTATCGCATATCGTATATCGTTCTTATTTCAATCGTATATCAATCGTATTTTGACAACTGATACGATAGCACCACTGTATCTTTGTACAGAGCGAGTGTCAATAAAAGTATCCAGTAAAAAACAATAGAACAAAAGGCCAGTCATGGACCTAGAACGCTCACCAGAGTACCATTAGCTTAATTCAAGATTTCAGGTCACTTGATTTTACATGGTGTAATAGTAGCAACCTGTTCCAAATTTCAGACAAATAATTCTAAAATTTCTATACATGACGAAATAAGAAAACAAGTCATTTATCAGCAGCACTTATTCGGCAAGGGGTCAACACCACATATGCAATAACAGTATAGGACCTTAGGATTAGCATAAGTGCAAAACGGATTTTAATAATGTACATTAGTTTCAGAAGAGAAGGAACTTTGTTCAGTAGGAGTTCCACCGCATCACATTCCTGCACCTTAATCACACCTTAACGACGTCAATATAGTCCGTCAACGTCAACAGTTTTTCAATCGGCGGCCATTTTGTTTGTTTATATCAGATTTGTTTCCTGATTTGACGTCATAATAGACGATAAACAATTGAGAAAATACAGTGACTACTTAAACCATGGTTCTTGACACACTCTTGTCTATTACTAGCCACTGTCATTGCGTCATTATGAAATTGACACGGTTACAAAATTCGAATCGACAGGATGTGTATTCAATGAGGGGCGCTATAAAAGTTTATCAGCGAGGGAGAAAGAGATTTTGTATGCTGCATTATGGTTGTGATCTGCATCTAACTAACATGGGATAAAAATCCGAATTACTCCTTAAAAATGTCATGGAAATGACTTTTTATCACAATGCTAAAACAGAGAGAGAGAGAGAGAGAGAGTGTGTGTGTGTGTCTTATAGTCAATGAAGGTTTTAAAAGCAGTGAGAATCAGCAAGAAAAAAATGCAAATGCATAAGAATTAAATATTTATATTTAAAAAGAAATCATCTGTGAAATTTAAGTTGGTGTTTAATGTAAATTTACATTGACTTGGAGTGCCATTTTCTGTACTTATCTATGCAATAATCTTCATTTACACACACACACACACAACTCCATTCCTGTGTTAATAGGACATTAAAACTTATTCATCATCAGAAAAAAAATAATTAAAAAATGCCTTTCCCTTCTTGATTAAAAGAATAGGGACCTGTTTGTGGTTCAGATGCCAATCAGTAAACCTATTTTTAACGATGCCCTAAATTATATTATTTTCATATACAGTACAGCTTTAAACCTATACACCTTCCCAAGTACAGTCACAAAGTACTGGTCCAGCCAATGAACATGTAAGTTGTAAGAACTTGTTTCCATGTAGAGTAGAACAAACAATATTGAAGTATAAACCTATGAATCTGTTTATCTAGTTTTCTGTATGTTGTGTCGAAATCATATACAGCAAGAAAGCATTTTTTTAAGCTTAGATGAGTGACTGCCAGATAACTTTCAAGATAATTTAATTGTTTGCATTTGATTTTTCTTTTTGAGTATTAAAGTGTTTGAATTTAATTTTCTTTTTGGGAATTTTAATGTATTGATCTTGAATATATAGGGGTATATAAGGCTTCTTATTCTCTCTCTCTCTCTCACACACATTGAATTATGACACAATATATATTTTAGTTGTTTATTGATATTCTAAGATTACATTTAAGATATCAAAAATAATTTCAACATTCAGCAATGTCCGACTTTGAAATGACAGCAGAGACCTTTGTCTGCTTTCTGCAATCTGAAAAGAAGTAATAATGATCATTAGTATGATTAACATGATTATAACATGCTCACATCTTAAGTGCACATATTTAACAGAAATATAAACTTAAACCCAAACAGATTAATTCCAAATTCAATTCCAACACTACATTAGGTGAAATACCATCAAAATAGTGTGATTATCTAATTTATTCTTTTTCAAACATTATTGTTCATTGACATTTTTTTTTCATCACCACATCTGTCACTGCTTGTTTCACGTGTGCTATGTGTATGATCTGTCAAGCACAGTCTACAATTTCACATAATAAGTAAAATACACTTAATACAGTACATATAATTTGATTTGTGGTCTTTTCTCTTTCAAAGATAAAGAAAGCTTAATACTGTAGATAATAAATAAATGTGTACTCAGGACTCTCTCTCTGTTTTGGGGGAACAGTACCTCTACCTTCAAAAGGGGGACTTTTTATGTCATTTTCTTCTTTGAGGGGAATTTTATGCAATTTTTGCTGCACATACTGCATTAAATATATAAGTAAAAATGTACAAAATAGGTCCTGTCTAGTATCTTTGTTTGGTAAAACTGAAATGAAATTCAAACGCTATACAACAGTCTAGCACTTGATCATATTTGTTATATATGTGAGCCCTTACATTTTTGTTTGTAGGGGAATTTGCTTGAAAAGGGGGGGGACATACGTTTTGGCTGGGGGAATGGTGCCTTATACAGGTACTCAAAATGGATATCAAGAGTCCCTGGTGCGTTGCAGATATTTGCAGTTTACATGAAAATCATTGTTGTTGTTTTTCCTACTTTGCAGCAGCATTCATTATTAAACTTTTTAGATATTTATAGTGATGCATTTTTTTTATCTTTATCTTACCTTCACATAACACTGCTGTGCGACTATGACACCATGGTTTTTCTTCACAAAACTTGAATTGGACCTGAAACAAATAATGACTCAAAAATGTTCATTTATGTAAACTCCTATTAATTTTTCACTAAGAAAAACTTCTCGATTAGGGACAAGAAAACATGCATACATAGTATGATTTATCCAATTTGGTTATTCTTCATGATGAAAAGTCATGGTTGAGATTATGTCGCAAAAAGGCACCTGAAAAAAAGGAAGAAAAAAAAAAAACAAATGGGGAGGGGAACAGGCCTTTGTTATCTGGAAAATTCAACATTTTGACTTAATTTGGAACTCAGAATTTTCAATAAGTATATTGCAACATATTATTTTAAAATTGATCTTATCATAAAAATCATTTTTATTTAAAATCAATTTAATGTTGATGTAAATAGATCATTACTGTAATAATCATGAAATGAGACTGAAAACATGTAAGGATGTCATATAAGATGTACCACAGTACTGTTCTCTGGAATTTGTTCATATAATCTGTTAAAAACGCTTTTGAAACAACCCTCTTTCAATACAAGGGGTCACTGTGTAAAAGTTTGAAATTCATGTTGAACACAAATTTGACACCAGCAGATGAACGGACTTGATTGTGTATTGATCAAGCTAGTGAAAAATCAAAATTATTCTAGTTATTATACTTAAAAAAGAGTTTAAAATATCTCATAATCCTCCAACTTGGAAATCTTTACACAGTCGTCTGCCTGCGTGTGATGATAATAGCGATTTAATCGTTTGGAAGACGTCTCAATAAAAAGTTCATTTCTTCCTTAGATGAAAAGGTATATTTTAAAAACGGGATTCTATCAAATAAACCATTACAACCTCCTAGTTTTGACATTTCACAAGAATACCATGCGCGATGAAAATGGCGCGCGCAAAACCATGACAGTTGATAGACAGTCCAAAAAAAAAACTCTAAAAAATATATATTTAAAACTCATAATATAATACATTTAATTGCAACGAATTAGTACTTTACCTTTATTTTCAAATCCTTTGATGCTTTCGTTGATAATGTAGCAGATTTTTTAGCAAAAAATGAACGCTGGCTTTCAACACAGCCTGAAAACCTTTACTGTAGCACCGCTTCCGAATTGTTACACGTAAGAGTAAAATGTACCGTAATTACCAAAAAGGGGCTGAATTCGGGAAAATTCATTTAGAAACAAGCCAAAACACAGAATAGTTTGATTTCTTCACATTTTGTCTTTATTTTAAGCAATGAACAACAAAGGACAGGTATTTTATTTGGTTTCAAATAAGATAAATATAAGAAATCAACTTCCGGTTTGACCTACGAAATACGGTGAGTTAATTTAAATACGATTTTCCAAAAATCTGTAATACAGATATTCTTTTTACTCTAATGTTTAGTAGTTAAGGAAATATCATACTAAATAAGAAAATATAAAGGAAATGTGTATTGCAAATGTTTAGCTTTTTGGAGGAGAAAAGTGAGTATTTCACTAAAATGAAAACAAGAAAATAAAACAGATTTTCTGAAGTAAAAGTACAATTTCTTCGAAATGATTGGAACCATTTTAAAAAAAACATCCTATAATTTCAATATAATTCAGTACAAAAACCTTATGAGAAGGGGTTGAGATATCCATTTTATATAGGTTATTAGAAATAGGCATTAAACCAGATGTAGAATCAGTCGTGGCATATTTCCTGAAAATCGGAGGTAGATTCGTGCAAAGGTGATGAGGTGTATGCACGTTCAGTGATTCCGTGGAATTCCTGCTAATTGTGTGTTGCAAAGGTTATATCATACATGAACAAACCTTAAACACTTGCATAGCCAAAATTAAGCAGTCATAAGTCATTTGGTTCATTCATATTTTTGCCATTACTAACATAATTTTGTGTGACATACGGCTCGTATATATATATATATATATATATATATATATATATATATATATGTGTGTGTGTGTGTACAGTAACAAATGGTTGTATCTTTCCACCCGGTTACATACAAAAACCAACACATTAAACAACACTACTGGCTCAGCTATTACGATTTATTCAAAGATTTTAATATAATATAAACATTTTGAAACAATTTCCCATAATATGTACAACTACTTTATATAAAGTAACTATTTATAAAGAGAGATAAACAATATTTTATATACGAGTTACTTAAGAAAATTAGCCGAACACCTTGGGGCCTCATTTAAAGGGATGAACCTCATTTTAACAAATATGGTTAACAGTCATAGGGTGACCATTTGTGTTAAAATGAAATTAAATTCTGACCTTTGGTTTCAGAGGAAATTATTATTTATTTTTTTTTTTTTTTTTTTTATGACCATAAGGTTTCGATTGAGTTCGATTACAGCTGAGATCCGTCAATTAGGTCAGGAGTTATGCCCCTTTTAATATTCCAAAAATGCGATATTTCACTTTGTTTACACTCTAGCATCTTCATTTTTTTTAGTAATCATCTTCAAACTTTATGACAATGCTTATGACCATAAGGTCTCGATTGAGTTCGATAATGGCTGAGATCCGTCAATTAGGTCAGGAGTTATGCCCCTTTTAATATAAAAAATGCCAGATTTCACTTTGTTTACACTCTAGCATCTTCATATTTTGAGTAATCATCTTCAAAGTTTATGGCAATGCTTATGACCATAAGGTCTCGATTTATTTCGATTATGGCTGAGATCCGTCAATTAGGTAAGGAGTTTAATTTTACATGCGTTACCGATTAAACGTGCTTACTCTCCTGCTGTGCGAGATTCACTTGTGTATAGTGTTGTGACTGCGTAATTTTAAGCGTTTTAAGACGTCTTTCGACTGCTGAGGTGTCTCTTAATCAATATTCTATTCTTATATAATGATTATATATAAGAAAAAGCAAAAAAAAAAAATCATAATTCTTGAAATATTCATCTAAACACAAAATCTAGCCTTCTTGCACTACTACATATAACGGTAAGTATTGTGGGTAAGTTTGAACCAAATCCTCCGGTCGGTGTAAAAGGTGTTGCAATCACAAGGTCCAGCTAACGGAAGAAGAGAAGGACCACTGGAGTATTCCATAATACAACCCTTCGCGTGTATAAAAATGAATACAATCAATGCAAAGATATGATATTAGTTAACTAATATTTTAAGACAAAAATGCTTTTGTATCTTGTTATGAGTTTTTATATTCACTTTTACATTAGTATTATTCATCGACACTTCGGTGTCAATGTTTTAAGAAAGTGTGTTATCTATATTATTGCGTTATTCAACTGATGATATCTGATAATTCAGGAGATTATCCTCATTATATTCGCTATTTGTTTTGAAAGTAGGATGGCCTTCATAATTTGCACCATTATTCACACCTTGCTTGATGGATAAAACACTTAATTACCTTCTAAGAGAAACTGGGTGTGTTTCTGCACTTACAGTGCTATTTTAACTTCTAGAAAAACAAAACAACATTTATGGACACCATATAAGATAAAATTACTGGTAACATTTTTTTTCAGATTGAAGTCGGAAACGGGCAAGTTTCCTGGTGGCTTCAAACTGCAGGCCTTCAAATCATCTATTGCTGTTCGTAGCATCTAGCAACAAGAGACTGTAGCAAGCATTGGTGAAAATAGGCGACGTAGAGAAAAAAAGGACCCGTCGTAAGACCCGGGCTACTATTCCACCAACAATACTTAGCGCTTAGTAATACTTAAATTCTTAAACGAGGTAGATACACATTCCACTATTACTATTTCATGAAATATTCATGTACCTGACTTAGCTGAAATGAATTATTACCTTAATAATCAACAACAATTAATAAGAAATGAATGATATGTGTAATTTTCAGAGAAACAAGTTAATGAAATTTATCCTTAAGTATTTAAGTTTTGCTTAGCGCTAAGAATTGTTGGTAGAATTCGACCCAGGAGGCCTGAGATGATCATAAAGAAATTGATGGGTGGCTTCTTTGACCAAGTCATTTAACAAAGAAAGGGGATGAATACCTTTGTAGATAATATCATCTTTGTGAATTTTACTTTAAAAACTTCACACATCTTCTCTGAAACCAAAGGGCAGAATTGAATGTTCTTCGACACAAATGGTCACCTCATAGTGCTTAACCATAATTTATTGCTAAAATAAAGTTGATCCCTAGAAAAATGTGGCCCCTCTGAGGTCAGACCGTTTCCTTTATACTCCATAAAGAAAATTTCAAAAGTCTTCCTCTGTAAAACCAATAGTCAGATTTCAATTTCATTTAGCACAATTGGTCACCTCATGAATGTCTACAATAATTACTGAAACAAAGTTCATCCCTTGAAAAATGAGGCCCTTAGAGGGTTGTTTAGTTTCCTTACTCGTATATAACAGAAATTTGTTTTTTTTTCTGGAACTAATGTTCAGAATTATTTTTTGTTTTGCACCAATGATTACCTCAAGCCTTCATACTATAATTGTGTAGGCATTTCGATCATTTGAAAACTGAGGCCTTCAAATGATTGACTAAATTAAGAGTTATTTGTATGTGAAACCAGGTAAAATCAAATGACTTGAATCGTTTTAAATAAGATGATGTAATCTGGATGTAATCTAGGGCCATATGGCCCTCTTGTTTTTGCAGTTAAATGTGTAAATATACTTATAACATACACATATACCGAATTTATATTTTAGATGGTTCCAAATAATTTTAAAAGTCAAGGTAGAGTGTCACCCAAGGATTATCTGCCTTGAGAAAAAAAACTGTACATTTGGACACCAAGATTTTTCAAATGTGTACTATATACATACATGTTTAAGGAAAACAGACGCCGCCCCCTGGCGGCCATGTTTTTTTTACCAATCCAAATAATTTTTACAATCATGTAAATCTTCATTTACATCTGTTCCATCGACTGATGTAACTGAGGTTTCCGGTACGGTAGTCATCAGTGTAGGATCAGTTGACCAAGGCCATGATACTCTAGACGCTCCGCTGATGCCAGATGATTTTGATTTTTCAGTAAACATCATTGGTGAATTATGATAAGTTGTCTTACCCTGGAATAGTTCAGGATGTAGACAACGAGTCAGTGATTGTGACAGTCATGCAAAATATGGTAAAAATCAGCATTTCTGGCCAGCTAGGGGTGATTTATTATTACTTTGACCAAGTTGTAACGATGATTGTTTCATGCACGGGTTTACGTGTATGAAAGTAAATATGACACTACCGTGATTCCGGTTTGATAAGTTGTATTTTATCTTTGTTCATTAAAATTATTTTAAGAAATCACTATGTTTATGTCAAAAATGTATAGCAGTCAGACAATATTCTGTTGATGTCACACTGTTCATTTTATCAAAACAGATAATATAACATTTTTTTCTGATACGTCATTAAGTTTTTTGTTTGTTTCGCCGCCATGATTGTATACAGTACACAAACACTAGTTTTTTTTTTTTAGTTTTTTTTTCTTCATAAATTCTTATTAGAATGCCGATTCATAAACAGACGTGTGGCACTAGTAAAGGCTACTACAGCTATTTACACAAAATTTATTGCGAACGCAGTACTGTTATACTTGTCATCATCGTTATTTTCTATCATTATGCATATAACAATTTCTAAAATAAAACCTGCACAATGTTACTTGATTAGTTCTATTTGCATTTTGTCTTTTCGCAGAAAAATAAATGAAATGAAAAATCAAAATGAAATAAGTGATACTAGAGTAATAAGTACCGAAAAACATGACTGCACACCATTACGTATATTTCTCAAAGACACTGACTACCATTAATTGTGGATCATCATTTTTTATATAAAAAAGGATGAATGTATTTTTGTAGATTACAAGTTTTTCATTTTTCATTCGGTATTAGTCCATCGCGATGCTGACTTCTGCAATTTTGAGGTCACCAGGGTTGTGCGACGGCCTGAGTCATTATTGTCATCTGAAGCGCTTGAGAACAAACTTCTATGTATTTTGATGATAAATATCAAATCAATGATTTAAACGCGTTTTATTTTTGTATTCTCCCGAACCACTGAAAGGATCATAATCAATTAGTCACCCATTTATAAAATGCTTTTACTACCTACGCGAATTTATTTCCGCTGAAAGCACTCTTTGCAGTTTTTGAGATTTTACGGTCTAGTGGAGACTAGGCCAAGCTGGTGACGCCAGTCTCTAAGTTGCAGGATTATATGAGTAATATATTTAATATAAATTACTACTGTTGACAACGTTTGTTTGATGTATCTCTAGTCTTTTCCAGGACAGAGAACAAATTATGAATCCTGTCTATTTATCTCTGAAATAGGACTTCCACCTTCCGCCGTTACTAGGCACACGGTTTCCAAGCATACAGAAATTAGCAAATACCTGACACGCTGTCATCGCCAGAGGTTATCTGATCGTCCTGAAACCTTAAGAAGGACAAAAGACGAAGTGTTTCATCTTTCCTACCTTTTAACAGGGTCTCGTCGCGTTTTATCGATTTGTCGTCATACATGCTATTACATATAATTGACGTTTATTACATTACCCAATTAAATCGTCCAAAACCGTTTTGATTTCAAAGACAAAACTTTGAATCAAGATATTAAAAAAAAAAAAAACAGTAAAATTAGTATAATTCGAAACACTATAAGCTGGTTATGTCAGATCACCGTTTCGATTTCAAAGACAAAGGTTTTTTTGGGTTTTTTTGTTGCTGTTATTATTATTATTATTAAAGAAGGGGAGATAAATTATGTCAAAATAAGACTTAAGAGTTATGGCCCTTTATTAGAATATAGTTCTTGTGATAATAGTATGTGAAGTTTGATGACAGACGGTAAGTTTTAGCTCAGGGTGAGTTATTGGAATCTCCCGTCGTGCGGCGTCAACAATTTTCTTTAAAGTCGTGCGCGTCAACAATTTTCTTTAAAAGACATCTCCTCTGAAACCGTTAGAAATTGATGACACTTGGCAAGAATGATCCTTTGGTGACCCTTCACAAAAGTTGCTATAATAGATTTGATCCATGCAGAACTCTGGCTGTCATTTTATTTCATCTTCCTCTCTGAAACCAATGGTCACAATTTTAATTTCATTTTACACAAATGGTCACCTAATTTTTCTGTACTACAGTCGAACTTCGGTGACTCGAAACTGAAACCAGGAACACCATACTTTACTCGAACACATTTCAAGGTCCCAGCAAAACGTGAACCTGTCAGTCTCTTTGAAACAATAAACGACATAATCTGAGAAGATTGCATGGAAATTGAACCAAACATAAATTCAGGCGCTTCAATAGCCCTAAAAAAGCATATTTTCGAAAATTTGAAATTTCCGATATTTTTGTGAAGTTTGACCGCTAATAGGGGCCAAAACGTGCATAGCCTGAAGTTCTCACACTAAATATTTTATCAGCATTTGTGTTGCAAATCATATGCAGCAAACAAAATACTTCTTACTTACCTCAAACTAAAATGGTTATGGTTTTCGTAGACCCAACCATACTAGCATGCTTTTTGGTAAGGTTCGAACATTCAACCTCTCCTACCGCATAAACTTTCCTATACCTGAACTTAAGATACATCATATTTTAAAGGGTGTCAACAAAGATTTTAATAATAAAAAAAAATAATAAAATTGAACTTCAAAATATTGAGAAGAAACATTAGAAGAACAATAGCTTTTCGCACTGCGAGGTGCGAAAACCTAATCAGGTCTTTAAAGCTCTACCATACTTAATATGTTTATTGAAGTGCAATAACCAAGTTCATGATGTCATTGAAGTGTTATGGCTAATGTTTATGTTGTGTTTGAAGTTTTATGACCAAGTTTATGTTGTTTTTATGACCAGTTTGGTACGGGATTCCGTTAGGGCCATCGCCTATAAAGGAAAAAATCTTAAACTCGATATCACGAAATCGCGAAATCTTTGTTGTTCGACCTGGGATAAGTCGATCACTGATGACAGGAACCGTCGAACCTAATTTCCGGCCCAAGGTTTAGAGTGCTATATGTATTTCTTACGTATCTGTCGAACCAGTTAACACCCTACATGTGACGTTCGCTTGCGATTCAGTTACAACCTGCGGTGCACCGTGTTTTTCACACATTATGAGATTGGCACAGGCATTTATTAATTATTCTTTTTGAAGTAATTTGATAAATGTTACTTGTTTCATTTGAACTGATACTTATGATATCTGATTGTGCTATTTTTGTGGATTATTCACAA
>CM037793.1:25594817-25644817 GCA_021229015.1 Solen grandis | reverse complement strand
TTTGACCTCTTTCATATCATGAATATCTCAATATGAGAAAGTTGTCCTATTCTACTTATATCTGACTTGCACAATGTTAAGCAATGAGGAAAGCCACCTTTTTTACATGATTCAGTCCAATATATTGCAGTAACTAAGTTTCATCCCTTGCCACAGTGTTATAATGACACATATTATATTACACAATAATCTTTTTTTTTTATCTTTTTCTGTGAAAGAATATTTATGCTCATCTTTTATTTTGATAGATTTGTAAACAAGTAAATATATGTTTCTTATATGGCTTTTTTTTTTTCCAGTACAGTACAAATACTATTAAACTGCGACGTCAAATTCTCTCTTCTGATTGGTCAATAAGCCTTGTACATAACGTCATGTACACTGGGTATATGTATTCAATGTGTTTTCAGTATTTATCAAAGCAAAAATTGGACTTAACTTTGCAGTATAATAAATCCGTTACACAGTTTCTTGAAAGGGTACATAAATATTTATTCCCAGCTGAGGAAAATCATGTCACCTGACCCGTCATGTACCCTGTCAAGAAACTGTATAACTAATACAGTTCTACACATTTTAAACACCTTGTCAACATTGTGTTTCTCCCTACACCCAGATGCAGATATACACACCACTTGGAGTGATCGCCGAGTCAGGCGCCATGTTCCACATCGTGTACAGATACGCTGAGACCGACGAGCTATCCACATACCTCACACGTCTCTATAAACCTGTCAAGGTCAGTTTGAAGCAAGCTTCTTCTTCGTTAAATCTTCACTCCCTCACTATTGAGGTGCTTGCGAAGGTGCTGGTTAAGTATATAAACAAACAGTACAGTTAAACTTGCTCAAACAACCACACCTTTTAAGCGATTTTTATGCTCACCGAAGGTGACGCATATAGTCGCCGCTTTGTCCGTCCGTTCGTCCGTCCGTCCGTTCGTCCGTCACACTTTCCTTGTCCGGACTATTTCTCAGGAACTAACGGCTTGAATTCAACAAAACTTTATGGGAAGCTTTATTACCAAGAGGAGATGTGCATATCGTCAGCATGACCCGATTCCTAAATTTTTCAAAGAGTTATGGCCCATTGACTTTTCGGCCTATAGTACATATTGCATGATTCTTGTCCGGGCTATTTCTCAGGAACTAATGGCTTGAATTCAATGAAACTTTATGGGAAGCTTTATTACCAAGAGGAGATGGGCATATCGTCAGCATGACCCGATTCCTAAATTTTTCAAAGAGTTAAGGCCCATTGACTTTTTGGCCTATAGTACATATTGCATGATTCTTGTCCGGGCTATTTCTCAGGAACTAATGGCTTGAATTCAACAAAACTTTATGGGAAGCTTTATCACCAAGAGTAGATATGCATATCGTCGGCGTGACCTGGTTCCTCAATTTTTCACAGAGTTATGGCCCCTTGACTTTTTGGCCTATAGTTCATGTTGCATGATTCTTGTCCGGGCTATTTCTCAGGAACTAATGGCTTGAATTCAATGAAACTTTATGGGAAGCTTTATTACCAAGAGTAGATAAGCATATCGTCGACGTGACCTGGTTCCTCAATTTTTAAGAGAGTTATGGCCCCTACTACCATGTTGTTGACTAATATTCATGTCATTTGCCTAATTTAACAGGAGATATCATTTAAACAAAACCCCACAAAATTCAATATGCTAGTAATGTCAATCATAATCATGTCAGCTAATTGTTGTTTAGGCCATTATACACTATTTCAAATATCCAGTCATATGTCAAGAGTGTTGGTTAACCTCTTTGATATGAGCACACATTGAAATGTATGACTTAATTTTTAGTAGTATAAAAACTTTAAAAAAATCAATGAAAGATCTGATGAGTAACACGTATTATCATATTAAATAGTAAACTGTTACTAAGTCTCCAAATTAGAGTTGGTAAAACATCTCATCTGATGAGGAGAATAGATATGATTTAGGAATGGGGATTTCAACATATCCTCCCACCCATTGACCAAGGCCTTATTTGTAACAATGACGTTCTTCGGGGAGCATCTGTCAGTTCTACTGACTTTCTTGTTTTGTCTTAAATGACCATTTCATATCCTCCCAAATGAATTTACTCTAAATATCTGTTAAACATCTTTCCATTACGCGACCAGCCACTGCTAATTAGCACCCACGGCCAGCTAAACAAACATGTATTCAGCAACTATTATATTGATATTACACAGAATTGAAGGAGAAAAAAAGAAGGGGGAATTCAACAGCAAAAATACATCAACATGCACACACTTATTTATATCAGTAAATGAATCATTAGTTATTTTGTTGAGAGACTGTTTTATTAAGTGACCACTTTAATAATTTCCCATGGGCAGTTCCTTAAAACAAGTTTGACTGTATGTGTGTATTCATGTCGGCACATGATATCCGAGTGAAATTTTAAAATTAATTGGAAAATTAAGGAGTGTTGGACAAGCTATTGGGTCAGAATCATTTTCATATCAAGGTTAATAGTGTCAATGATCAATATTCTGTTCAGATACTCAAGGATGTTATATTATCAATTTTGTAAATTTCATTAATATTAATTGCTTAACATGTATACCATTTTTTTTTTTTAATTAATGATTTGATGTCAAATTATTGGCAAACATGTTTAAACATTTTGAAGCTTCTTGGCAAAGGAATTTGAGAGTGTTCCTGGTGACCAAGTGGTTAGAGCATCCACTCCAGAATCGAGAGCTAGTGAGTTTGATCCCCTGCCGTGACATACAAATGAAAAAAATTGCTTCGCTGATTTGTTTTTTCTACATATAAGTCAAGTAAAAGAGAACGAAAAAAATTGGAATAAAAAAACTAGCTGCTTAAACTTGATTGTTGCATTGTACATGTAACATTGAACAGGTTGATATGCAGCATATTTCATGATTTGTTTTGAGCTCAACTATTTGAAGAATAAGGAGGGCTATTCTACTCACCTGAGCATTAGCGTCGCCATAACGGTTTAGTTTGTTGTACCACCTCACTTAATTACTGAACCCTTAAGGTATTGTTTTGAAACTTAGAATACTTATATATGACCACCACCCCAACCTGTAGGCAAGAGGGGATAACTCTGTCATGGATATTGACCAAATTATGTCTCTCTTTTGACTTAGAATCTTGGTTAAAGTGTTTGTATGACCTTTTTTTTTCACTGAACCTTGGTATACTTGTGTATGAACTATCACCCCTGCCTTTAGTCAAGAGGTGATTACTCTGTCATGGATTTTGACAAATTTATGTCCCTTTTCAACTTAAGATCTTAATCAATTTTTTTGTACCACCTGAGTTTTCCACTGAACCCTTGAAGGTGTTGCTTTGAAACTTGGAATACTTGTCTATAACCTCTTCCCTCCATATGTTGGGAAGAGTACATAAGTCTTTCATGGATTTTGACTAAATAATGCCCCTTTTCTGACTTAGAATCGCAGTTAAGTTATTTTATACTTGCTCACTTTTTCACCAAACCCTTTTAGATATTGCCTTAAAACTTGGAATACATGTCTATATCCTTTGTTTACTTTTTGAAAATACAGTGATTCTTATCTTGCCTTTTACTGCAATATTTTTCTATACTGACAAGCATTAGAATTGTCAAGTGCGCTGTCTTACAAACAGCTCTTGTTTAAATGCCAGTAGTGTGTTAATATGTGTATTTTATCAATACCTCATATAGCTTTTTCTTGTTGCCATAGATACGGTGTACCAGAATAGTTCGGGTGGTTTCCTCTCCAACAAGTACTCAGATTGTGTTCATCCTCCTCTTCCCAGCTTACCCTCCAAAAGGTAACTATCTCTCTCTCCCTCTCTCTCTGTTTACATCCCTTTCTGCACATCTTTGTCTGCATCTCTTTCTGTACATCTTTCTCTCTTTTTGTCTCTCTCTCTCTCTCAGTTGATGAGATCACATATGTAATGACACCACAGCCTCGCGGAAGTGGGATACAGGAATCCTGCTGTCCCACCAGGTCATGTCCTGTCTTACACTAACATAACATAAAGACAAGATGGGATGGGGCAGTAGTAATCACCTTTACTTATAATTTTAGTCATGTTAGAGATACTTAAACACTGTTTTTTCTTATCATTTATATTAAAGGTGCCCACTTTACTCTATTCATTTTGGATATTAAGAAAATGGAGTTGAGAAACTTCCGGCGAGACCTCCCCCTATCTGATGAACAGTATACCAAGATAGCTGCCAAAACCATTGTCTCCTGTGATGTAAGTTATTAAGTTATAATTAACTAGTAACTTTGTCACTAAGTGACAAATAATTGTCAAATAATAACAGTCCTATTTGTATACAATATAAAACTTAATTAAACTGCAAAAAGTTGTTAAATTGATGGGGATCTAAATAATTTTATAGAAATCATACGCATTGTCCTGTCCCGTCCTATTTCACTTTCAAAAAGTGCACATGCAACAGCTATAGTGATAACTTGCATGTTTACACACGATAACGTGAACGTTTGCACTTTTAGCTATAGCATTCACATGCAATGATTATCACATTCACTTGCATTAGCTACCATATGCACATGATATCAAAATGTCTTCAATGTCCCTTTTATTCCACTGTAGATAGCCCTGTTAAACATAATCATAGTACATAGCTGTCAATAAATTGAACATGAAATATACTGCATCTTCTTCATTTTATTTAGTCCCACCAATGATCTGCTCTCGGCACGGCATTATATTTTTAGTATTGGTTTTCATGCCTTGTTTAGGGATAGTGCCAAATGGAAAGTAGAACAATATCACAAATTATGGGTACCCAATTGTGGACTACATTATGATATATTTATCAAAATCATTCTTTTATCACTATAGATTTTAAATCTTGAGCATCAAAACAATAAGATCAAATGAGTAAAATCGTTACTACTGTACAGTAGAACCTCGCCAAACCGAACATCATTAAACCGAATTTCTAGCCATTTCAAAGTTTATTTTCGGTCCTGATTTCTTCCCTTCTTATTTTATCTAAAAATAAAATGTTTATTTTCATAAATTTTTGTGAACTAATTATTGTCCATATCATCATTTGTATCTGGATCAGTAACCAAGTTTATTTTGCGGTGTCACCTTGAGTGAGGGCAATGTGTGTCCAACCGGAAATGTTGATTATTGCTAATCAATGTCTGACAGGTTACATAATATGCACATGCCAGCAGATAAATCCAGGTGTCAGATCTTGTGTACATTCCATATCATCATGTTCATCACAGACATGCGACGCTACCTGAAGCAGCATTTCGACGGTAAAAATATGTATCACTATATTTGACATGTTTGAACAATTATGTTAATCAGAAGCATCTAAGTAGATCATGATATATTTTCATTACTTTTCATAACTTGCAATCAGTATATGCGTACACCTTATAGGTGGTTTTCGCGGCATAACGATTTCCACGACATGCACCGGTAATGAAAATGTACACATGCATGCACACAAACTGAAATTTCCATCGGATTTTTAATTAGAATAATCATTATTTCAAAGTTTTTAGCTTGGTCCAAATGAATTTTGGTTTAACGAGGTTCTGCTGTATATGTTTTAGTTAAAACAGTTCTGATGCATAATAGGTATGTAATTAGAGAAAGTTATGTTACTTTCAGATGACACGGGTTCTGGCATCCACAGGGTCAGACTATATATTCATCATATTTGACGGTGTTCTGAGATGTCTGTCACTCACAACAGGTCAATTGGTGGCCAAAATGGACAAAGTGAAGCATGTTTTTGCTAACCAGGGTGATGATGATGAGGAGGAGGAGGATGATGAAGAAGAAGAGGGTGAGAGACAACAAAATTAAATCTGATTTCTCAAAGTTGTACTCGGGACCATAATGCACCTTTCCAGATTTTTAGCAGGGAACATTTAAGCACTGCCTCTCCCATTCATTGACAGTATCACAAACAAAACCACAAAACTTTGAAATTCAGATATCCCTTCTGAAAATTACAAGTCCCTGTCATGCCATTCAGACATATGATGGTTTTATTCACATAACAATTGGTTAAAAAGTTAGGATTCATTAAAAAGTATTAGTATTATTACTTATTAGAAATTTTAAGGAAGATTTTCAACAAAAGTGGCTATTCAGTTTACTTTTAATCGGAAAAGTAAGTGTATCTATGAAAATCTGGCATTCAATTCTGGAGTGCCTTCCCAATTTTTTGTGTCCTCAGGAACCCAGGACACTGTTAGTGTGGATCCCTGCTACCTATTATCCAAGTGCAGCTATTGGATAGCCTGTGAGTCAGTTTATACATGCACGTCTGTAAACACGGGAAATAGGCATCAATGTATGGAGAATGTGTTTGTATCCCTGCTTCATAGAAGTGGACTATATAGGAATATCACACACATCCCGTCCTGTCATGTCATGTCCTGTCTTACTTTCACATTACATTAATCACACTTTGTGATAGATCTAGTTTGGGTACTTAACCCTTTCCCTCATATAGACTCATTTTGACGCCCTCAATAGGTATCACATAAAGCCTGATCTGTCTTAACCCTTTCCCTCATACAGACTCATTTTGATGCCCTCAATAGGTATCACATAAAGCCTGATCTGTCTTAACCCTTTCCCTCATTAATCCCCCGCCGCGAAGCGGGAGGGGGGTTATAGGAATGCCCTTCGTCCGTCCGTCAGTCCGTCCGTCAGTCCGTCAGTGTGTCCGAAACACTTTCGTGTCCGCTCCATATCTCATGAACGCTTGGACACATTTTCTTCAAACTCGGCTAAAGTGTTAACCTCATTGAGCTGATGTGCAGAAGGCATGAGGCGGTCACGCTGGCTCAAGGTCAAGGTCATACTTGAAGGTCAAATGTTATTTTCGTGTCCGCTCCATATCTCATGAACGCTTGGACACATTTTCTTCAAACTCGGCTAAAATGTTAACCTCATTGAGCTGATGTGCAGAAGGCATGAGGTGGTCACACTGGCTCAAGGTCAAGGTCATACTTGAAGGTCAAATGTTATTTTCTTGTCCGCACCATATCTCATGAATGCTTGGACACATTTTCTTCAAACTCGGCTAAAATGTTAACCTCATTGAGCTGATGTGCAGAAGGCATGAGGCGGTCACGCTGGCTCAAGGTCAAGGTCATACTTGAAGGTCAAATGTTATTTTCGTGTCCGCTCCATATCTCATGAACGCTTGGACACATTTTCTTCAAACTCGGCTAAAATGTTAACCTCTTTGAGCTGATGTGCAGAAGGCATGAGGTGGTCACACTGGCTCAAGGTCAAGGTCATACTTGAAGGTCAAATGTTATTTTCTTGTCCGCACCATATCTCATGAATGCTTGGACACATTTTCTTCAAACTCGGCTAAAATGTTAACCTCATTGAGCTGATGTGCAGAAGCATGAGGCGGTCACGCTGGCTCAAGGTCAAGGTCATACTTGAAGGTCAAATGTTATTTTCGTGTCCGCTCCATATCTCATTCAGGAGTGTTCCCCTTGCCTTACACAGACCACTTCTTGACCTGGATTGCACTTCCACAGTGATTTATTGTACTCGGTAAATAATAGTATGTCATGTTCACAATCATACAAATTATTTCATGATATATAAAGTTTTTAATTGAGTTACACATGTACTTTGTGGTTACCTATCACATCCTATACTTCATTGATGTTCACTTTTTGTACTGTTTCCCATGTAAAACTTGTCAGTAAACTTTTAATATATGTGCCTCCGAATTCTGAAATTCATACATAACTCCGGAAAGTTAAATTGTCTTAAACTGATCTTCTATGTCTGCTTCAACCATGCCAGGTTAAGGTGAACATAATCCTATGACCAAACAAATTCTAATATTTGGCCAGCGGCGGGGGATATAGCTGTCCTTTGGACTGCCTTGTATAGACTTATTTTGACGCCCTCAATAGGTATCACATAAAGCCTGATCTGTCTTAACCCTTTCCCTCATACAGACTCATTTTGATGCCCCCAATTGGTATCACATAAAGCCTGATCTGTCTTAATATAGACTCATTTTGACGCCCTCAATAGGTATCACATAAAGCCTGATCTGTCTTAATTTGTCATTCACAAAAAAAATGATTGACAGGTTAGGTATAAATAATCTCAATTTCATCAAGCAGAAATATTTTGATAGTGAATTGTTTAAAAAAAAACTGTCACATTTTTAACTTTTCTTAAAATGCTTTAAATTAGATGCATCTTTTCCCCTCCCCCCCCCCCCCCCCCCCCACACACACACACACAAAACATTCCTTATGGTCATTTGTCTTTGTTTGGATCATGTGGATCCAAGTAAATTATAACAAAACTCTAAAAAAGATGTCTAAATCATATAAGCAGTTTTATAAATGTTAGGCTGCTGAAAACCCAGATCATACTAAATTGGTTTTACTGTGCATTTTTCTCATCTACAAGGCATTGAGAGGTTGTGAACATTATAACTTCAGATCTACCTGTGTAGATTGCAGGCTAGATCTAGTTTTACATTGCTTACATAGGTTAATTCCATTACAATTTTCAAGAGAAACAAGAAATATCTTTAAAAAAGATATTTGGCATAGCTAAATAATTGTCAATTGTAAAGTTGGAAACGTTTGCAAAAATGTTTATAAATACCAAGATTATGGGAGGTATTGTAAAGACTATTTAACAAAGCGGATGATTCACAAACTCAAAAATAGATACTCTACCAACTTCCATTATGCACATGCTGATTTTTTTTAAGTAAAGACAATTCATATGTAACCAAGCAAAACCGAAAGATCATAAATTGCTTTTATCTGATTGTTTCCAGATCAGCACAATAAACTGCACAACTTCACCCCTGAGGGCCAAGTCCACTTTTACAATTATGGAAAAATTGTGGTCTAAAAATAGACAAATGCCTGCTTCTTAATACTTAATACTCATGTAAGGCTTAGAAGTTCAGATTTATAGCCGTTTTTATGCCCTGCCACCTCCGGTCTGTGTGTGTGCGTGCATGTGTCGGTTCGTCTGTCCGTCACACCTCAGGTTTGCCTTTGCATTTAAGCTTTTTTTTCTATGAAGATGACTTCACATCTTTATGAAACTAGGTATTCATTTACATCAGGATATGATCTATTTAGTATTTATGCAAATTTATGGCTATGTCCTATAATTCACGGCTGGATGAACATGGTAAAACTGGTTCTTCAGCATTTGTGTTTAAGCTTTCTTTTTTTTTTTTTATGAAGATGACAATCACATCTTCATGAAACTTGATATACATGTACATCATAATATGGATTATTTACTGGTAGTATTTTTTTTATTTTATGGCAGTGACTTATTAAAATTGGTTACTCTGCCTCAGGTTTACCTCTGTGTTTAAGCTTCTTTTAAACTTCACATCATCATGAAACTTTATACAAATGTACATCATTATATAAATTTAAAAATACAATAAAAATATTTGGTTTTGACCATATCCTGGCAGGGCATTGGTGTCTCAGAGACACATTTTCTTGTTCATATGAACATTCAAATACAAATTTATGACTTCATAAGTATCAAATTACTATGAACGATGGATTTTTTGTTACCTGCTGTACACAAAGGTGACACATAGGGATCACTTTTCCGTTGTCTGTCCATCTGTCACACTTTTTCCGTCATGCTTCAGCAGGTGACACATGTGTTCCAATGAACACTATAGCTTGTCTTTGCCATGCAGACTGTGTAGAATCTGAATCAAACAGAGATGAGCCTGATCAGACAGGGTGTGGAGCTGATCCAGGTCTGCTCTGTTTGCCAGTGCATCAAAATAAGTGTCTGTGAAGTAAAGGGTTTAGACACTTAATCATTATCTTAACTGAACATTTTTTATGTCAGCAGACTAAACCTAATATTGCTGTTTCAGAAACTGAAAACACGTTTAACGGCTGTGTGATCGATGAAGCAGTGCTGTACAACCTTCCACCTGACTCTGAGTGCCGTGCTGTCAGTTTTGAGTCCACCATATACTGTGTGGTGTTTGCTAGGGTAGGTCACATATTTTATCATACCTTGATTGAAACAAATTTTCAAGGGTGCTGTGGTCCTGTTGTAACATACATGACTGCGGTTCCGAAGGTTGTTGGTTTGATCCTCAAAGGAGGGTGAGGGGCAAGAATTTTTCATGGCCTTCCCAGGCACACAGTACCAGTACAATCCAAGAAACATCAAGAGAGATAAGTATTATGTTTAAAAAACTAATCAAATAAAAAAAAACAACAAGGTTTAAAGTCCTGTTTTAAGCAGTCATTCACTGATGACGTAGATGTGGAATGCATAGTATCGAAGGGTGGGTGGAGAGGGGGGCGGGAGTATCCATAAATATCAACCCTCACAGATAGACCTCATGTTTTCTGACACATTAATCTACAAATAAAGATAATGTATCCACAAAATTCTCTTTAGTATTTAATCATCAAACTTAAATGTCAACAAAAAATAATAATGTTAATTGTTAAATTTTAGTCATATCCTGAAACTCATATAGACTTGTTTTGACACATTGGCAAACAGAGCAGACCCAGATTTGATTCCTGGAAGGAGCTGTCTGATCATCCTACGTGTGCTTTTACATTATTGAAGTTCAGTAGCTACAAGATCTGCATCGCAATGAAAAATCAAGTTTCATATTGCAATTTAAGTCAAGTAAATTAATATTTAAGAAGTTATAAATTTCAGCATGAATATTCATGAGGTAAAGGGTTAATTAATTCTGTTTTATTTCATTTCCACACAGAGGATGTCCAAGATCTACATAGTCAGCCTGAAGGACACAAATGTCTATGATGACCGAAGGGCTATGTGGAAAACATATACCACTCTGTATGTAATACATTGTTTTGTATTCTTGTTTAAGGTTAAACTCTACAGCTTGTCGATTTATACCTGTTTTACATAGTGATGTGGAGGCTATATAGAAACCATACTCTTTAAGTCCCATCATTACACAAAGTTTGGTAACTGTTGTTGATGATGCATTTATACTTGAATGTAATAATGATTTATCATGATGAGTCCATTCAGAAGACAAGTGCAGGTAACTGTCAAAGATTTTGTATGAGTTATAGTCTTATTTGTCAAAGTTTTAATCACTTATGTGATACTGTAGTTCCTTTTTTTTTTACAAAAGTAATCAAGATTTAGCTATACCCTTTAGACTTATCCTAGGAATCATCAGTGTCTGCATGCCAAGACTTTAGAATTGGTTTTATTTTTACCTGGATCCTATCGTATTTAAGGTACAATAAAATGGCCATATTTTGAGTAGAAAATATCCAACTACCAGCCCTAATCAGAGATATATTCCTGGTTCTGACCTAATTTCAATTACTTTCAGTGAAACTAAACATACATTTATGTTCACTTGGTTGTCCAAGCCATGATTATCAGGGAATTTTATATTCCCCCTTTAATCCTTGAATTATCTCAGTCTTACCATTCTTCACATCTGACCTTGACGTTCATTATAACCTTATGGCCTTTGCTTCAACAGACGAGGATTTGCACAAGCTTCTGCTACTCCTGATGTAAAGATAATCAGACAAGATTTACTGCCCTTGGCAGAGATTATACATCTACTTTTACAAGTGTTTTACATATCTGGAAGAAACTATGCATATAATTTCAGGGGTTCGTTTGAGACAATCCCGCGAGAGCTGCGTGTCAACACCCATGACTGGAACCTCGGCGACATTCAGCACCCAGCAGTTGTAGCCCGCAAGATAATTCTTCGACAGATGGATAGAGAGATGAGGAAGGCGGGGTTGTACCGAGATCATCCTAAGGTCATTCAGTCAATACGTATGTCAGACAAAGTCGAGAACTACAAGGTTTTGGACGATATTGTAAGTAGAGGTTTGGGCCATTTTTGGAAGATAAGGACATTAACAAAATATGATAAAGGTGTTTACTATAGTTCAGTAAAAAATTTGAATAAAGAATTATTAAATTTAATGTTAAAAGATTTAGGATTTATTTTTAGTTGTTGTTTTCTTTTTTTTTTCTGTAAAGAAATTTTCAGGAAAATCATAATTTTAGTTGTAAAGGTAATGAAAAAGAAATGTTTACATAACAATAACTGTTTAATTTTCCTAAGCTGCAGATTAAAGAAAATCATGATAATTCCTCCTAAACAGACATTTACATTCTTTCACACAGTTGATGATACATGTAAATGGACTGTATTTATGCTGCAGGATTTTGAGAACAGTTTGCTAGACAAGGAGGGATTGATGTCACGCCGTCCACCCAGTCGAGTGTCCACTGCTGGCCCACAGCTGGACGAGGATGATAAATTCTGACTGGAGAGTTGGCATACCATTCCATTAAATGTCCGGAATTTCAGATCTGAAATTTTTATATCACTATTCCAATATATGAGAGCTGGAAATTACCTATTTAAAATCAAATCAACCTGTAAATTCCTTGCAGGCTGATTGCTTTTTAACCATTACAGTGCTGTGGCACTTGTGACTGCCTTTGAGACCAGTGCAGAACAAGATCAGCCTGCACATCCATGTAGTCTGATCATGGTCTGCAATGTTTGCTATTCAGTCAATAAGTTTAAAGCATTCACCCCCATAAAAAAATGGTTATGTTCTCTTCTAAGATACTTAAACTCTTTTACCTCATACATACTATGGAAGGGAAATAGATTTTGCCAAGGTTTTGAACCTCAAACTCCAGGTGTGCACTATACATAAATGCATACTATACACGATGTTTATGGTAGACACATTTTGAGACCTTGGTACAAGAGCAAACCCAAGATCTGTGTGATCAGGGTTTCCTCTGTTTGCTCATAAAATATTACCATATAGTTTGTATTCTACATGAATATACATGAGTTAAAAGGTTATAATGGTCATGTTCGTAGTAACTTTTTTTTTGAAGGGTTAAATTCAGATCAGAAAATCTAATGGTCTCAAAATACAGCCTCTTGTATTTTATTCATTGGGAGCTTCTACAGTGTATTGTCAACCATTCAGCTGGATCTTCTGGGGTTTTATTTTTCCAGTTCTTACTTTCGGAGATTGAAACAATACTTTTATACGAAATGACTTTGAAGTAATTCAGGGAAGAAAGAGTTAAGGAAGTGTTTTTATCACATCATAGCTGAGCTGACGTCTGTGCAATTACTTCGGGATGTGTTGTAATGTTGTCTTGTTCATAACGGAGCATCTGTGTCTTCTCTTATTGAAAACAATTTGAACTCGACCTGTGTCTTTCAATATAGTGCATATTCATATAAGTTGTATGTGTGTATTTATTTTTTGTGTATTTGTACATTTAAATATGAATGGATATGGTGTGCTGATGAAAGAGTGTGTTAGCACTTAAACTAATAGTGTGGGAGCACAAATAAATGTGTATATATGCATACAACTATGTGAATTGATTTTCATGCAAACAGAATGGTTGTGCATGGATACATGCGATATGTATATACAGTAGAATCTTGTTAAAGTCCTAGGGACCAAGCTGAAAACTTCGAAATAACGATTATTCAGATTAAAAATCCAATGGAAATTTCAGTTTATGAGTGTGCGTTTCATTACTGTCGCTTATTGTGGAAATTGTTATGCTTTGAAAACCACCTATTAGGTGTACATACATACTATTTGCAAGTTATGAAAATATATCCTGATCTACTTAGATGCTTCTGATGAACATAATCATTCTACCATGTCAAGCAATGATAAATATTTTTTGCTGCTTCAGGTATCGTCGCATGCCGGTGACAAACGCAATGATATGAAATGTACTAAAGATCTGACACCTGGGTTTATCTGCTAGCACTTGCATATTATGCAACCTGTCAGACATCGATTAGCAATCATCAACATTTCCGGTTGGACACACATTGCCCAACCCAATCTCAAAAAAAGGTGTGAAAAACTTGCCTGAGCCATCACTCCAGGCGCCTCCGCAAAATAAACTTGGTTACTGACCCAGATACGATTGATAATAAAGACAATAATTAGTTCATGAAAATTTATGAAATTTGACCTCGACTAAAAATTTAAAAATGTACATGAACTGCAACTTCGGGACTGGGATTTTTACTTCGAAATAGCTAAAAAATCGTAATAGCAAAATTCGGATTAAACATTTTATTTTTAGTTATAATAAGAAGGGAAGAAATTGGGACCGAAAATAAACTTCGAAATGGCGAGGAATTCAGTTTAATGATGTTCGGTTTGGCGAGGTTCTACTGTATTTATCTACAGATGTGTGTGTGTGTGTGTGTATATATATATATATACACACACACACATAAGCATGTGTATTAATTAGCACACATACCAGTAATGTATGTCTGCATATTGTGTGTTACTTCCCTGAGGCCATGTGTATATACTCACACATATGTATTTGTTATCTAGTACTAACACATATATGTAAAGAGAATTTGTGTATGAGGTTATATTAGTATATTTATTTGACAAATGTTCTATGTTATTTGATCATTCATTTTTGCCATTTACATTCATGTATCAAATATTTTCAAGTGTTATTTTTAGCTCACCTCAGCACAAAGTGCTAAAGGTAAGCTTTTGTGATCACCCTGTGTCCGTCGTGAGTCGTCCATCATCAACAATTTGTTTTAAACGACATCTCCTCTGAAACTTTCATGGCAACGGAAAGAAAAAAATTACGAAAACTTTAAACATCATCTCCTTCAAAACTACTGGCAAGATTTCAAAATGTTTTGGTACAGATGTTCCTTGGGTAACCCTCTACCAAGATTTGCTAAAATTATTCCAATAAAACATGGCCACCAGGGCTGGGGCTAATTTGCCTTATATGTATATAGTGAAAATTATAAATGTCATCTCCTCTGAAACCGCTGGACAGAAATTGATTAAACTTTGCAGGGATGATCCTTGGTCAAACTTCCACAAAAGTTGCTAAAATAAACTTGATCCATGTAGAACTCTGGTTGCCATGGCAATGGAAAGAAAAAAAATATGAAAACTTAAAAAATAATCTTCAAACTATTGCCCAGATTTCAAAATGTTTTAGTACATATGTTCCTGGGTAACTCTATACTCAGGTGAGCGATCCAGGGCCTCTGTGGCCCTCTTGTTTATTGATATCATTATTCAGTTAGCTCTATGAAAAGGAAAAAGTGCTTCCAAATAGTATATTTGGTCCAGATTTTCTCTTACTACTGTTTTATTTATTTTGATATTGCCTTTCTAAATAGCTTTTTAATGTATATATTGTATGTATAATGTTTTTCATGGTTGTTTTACTTCTAATTAGTCTTTTGGGGAGATTGAATATAAAATACATGTACGTTCATCCAGGAATTCATTTGGCATGGATTAACCCCACCCCCTTCTTTTTTTTCCCATAATTGCTAAACATCGAATGAAAGGATGACCACTTTACAGTGTTTTACTTCTTCTTCTGTTTACTACCCACATTCAACATATTGAATATACTGGCAAGACATGCATGGTTAAAAAACAGAAATTTGGAATTTAATTTGTGAGTGATGTTACTTGAGTTTTAAATATCTCAAGTGACTCAGCTCAGGAAAAATTCTATGTTTGAAACATGGTGATATTTTTTTCTCCATTTAGCTGTTTACAGTACATTTATTTTTATAATTATTTATGTGATATTAAATCTTTTTGGCCATTAATGATTAATTAAATGCAAACAGTTTTATTTTATGCTAACTGATGATATACTGTGTTCTGTCAGTTATAGTTCCTTTCCATGGGAAGGAACATCTATAGGGGCCTCAGTGGCCGAGAGGGTTTACCCGGTTAAGTCAGCGACTTTAATACTCACTCAGCCCCTCACAGCGTGGGTTCGAATCCTGGCAGGGTCATTCGGATTTTCATGTGAGGAAGCCTTCCAGCTGGCTTGCGGTAGGTCGGTGGTTCTACCCGGATGCCTCCATGCATTCGGGGTCTCCTCCACCTGTAATTAGCTGGACGTCGCTATATGACTGAAATACTGTCGAAGTGATGGTAAACTCAAATAGTCAAGTCAAGTCAACATCTATAGTCATTCCTTGCTACTTGCCAGATATAAGACAAGCACCTGAAAATATGTTTGCCCGCTCAGTACTACATGTTATTCAGAATCCTTATGATGGGACGGGGACCAGTGTGAAGTTACGTAATATCTCGATCCGCCATTTTATTGGCCATTTTAGCTTTTTTGATCACATGCAAGTTTTCTATTTAGCCCATATCCTAATAAGTGCAAGAAACGACAATAATTTATTCAGGGGTTACACTTGATATTGAAGGGAAAGACGCCTTCATTCATAATTTCATCCATTCATTCATTACATGCATTTCGTAACAAACCCTTGGGGTCTACCTTAGTTTCTGTATCTGTATGATTACAGTGTACGCTGTAGTATCCCTAGACTGGGCTTTTACACAATGGTAAGGAGATCGCTGATCTAATCATGCAGATCTGGACAGCAATTCAACTGTTTGGCAGAAGTCTAGATTAACTGGTCTGCTCATAGGCTCTACCATTACCTGTCACGTGTGGTTATTATCAGTAAGGCTGACATTGAAACACCCAATTTTCTATTAAAATACACAAACATTGATATTTTTTGCAACCGTCAGTAACTTTCTAATAAACTTTTTATCTGAGAAACAATTTATTGTTAAGTATTTTACTTGTTTCATAGGGGAATTTTTCACTGACTAGGGAAAAAGGTATATGAGTAAGAGGGGGAATGGGACCCATAATCGGCCCCAAATTCAACAAAAAGAGGGCACTGGCCTCACAGTAGAGCTAAACTTAAAATTGAACTTTTCTAATGCGGTATATATGTTGATATATGCATTGAGTGCTATAACATGTTAAGTTATGTCATTGATGGAAATTATGAAAAAATATTATTTATTCCCAATGATAATATGAACTTATTTACAGTTTGATTTTTGTCAGAAATTTTGGTAACGTCACAAACGCTTTGGTTAAACCTAAATCAGCTTTCACTCTATACCACAAAATTAAGAAATGCACTGAATGCACTGGAAGGAACTTTTGGTAGGCTAAAACTTGAATTAAACTTATATCACCTACAGTGAGACTGGTATAGTTCAGGAGGAACTACTCATTTACTTATAAAGGGATTGTAAAATGGTACATGTAGGATTCCGGTATTTACTAGTTGCCTCCCTTTGTTAAATGGCAAAAATTCATATGGATTTATCTGCATGTGAACAGGATTGAATACATAAAATAGTTCTGTTTTGTTAGAGTGTCTGCCCCAGAATCAGGTCGTGGATTCGATCCCCGGTCATGACATACCAAAGTCGAAAAAACAGTACTGTTTTAGCTCCCTTGCTGTCTGCCCCAGAATCAGGTCGTGGATTCGATCCCTGGTCATGACATACCAAAGTCGTAAAAAACAGTACTGTTTTAGCTCCCTTGCTTGGCGCTCAGAATATAAAGGTAGTTCCAGGACTGGTTGGCCCGGTGTCAGGGTAATGTGACTGGATGTGGTATCATGCCACATGTCTATGGCATTATACTGCAGTGTGGCAGCACTTTATCTGTCTCAAGTAGACATCATCTCCAAATGACTAAAATACTGTCGGTGGGACACGTTAAATCCAATAAACAAACAAACAAAATAGTTCCATTTTTTCATCAGCAGTTAGCATAAAATAAAAACAAGAAAAAATTGTCAAATAATCAGGCCAAAGGACTATTGTTGGCATGATTCGTAATGCAGTAATACACTGGGAACCAGTGTGTAAAAAGACTGCATTTTGAGATGATCCCTATAAATGACGTTCGCACATACTGGTTTTCACACTGGCTGGTGAAGGTGATTTCAGCATAATTACAATAGGACTTAATCTACATTTCTGGTTGGTAACTTGTTATACAAATGTTTAAATACTTACGTTATCTGTTTTACAACCTGTATTTCTATTCTCAATAACACATACCCTCTTTATATATGCTGATATTTGAATTATATTTAAACTACTCACATATTTGAAATGACAAATGAAATACTATTTTGCCCCATTTCTTCTTCTTCTGCATTTTATTTAAAACGTATAATTCCATTTGTTATTCTTAGTGTTATAGCTTGATTTCAATGATTGTTTCTTTAATGAAGTTTTATTCAATGGTGGGTAACAAGGTTTAATGGAAAATCATCATCTTGGTTCAAACTTGAATATTTAAAACATATTAGCACTTTAAATGAATTATTATCTCCAATCAGTACCTATTAAGTGTTCAAAGCTTAACACTTTTATCTAAATGGTTAACTTTTTTTATTCTGTCTGACTTGAAAATCTTTTTGGATAAAAGATTATTATTTTGCAAAACATTTTGCACTGCATTCCATATTATTATTATATCTGTATTAATTAAACATAAAACTGATCATCTAAAATAATTCCCATAGATCTAGACCTGAATTTAACAGTTTCTTTCATCTTTAAAGTACATCTGTTGACATAGATACATAATTAATACTGGGTATAACTATTTCCATATTGCCATAACCTTTTGTTGTTGATTATTTAGACTGTTAATAAGGTATCTTAACTTCCTTATCCGTCCAGAAATGCTACTTAATAAATGAAAATATGCTCATACTTATGATATAAATGAATAAAACAAATAAATAAGAGAATACTCAAATAGCCTTAGTGTTTTCTTTGAAATGTCAGTTTGTCGTGATGCAGTCTTTTTGTTTGTTTTAGCTCAACTTTTTTAAGAATAAGAGTAGCTATCCTACTCACGCAGCTTTTTTTGCGTCACTGTAATTCTCTGGTTTAAGTTTTATTACAAACATGCATATATCTTAGTAACCAGCTATGCTTACTAGTTTAATATGTGACAGGTCTTCAGGGACATTAAACAATCAAATTAAGTAACTCTTGAACAAATTTATTGCAAAGTAATGTCCTTTTTGGAATTAGAAATTTCGTTTATTTTTTAAGCTTGCAAAATACTACCATGCGTATATTTCAGCAATCATATATGGGATTGACTTGCAACTTAATAAAGATGATCTTGGGTATCGATCAGACCATCAAGTTACTCTTCTCTGATTGGTTTTGGTATGTATTGTTGGCCCCTTTGAACTTCGAAACACAAATCCTAGCCAGCCTCTATCTTGTTTATTATCACAGTATATTAAGCAACCTTCGTTTCACGCAGCTGATTAGCATGCGCTGTCATGCAGATTTAAAATTTTAACTGTTTATTGTTTTGAAACATTACAATGCTGACAGCATGAAAAACAGTTGTAAAAATTTAAAATTATAATAAATCCACTCTCAACAGTATGCCGGAGAGGACGGATTACTTGTATAGCATATCATGGAATGGGAATGTTGTATAACGTGCTGTAATTTCAATGAAAATGATGATGATACAAACAGCAATGATGATAAAAGGTACAACAAATTCTGATTGATAAGGCAATATACATGTACTGGTATACTGTCAGTGAATATGCAAGTATTTGTCCCATAATCTAGACCCACCTCAAACATTATTGCATATGATAATTCCCTTAGTATTCATACACTTTAGATGATTTCTATCTTGTACCTCTAATTTAAACTCGAAAAAAAATCTGTGATAAATGAGTATTTTACTTATAACACCCTGTAACAAGTGTTTAATTAAATAACATTAGAAATGCAGCGAAACCTGTTCCAATCACGTTCAGCTATTTGCAGTTTTGTTCGATGTCTTTTGAATGCAAATAAATTTTGATACGTTCGGTAGCTTTTATTATGAACTATATTTTAAAGTAATAATTTTTACAAGACATGTTATTATAAAAATATATATTAATTTGAGAAAGTGTTATATATATTTTCAAAATCTCTTGTCACAGCAAGTACAATAACGTTCGTTTCTTGGCACGGCATTATTACCAAAACGACCAGTCTGGATTCTTTAAAGGACATCGGTCACACGTTGTGGTCAGCCTATACAAACTGCAACTTTCACTTTGTTTGGCCACTGCCTTTGCTTACGCCCTTAGGCCTTTGAGCTGAGATACACGCGGAGATACACGTGTTGATAGATTCGGAAGGCTTGGTGGTTTTGTAAGCATCATAAACAACAAGTTCGCCGTGAGAAAGGAAAACGAAGAACGCAGTAAGTAACTTAGTTACTGTATTATTACATTTTTCTTTACACCGATTGAAATCGTGTTCTTGTAGCAAGCTTTTTTCCAGGCTTTACGCAAAATGTTTATCTGAATTGGATACGTTGTAGATCCTTACTGGGTTTTAAACAACGGATCGATCATCTGTCTGCCGACATACAACAGTAGACACATTTATGTCGCTGTTTATATAACACAGTAATTATTATCAGAGATTTGTGTACTTCGGTTACTCAGTGAACGTACAACCATTGTGATACAAATATGAATAATAGTAAGTAGCACGAAAGGATGTCTGCGATATTTCCGAGCAAAACGTTCATATACGTAGATCTGGGTCACGGTTGTTTACAGACATGATGCTATTAATATCTAGACCCGCTGGCATGATGGCATAATTCAGGAAAATGTCCAATGCTGGTTCAATATTCCTTTTTTATTTAGATCTACTAATATTTCAAGAGTGTAATCGAAATGGGGTTATGTATTAACAAGAAAATAAATTTAAAAAAAAATATTTGGCGTCGGTGTGGACAGGGTCTCTTTATATAGTATGAAGAGACCCTGGTTAATCCAGATATTAACTTTATATGACGGTCATATACCAAATGCAGCTCACTGACTTGAATTAACAATATTTGATTTTTTTTTCTTCAATTTACCCCCCCCCCCCCCCCCCCCCTCTAACAATGTGTGATGGAGTGTTCGTCGGTAACAGATGTTGCCAGTTCCCTCGAGGAATGTCGGTACAAGTGTTTGGTGGCCATGTTTATGAGCGTGTGAACGAACTAGACTCAACATGCAGTGTTTACATAACCACTCTTTCAACAGAGAGTTCAGATAAGGGTTATAGCTAGCACATATACTTTCTATGGTTAATAGGTCTGTACTCCCCACGACCTCATCTGGACACAGGTAAAAATGGTCAAGATACCAATATGGGGTGTGTATAGATATTTAACTCGAAAAAGTGGCCAGTGGCCAAAATCTACATAACTCGGTTTAAACAGTAACGCACAATTCTGTCAACATTGAGTCGATCTTGAAATGTATATATATTGTATTGTAAGTTTTGTTATGAGGCAGTTTATTTATTTTCCATATAAGTATAAAAAACAGTATGAGATCACTTGTTTTATAAATTCATTTATTTATTCCAAACAAGTGCACATGACGTTATAATCACTGCTTTATTTCATTTACTTTCTTACTTACTAGTGTAAAGGAAATGAATTCATACTTAAGCATCTACTAATGAATTAATCGGCATGGGAGCGGTGATCACACGATGACGTTTTTCCTTTCGTGTAATGAAGGATTGGCTACAAAATAGGTCGGTTATTTAAATCTTGATGAATGTAACGAGCCCAATGCTTTTTAGCTCATCACAGCACATAATTTGATTATCATGTGTCCATCGTGAACATCTCCTTTGAAGGGACCGCCGTGGCCGAGCAATTACAGTCGTGGACTACAAATCTCTCAGCCCCTCACCGCTATTTAAATCTTATGAATAACGAGCCCTTTTTTTGATTATCATGTGTCCATCGTGAACATCTCCTTTGAAGGGACCGCCGTGGCCGAGCAATTACAGTCGTGGACTACAAATCTCTCAGCCCCTCACCGCTGTGGGTTCGAATCCCGGTAGGGACTTCGGATTTTTTCATGTGAGGAAGCCTTCGAGCTGGCTTGAAGTAGGTCGGTGGTTCTACCCGGGTACCACTGTGTACTCGGGGTCTTCCTCCACCTGTAATTAGCTGGACGTCGCTATATGATTGAAATACTATCGCAGTGACGGTAAACCCCAATACAACTACAACTCCTTTGAAACTGATTAAAAATAGCTTGAATGATCCTTTTGTGTTCGTCAACAAAATTTTGACTTGCTAGAAAAAAAGTAGAACTATTGATTGCCATGGAAACCATCAGCATTTAATTGCCAAAATGATATTGATCCCTTGAAGAATGATGGGGATCGGTTAAAAAACTAAATTATTCTTCTATGAAACAAATATTCTGAAATAACTTTAATTTGGCATAGATGGTAACCTCATAGCCCTCTATCATAATTGCTAAAATAAAGTTAATTAATGAGGCTGATTTAAACCACAGTACGTCTTCAGCGGTCTCACTTGACATCATGCTGCCCAGAGAAGATTAGAAAAGATGCATAGCTTAGTTTCCTATTAATTTTGTGTGTGTTTTTTACATTTTTAAACATATTTTCCTATAGCAAGCTATGTTCTGATACATTTACTTGTTTATGATATTTTGAATTATTTGTATTATTTAGCTAGCACGTAAATCATTCATTTTTTAGCTCACCTGAGCACAACGTGCTCAAGGTGAGCTTTTCTGATCACCTTTTGTCCGTCGTCCGTGCGTCCGTGAGTGCGTGCGTCCGGGGTCAACAATTGCTTCAAACAACATCTCCTCCTAAACGGCTTGGCCAATTTGAAAAATATTTTGCAGGAATGTTCCTTGGATGAAGCTCTACTAAAGTTGTATAAATGGTTCTGGTCCAGTGCATTATTAGGTCACAGGAACTAAAAATAGATTTTAAAAATGAAAATTTAAAAAATCTTCTTCTCTGAAACCACAAGGCCTAGCGTTTTGAATTTTGGTATGTAGCATGATCTTATGACTCTCTACCAGGATTGTATAAATTATGACCCTGGGGTCAAAATTGGCCCCGCCCCAGGGGTCACTTGATTTCACATAGGCTAATATTGGAAAAACTTGAAAAATCTTCTTCTCAGAAACCACAAGGCCGGTTTTAACCAATTTTTCAAATCATGGCCCTGGGATCAAATTTGGCCCCACCAAGGGGTCACCTGATTTTACATAGGCTAATATAGAAAAAACTTGAAAAATCTTCTTCTCTGAAACCACAAGGCCTAGCCTTTTGATTTTTAATATGTAGCATGATCTTATGACTCTCTACCAAGATTGTTCAAATTATGACCCTGGGGTCAAAATTGGCCCCACCCCAGGGATCACTTGATTTTACATAGACTTATATTGGAAAAAAAACTAGAAAAATCTTCAAGGTTTGGAGTTTATATATTTGGTATGTAACATGGGCTAATAGACCTCTACCAAGTAGAGTGTGGTAGTGTGTAGCATTGTCTAGTCGATTCTTACCAACTTTGTTCAAATCATGACCCTGGGGTCAAAATTGGCTCTGCCCCAGGGGTCACTTGATTTTACATAGCCTAATGATACCAGGTGAGCGATCCAGGGCCATCATGGCCCTCTTGTTTAATCATCAAGCCTGACCAAAACGCCGCGTGTTCAATAAAGTAAGTTGAATAAAACGTTAATTCTGAGGGTAACCAGGTAAAATCAAGTGACCTGAATGTTTTAAATAGGTTAATCAATTTAATTAAGGCTATCTGTGGAACTGTTATAAGTTAACGGAACTGTGACCGAGACAAACACTTAACATAAGATACATAACTCTTCTTACCAAATTTAAACTTACCGTAGTAACATTTATCTCCCCTACACCAAATTACTTCCGAAATCGATACCATCATTTTAAACCAAGGAGCATTCGTGTAGGGTGCAGTTAAGGTCTTCCCATCCTAATAGCCATATTCCATATCTTGCCTCTGGATGGTTATATTTCTGTGTAACTTTGTCACTTTAAGATATTCAAAAATAAAAATATTTCACCAAGATTTTTTTTTCAATTTTTATCTTATCCGCATATAAGTTAACAACAGTAAAGTATGAAAAACTGAATTTGATTTATGAAAATAAACTTATGTTAGAAAGATGTATTTTATGATTTTGTATCAACTTTCGTGGAAAAAAAAACTGAACTTACCATTTTATATTTTTATTTTTTAGTCTTCAGGGGAGATAAATCAAGGCAACAAAATAATCGAGGGGAGGTAATTAAAGAACTTCTGTCATTTGTTATAACATGTTAATTTGCCCCTAAGATTACCATTGTTTGACACTTTAAACTCTTATATACATGTGAATTGTTCAGTTATATGCATGGCTTTGATGGAATAGATCGTTATTAGGATGGGAAGACCTTAATGCACTATTGAATTTCACAAGAAGACAAAGACCGCAGACACTATTAAAATAAGGGCGACAGGAATCAAATGTGTTTTGAATAATGATATATTTCGAAGAAATACGCTCCCTCTCCCCGAATTACACGAGAGATTTCTGGGTCCCTATCATTAGATCATATATTCATGAAGGGTCATCATGATCACTGATCATTTCATGATCATGATTAGAACTATTTATTAATATAATGTATGTTCTCATTTTAGTGACACCTGGCAAATCAAATAGATTGCTGCCAAAAAAAAATTAAAAAAAAATGCAATATATAAAATGCTCGCTTGCATAGTGATTACATTATTTTTCATGCGTACATATGAACAATTATGATATAATCAATATTAATTGTTTAGAAAGAGTAATGTATAGTGCTTGTTACCTCAAGGAGGAATCAATGTACTGTTTCAGTTTCAACGACTTAAAGGTTCGCATATCAGTGTCCAAAATGCACCAGATATATTATTTAATAAACTATACAGTTTCCTGACAGGGTACATGCTTATATATTCCCGGCTGAGGAAAGTCATGCCACCCAAGCCGCTAGGCGAGGGTGACATGCTTTTTCTCAGCCGGGAATAAATAGTCATGTACTCTGTCAGGTCAACTGTAGAACAGACTTATTATACTGCAAAGTTCAGTCTTATTCCTGCGTCTAAGCGTCTTATACATATACCCAGTGTACACGACGTTATGTACACGGCTTATTGACCAATCAGAAGATAATTTTACGTTGCAGTATAATAAAAGGTCATGTACACTGGGTATATATATGCGACACATCATCAGTTTTTATGAACGCAGGAACTGGACTGAACTTTGCAGTGTAATAAATCCGTTATACAGTTTCCTGACAGGGTACATGACTATTTATTCTCGGCTTGGGTGACATGACTTTCCTCAGCCGGAATAAATCATCCGGAATACCCACGGCTGACTTATTCCGTTCTTCTATATGACATCATGCAGCCTATATATAGATGATCTATCGATCGGCTGTGGGTATTCAACGATGGGAATAAATATTCATGTACCCTGTCAAGAAATTGTATATCTAATAATGTACACGGCTTATTGACTAATCAGAAGAGAGAATTTTATATGTATTAGATTTTGATTTGTTTTCTTTTTTTTTCTAGTAATATTTCGAAATGGGTCACAAGTGTATCCTGATTACGCTGACCGTGTTGGTCGTCTGTATGTTTGCCATTACCATGGTTTTCAACGGACTTGCAAACGTCGAAAATACAGGTATGAAAGTTAAAGTAACTTATCATCTCTCTCTCTCTCTCTCTCTCTCCCAGACACATGCTCTCACACTTACATACTACGATATACAAACACTACTCCGGAAGAACCATTGCTACAAAGTGACAATATACATTTGAAAAAAAAAATGTTTAGCAAGAGTATCTTTCTTTTATGATTTTATTGCACCACAAAGATTCCGCTCAGTGCATGTTATGGTCATGAAAACATAGAAATCTGAAACCGCAAAAAAAAAAAAAAAATGAAAATAATAATACATGTATATGTGAGAAGTGGTTCATCATGAATTTTTGTAAAATGCTGATTTTGAAAGGGCAGTTTTTGTTATTTTCAACAAGCCCCGTGTTCTCGGATATACTTTGCTACGATCACATGCTCAAATTTAAATATCTTATTCAAATCCCAATGGAAACTTATGGACACGGTTTGAGTTCGAGTATGAATATCATACTGAAGTGCCATTTTTAGCTCGACTATTCGTAGAATATGAGAGCTATTGTAGTCACCCTGGCGTCGGCGTTGGCGTTGCAGCTTTTGGTTAAAGATTTGCGTGCAAGTTACTATCAACCTTATATCTCAATAACCATTTATGGTATTGACTTGAAAGTTTATAAATATGTTCAGGGGCATCAGACAACCAAGGTAGATAACTCTTGACTGAATTTAATATGAATTATGGCCCCTTTTTAACTTAGAAAATTTGGTTAAAGTTTTGCGTGCAAGCTACTATCTAGTTTGTATCTCAATAACCATTCATGGTATTGACTTGAAAGTTTACAAATATGTTCAGGGGCATCAGACAACCAAGGTAGATAACTCTTGATGGAATATATTACAAATTATGGCCCCTTTTTAACTTAGAAATTTTGGTTTAAGTTTTGCATGCAAGATACTCTCATGCTTATATCTCAGTATCAAGCATGCGATTGATTTGAAACATCTTTAATATGTTTAGGGGTATCATACTTTCATGGTAGATAACTCTTGATAGAATTTGTTACAAATTATTGCCCCTTTTTTAACTTAGAAATTTTGGTTAAAGTTTTGCTTGCAAGGTACTTTCATGCTAATATCTCAGTATCCAGGTATGGGATTGATTTGAGACATCTTTAATACATTTAGGGGTATCATACTTTCATGGTAGATAACTCTTAATGGAATATGTTACAAATTATTGCCCTTTTTAACTTAGAAATTTTGGTTAAAGTTTTGCATGCAAGTTTATTTCATGCTTATATCTCAGTATCCAGGCATGGGATTGATTTGAAACATCTTTAATATGCTTAGGGGTATCATACTATCAAGGTTGATAACTTTTGATGGAATATATTACAAGTTATGGCCCCTTTTTTAACTTAGAAATTTTGGTTAAAGTTTTGCCTGCAAGGTACTTTCATGCTTATATCTCAGAGTCCAGGCATGGAATTGATTTGAAATATCTTTAATATGTTTAGGGATATCATACTATAAAGGAAGATAACACTTGATGGAATAAATTAAAAATTATGACCCCCTTTTAACTTAGAATTATGGTTAAATTTTTGCATTCAAGCTATTATCCAGCTTATATCTCAGAAATTGCTTGTGGAATTGACTAGAAAGTTAAGGTGTGTCTTCAGGGCATCAGAAAACAGGAGGATAACTTTTGGACTGATGCAAATTATGGCCCTTTTCTAACTTGGATTTTTGGTTTAAGTTTTGCATGCACAGTGTTATTGTGCTTATGTCTCATTAACTAGGCATGGGATTGATTTTAGACATCATAAATATATTAAGGGGTATCAGACTATCAAGGTATATCATTTTTAGCTCACCTGAGCATAGCTCAGGGTGAGCTTTTGGGATACTTGATTGTCCGTCGGCCGTCGGCCGTCAACAATTTGATGTTTGATGCCACAATTTTGATCCAATCTTCCTCAAACTTGGTCAGAATGTTTGTCTTGATGATATCTTGAACCCTTTCGAAAATGGGTCATGTGTGATCAAAAAGTAGGTCAGTAGGTCAAATCTTAGAAAAATCTTCAAAATTTCGAGGCCACAATTTTGATCCAATCTTCCTCAAACTTGGTCAGAATGTTTGTCTTGATGATATCTTGAACCCTTTCGAAAATGGGTCAGGTCGGATCAAAAAGTAGGTCAGTAGGTCAAATCTTAGAAAAATCTTGTTTACACACTAGAGGCCACAATTTTGATCCAATCTTCCTCAAACTTGGTCAGAATGTTTGTCTTGATGATATCTTGAACCCTTTCAAAAATGGGTCAGGTTGGATCAAAAAGTAGGTCAGTAGGTCAAATCTTAGAAAAATCTTGTTTACACACTAGAGGCCACAATTTTGATCCAATCTTCCTCAAACTTGGTCAGAATGTTTGTCTTGATGATATCTTGAACCCTTTCGAAAATGGGCCAGGTTGGATCAAAAAG
Organism: Solen grandis; assembly: GCA_021229015.1. Classification (NCBI taxonomy): domain Eukaryota; kingdom Metazoa; phylum Mollusca; class Bivalvia; order Adapedonta; family Solenidae; genus Solen; species Solen grandis. Next base: position 25,616,839 of record CM037793.1, on the reverse strand, counting down.
TAGGTCAGTAGGTCAAATCTTAGAAAAATCTTGTTTACATACTAGAGGCCACAATTTTGATCCAATCTTCCTCAAACTTGGTCAGAATGTTTGTCTTGATGATATCTTGAACCCTTTCGAAAATGGGCGGGCCGGACCGAAAAGTAGGTCAATAGGTCAAATCTTAGAAAAATCTTGTTTACACGCTAAAGGCCACAGTTTTGATGCAATCTTCCTCAAACTTGGTCAGATTGTTTGTCATGATGATATCTCAAACCAGTTTGAAAATGGGTGGGGCTGGATAGAAATGTAGGTCAGTAAGTCAAATCTTAGAAAAATCTTGTTTATACTCTGAGGGCAACATTTTTGGTCCAATCATCCTCAAACTTTGGCAGAATGTTTGTCATGATGATATCTTTTGTGGATGGGGTCAGAAAATTCCTGAACATTGTTTCACCTCATCATCTTAATTCTAAAGCAATCTGTTTTGTACAGGCAATGAATGATACTTTTCTCAGGTGAGCGATCTAGGGCCATCTTGGCCCTCTTGTTTTCTATTACTATGAAGGGCAAGAATTTAAATAGATTTCATTTGATTTACCAACAAGCATTTTGAATAGTCGAGCGTGCTGTCCTCTGACAGCTCTTGTTATTTTCTAGAACACGGGACTTTATCTCAAACTATTTTTATACCATTGCAATGATTGTTCATGATATATTACGACATATGCTTGACTATCTTGTTATAGGGATATACGTGTCGAAGACAGGTATCATATCAGACAAGTACTATCTGGAGATAACTCCTGCTGGCTGGACCTTCTCCATATGGGGTTTCATCTACACATGGCAGGCCCTGTGGATCCTTTACACCGTCATTAACCTATTTCGGAAGTCCAATGAGGGTCCGTATTACACCCACCCTGTGCTGCTACCAGCCTCCTTCTTTTGTATCTATATCTTCAACTTGGCGCTGAATTGTTCCTGGATGGTTCTGTTTGACAGAGAAATTATGGAAGCCGCCCTTGCAGTTTTGTTCTTGATGTGTGTCACGTTGTATGCCTGTCTTTTCCTATCATACCGGAATCTCAACAAAGGCATGACCACTCTAATAAAACAAGAACGGAAGTCAGACGTCTGGCTTACACGGATTTTGGTACAAAATGGATTAAGCATCTATGCGACCTGGTGCACGATAGCAACACTTCTTAATCTTGCAATCGTTCTTACGTATAGATCTGCCCACGACATAAGTCAGCGTGATGCTTCAACGGTGAGCCTCACTATTCTGTCTGTCGAGATTGCAGTGTTTCTTGTTGCCGATCTGGTGTTCCTGGACAGATATACGCGGTATACCATCACCCCCTATATCGTTCTCGTTGTTGCTTTAACCGGAAGTCTGGCTAAGAATTACGACGAAGGCGCAAGGAACACAATATTTACCGTTGCGCTTCTGGCTGTGGCGATTGCGGCTGCTCTTGTGAAATGCGTGATGACTTTTTGGCGTCACTGCAAACGTACCCAAGATGGCGTCAATATCACCTTTGACGGCGTTAAAGCTTGACTGGCTTAAAAATTACTTAAGTGATTCCCGCGTGGAAACATCATATGTATCATATATATTAAAAGTTTGTTAATAAACTTTGGTTACAGTGATGGCCAGTGAACTTTAAAGACAGTACTGTTGAACATTGATCTGAGTCGTGTACTTCATGTACATCATTTTCTAGATCAGTTTTAGTAAGAAATTTAATTTTCTTATTCGTTTGTTTGTTATTGTCACTTACATGCATCTTATCGTGCAAAATTTAATACATATACAGCAAAATTTCGCTTAATCTATTGACCAGTAACGTTTTAGATCGTCTTTGTTCATATTGCTGTTCAACGTAACAAAACGAAATGAGGTTTTGGTTTCCCCAGTCACAATGATATCTTCTCAATTCTTGTTGAGTGCATTTTCCATTATTACACGTATTGCTAAATGAAAGCACAACGGCTTTGTTGTATTTCAAGTTGAATTAGAGCTTGATACCCGAGCTTGATACCCTGTATGACATTTGTTTTGACAAAATAAAAATATCCAGAACATATTCAGCCAAATTCTAGACGTGGATGGGTCTGGGTACATATAACTAACAACATGGGGGTAAATATAAATGGAAGTCCTGTCTCTGTCATGATTGAGTATATACTATTGGGTAAATAAGAAAGAATATATTGAGAGAAAACCCACGTACACATTGAGTTAATAAACTGAATTTCAGAGTCGCATAATTTTAATGTTATTGTTGTTGTATTTATTTGTTTCAGTTGTTTTACCAGGGATGTTAAAAAAATCAGGTTTTTTTTTTCCTGTTACGTTAATAGTTTTTCGAACTCCATTCATTTGGTTTTGCACTTTTTCATTTTGTAATTGCAATGTGTTTTGTTCATTAGTAGCTTCCATATTTTTGTAATGCTTTTATCCCATAGATCTATACTACATGTATATACTTTAGAACCTTGTACCTTACTTATGTAGGATTTTCATTGTCATTAGGTTTAATAGGAATTAGAGTTTGAGTCTGTGATGGTATTTTAGTATTTTCGAGAACTTTATTCCTGGTCTGATAATTTTGATTATACAACATGAAGTATTGTTACTAATTGATGTAGTATATATTTAGAACGAAGCCATCTTTGTTGTTCTCCGAATTTCTTACAATACCTCGCATTTATAATTACATGTAGGTGAATTTTTTTCACCACTTTATTAACTTCTTTCTTTTCTTTTATTGTAATGGCCAGCAATCATTTGCCATATATTAGACCTTACGGTCAAGGCTTTCCCACGTGTGGGTCCTGTTTTTTGCTGACAAGATAGCATCAGAAGAAACAGTTGTTGGATACAAGGGAGTCCGTGTGCGATACCCTAGCTCATTTTGTGAATAGACCCCTTGGTTCTTTTACGTGCCTGCTGTTTACCACCGATAAACGGAAGGCAAATTCCTGAGAAGAACCAGTACTGAGTACTCTGAGTTCCCATAGTGCCAGGCAAGGGTGCATCTGGTACCAATTTTATACGTCTTTGGTTTGACGTGGTAACCGGAGGAAGTGCCCCGGCTGGGACTATATAATATAACATAATTGAAAAAAATAACTGATTGAAATCTCACTATTTGCTTACCGCTCTTACCGACCTTTAATATGTTACATTTAAGTTTTTCTTCATTGGACAAGGTGCTATAACTCAAGTATTGTTAAATGAATATTGTATGAAACTCTTTAATATTTATCTATAGTATACGTATTAAGATTATTTTCTGGTGAATAACTCTTTAAATACTCATGAAAAATAGCAATATTTGTATTTTGTGATGATGCCTATGATTATCTGTAAATATAAAATACATTTGTATATGACTGTGACTTTTGTAATTTTAATAAAGTACATACAGTATAAGTGTTAAATTATAGTAATTAAATATGCGTAATGTTGCACGTCACTATGCTGTTGAAATATACTTTTGGGGCTAATTTTCAACAACAAAAATCTTCAAGCTTTAGAGACTAACAGATAAAAGGTCCACCCGGTAACGTCACTCCTCGATGTCGTTTAAAATAGATAGCAACATTGATTAACGTCGATCTTTGTGAAAGGGTAGTTCCACTACTGGATTAAATGTGAGTCTTACTGCGGCAGCACTTACTCAGGAATAAAAAAAATATCTAAAAATAAACCGTCACGGTAGCCGAGTGATTAGAGCGCCCGCCCTGGAATCGGGAGGTCATGGATTCGATCCTTCGATCCCTGGACGTGGCATATCAAAGTCATAAAAATGATACTGGTGTGGCTCCCTTGCTTGGCGCTCAGCATATATACAGGGTAGTTCCAGGATTTGTTGGCCGGTGGAAGGATAACGTGACTAGGTGTGGTATCAAGTCACGTGTCTACAGCTTGATACTGCAGAGTGGCAGCACTATATGTCTCATAACCTTTGTATGTAAACACTAGAATGTTCTGTTATAGACTATGCCTAACAGATCTATGCAACACTCAAAATAAAATGATAAAGTTTGAAGAAAAATACAGAAAGATCTACATATTGTTTCAAGTTAAGATTAATAAATACGTCGTGGGCTACTTTCTGTCTGGTTTTACTGATGTTGAAAATTTTGAGGTCAACACTACAAGAACAAAAATTAAGATATTCATACTTCAATCACTGCAAGTAAACTAGATGCCCAAGGGCAACACGTCGAGCCCGCCAAAGGATACCATATTGAACAGAATACCTACGATAGGCATTGTAGAAGTGGTTGTTGTTTCAAAATTTAATGTGGTTTCATCTGTGCGGATTACAGCATTATGTATATAATCCTGGGTGTGAACTGCAGTTTTTTACCTTTGACCTCCACGTATGACCTTGACTTTAAGATATGGACATGGTTCTTACAAGCAACAGAGCCATGCGACAGACCGTACTCACAAGTTAAACATTCCTACCAAATCATTACAAATTCTATTCATTCCTTTCTAAGAAAGAACCAGGACAAGGAAAAAAGTACAAAAAGTGTAAAATGTTTGTTTTATTATAGTCCCCTATTGAAAGGGCCAGTCAATTTTGACTTATGAGACATCTTTTATTCCACATGTACCTTCCCAGTTCCCTCTTATATGCCAGGCATCAGGCAGGAAGGCAACCAGTACCATTATTTAACTAGCTGGCGGCTCACCAACCGGCCATATCAGAACGATCCGTTGCCGGGGATCGAACCTTCGACTTCCCGCACCCGAAGCGGATGCCTTAACCACTAGGCCACAGGATCGGTAATGTTTTAGAACTTTGACCTCCAACTGTGACCTTGACCTTTGAGCTACGAATCTGGTTCTTGTGCATGACACTCCGTCTCACTGAGCTTGTTATTTGTGCCAAATTATTTGAAAATCCTTCCATCCATAATGAAGTTACAGCCTGGACAAGCAAAAAAGTACATGTTTTTTTTACTTTGACCTTCATCTGTGACCTTAACCTTTGAGCTATGAATCTGGTTCTTGTGCATGACACTCCGTCTCTATGAGCTTGACATTTGTGCCAAATTATTTGAGAATCCTTCCATCCATGAGGAAGTAACAACCTCGAGAAGCAAAAAAGTACATGTTTTTTATATTTGACCTCCATCTGTGACCTTTATCTTTTAGCTACGAATCTCGTTCTTGTGCATGACATTCCGTCTCACTGAGCTTGTTATTTGTGCCAAATTATTTAAGAATTCTTCCATCCATGAGGAAGTTACAGCCCGGACAAGACCAAATCCGGACGCACGCACGCACTAACGCACGCACGCACATACATACACCGAACCGCCATTGTGACAACTTAGTCGAGCTCACCGCAACTAGATTTGTAAAGCTATGACTAATGTGACCCATGACTGCATGCGTGTACCATAGACAACTTTGCGCAAAAAAAGATTAAAAAAGTAAAAGTGAAAACTTGCCCTCCCTCTGTGTACTTAATGAAAAATCCCGTAGAAAGTTGACGATTATGCGAAGGTTGTTTTCGGACACATAAGTCCGGTTACAAAGCCTGAAATTAGTGAGAACATGTTATATAGATCTAGACTACTCGCTGTAGTTTCGGGTATCCAGTCACAAAACAACAGTATGTAGAGGTCTTCAGAAAGTGTTAATATATACATAGCGACCATTACGTACGTGCGTACAAAAGATTCAGAATAAATCTAAAATATGTACCCCATAACAGATAACTGAACTCCAGGGAAAATCCCCGGACCCATATTTTAGGACATGAACCCAACCCTGTGCATTCATTCATTCATTCATTCATTCATTCATTTACTTTACTATGTTCAAAATTTGCAGCATTTATTATTGAGTGGATATCTTTACCATGGCGTTTATAATTCAATAATCAGTAGGCCTAGATGAAGCAAGTAAAGTCAAACGTCATTTTACCTGAGTAGCCTACATGTATGACCCTATGCCTACACAAAATATAAAAATATAACTTTACATTTATTTTTTCTAGATAATGGTAGGAGAGAAGAAAAAAAAAAAAAAAGAAAAAAAAAAGTTTGACCAATCTGGAAAATTCAACCGCGACCCTCAGTTGCAAAGCTTTTTTTCTTGAATTCTGTGACGTCATCAATGACGTCAAAAATTCATTTTTAATATGGCGGCTTCGTACTTGTCGAATGTGCTTAAGTCTGAGCTAGACTTGAGCACCAAGATAAAGAACTTGGAGGATCGAGCTTCGAACCTCGAGTGTGACCTGTCGGCAATGCAGACAGCGGCCCGACAGTTGACGGAGGTAGTTCGTCGGCGTGTGATTAAGGTAGAAGTAGAGAGAAAGGTGGGTGCCAATTTTAGATTTTATTAATTTAGATCTAGATCCTGCAGATAAATTTATTTTGACATCATGGACTGTTTATCTTCTTCTTTTCTATATTCTCTCATGTTAAAGCAGATCCAGAATATCGCGGAAAGTAAACAATGTAGACTAAATAAAAGTTTCAGTGTTCAATATTCAGTAGATCAGACTTCGAGAAAAGGCAAAAACAAAAACAAACAAACAAAAACAACAACAACAAAAATCTGTCCGACATTTTTTCTGACAAGTAGATCTATCAAAATTTTGTCACGCCGAAAGAAAATCTGTCACACCAAAAACAAATGAGAAAATATGCAAAATATCTAGTTTATGTCTGTCTTCAAGTATATTTAATTGATATATATTGATATATACTGGAGTATCCAGTTCTCGATAGCTCAAGAAGTTATTGCAAGAAAAAAATTACAAAACAACCTTTCACTTTTATATTAAATATACTATCAAATGCATCCTATCTTCCCTTCAAATGTAATATATTGTCAATGGTAATTGAAAACAAATTAAAAACATAACTGTCAAAATCTATGGTGGCATATTTCTGCCAGTCACTTATCCACTTAGCTATGTCGAAACTTTTCTGAAAATTGTCACATAGTTAGTATCTGGCGTGTTATCCTCTTAGGTATCTTAACAGAACAAAACTGCCTGTTAGTGCCCACTACTGCCAGTCATATATTCACTTAAGATAACTGGTTATCTCGCCTTTTTTCAAGTTAGTCAGTTAAATTATGTGGATAACAAGCATTTTTTTTACATAATTATCTGGAAAAAGGCATGATATCCTGTTAAAATAAGCGAATATGTGATTGGCAGTAGTGGGCACTAACAGACAGTTTAGTCCTGTTAAGATAACTTGAAAATTTGCTACTTGCCAGATACTAACTGAATATGTGACAATTTTTCAGAAAAGTTTCAACATAGCTAAGTGGATAAGTGGCTGGCAGAAATATGCCACCATAAAATCCAACAATGTTCAGTCAAAAATATTATTTCCAAAATGGCGTCTTGAGTTCTCGACAGTGAGCTCAAAATGAGTCTGTCACGAGTATGGTGAATATATAGAAACAAAATAGATAAACACTAGTTGCAATGAAGATATGTATTCTTCCTAACAGCACAGATTGATGTGCAAAATTTAATATGAACCAAATGAAAACAAAAAACACTATCACACTCACAGTGTCCATTTTATTATAAGGTGCCCTCCGAGTTTTGTAACTGGGGGAACAATTGCTATTTGTTCTTAACTTTGTATCATTTCATATAGAGAGTCCATACAATTTTGGAGGTAATGGTCAATTTTGGGGGTAAAAAAAACCCTCTACAGGTGGTAAATGGGCATGCTGTATTATAATTATCAAGTGTGAAATTCTCTATCCGATTAATAACACTATGGCTCTAAATGACTTCCGTACATAGGATCATAATCAAACCCACTATTTTAAGAACTGAAGTTGGTTTACATAAATCAGTCATCGTCTGTTTGCTGAGTTTCGGTAGATTTAATAGGTGTTTTAAAAAATGATAAAAAGAAGCATCAGTTTGAAAACAAGGATCAATAAATTTTGCCAATTGTCGATGGTTTCCCTGTAAATTACGTCACACTCAAGGTGAAACATTGCATTAGTGTAAATAGCTCGAGATTACCAATATGGCGAGAACTGAATACTTGAGGATAGTTTTAGCCAATTAAACATTTAAAATACAAGAATCAAACAAGATAAGTTCAAAACAAGCAAGAAATAGCAAGGACAGATTTTACAGTTGGAGTTCGCTGAAAAATTGCTGCCAGGAGAAAGATTTTTTTTTTCAGACAGAGATGAAATCTGTCAGACATATCTGCCGCTCTGACACCTTTCGCAAAGCCAGATAGATATATCCCGGAATATTTAAGCACTCTAGATAGGGGCCTCCATGGCTGACATTAACACTCACTAAGTCCCTCACCGCGTGGGTTCGAATCTCGGCAGGGTCTTTCGGATTTTCATGTGAGGAAGCCTTCCAGCTGGCTTGCGGTAGGACGGTGGTTCTACCCGGATGCCTCCGTGCATTCGGGGTCTTCCTGCACCTGTAATTAGCTGGACGTCGCTATATGACTGAAATACTGTCAAAGCGACGGTAAACTCAAATAGTCAAGTCAAGTCACTCTAGATAGAATTTAGTAGGCCTAAATGTTGTTGGAGATCCAAAAGTTCCTTCTTCTTTTTTAATTCTTTAACATAAACAGTCATAATATTATCCATTAGGTCTTCCAGATCTAGAGATTTATTGTTTTATTCGAGCATTCATTTATTAGGCCTACAAATACATGATAAGATATCATATTGTCCGTATCTAATTAATTTAAAGATAGCATTGTCGATCAAATCAGAACAGAAAACAGGAAAATGGTATCAAAAATGACATTGATAGTGACATGGTCCAACTCTATTTAGGGTGTTTTTTGACTCGAATATGAGGTTTTGCTCTATATATAATAAGGTTCTTTAACAGTTAGTGTTCCTGTTGGTAGTGTTGAAAAATACACATTCACGTATGTTTAAACTTTATTTATTTTACATCGTGAAGAAACAGTTCTTACAACTTAGATTAATTATTCTCGATGGCTCGGATGACGGCGTATGTGGTCATTATTATTGGAGGAAACCGGAACACCCGGAGAAATCCCACGTATCTGAACAAGCGACCATTGTACCCTGTCACCCTCTACGTCACCCGGGATCGAACCCGGAACGCATTGGTGAGAAGAGAAGTGCGTTACCACTTCGCTATCTAGGCACCTAAAAATACTCATTGACATGTGTGTATGTCATATATGATATGCTACCCAAACTAGTTTTATATATGTAAATGGTTTCCTTCCGTCAGATCAAACAATATATGTGTACATGCTCACATATAGATATAACAGCTTTCAAATGTCTTCAGTAACCCATGTCTGTATGATATATTTTTAGAGCTGGGACCTTCTAGAAAGCATTCTTGAGAAGGAAAAACATGCCAAAGATGTAATTGACCACATCAAAATATTCTTCAACTTCCTTTTGGCTAAAATGAAACTCCATGGAGCTGACATCACAGATATCAAGATGCTTTGGCACCTCATTGACACAGAAGGCGTGCATTGCGCATGCGTTGAATCACTAGCCTCGTTCGGGTTTCCGGAGAAAGATTACGAAAATGTTCGTCTGCTTTTAGCGATAGTCTACAAAATGCAAGTTGATTTAGAACGTAAAATTGAAAACATACATCAAGAGCACTCAAACGAAGTAAGCAAGACTCAATTAGAGGAAGAAATTGATATTTGCATTAAACTTTTAAACAGCGGAATATTTAAATCTACAGAATTGAGAGACGACTCAATGAGTTTTGACATGGCCCACAACGACAAAGAGGGAAAAGAAATCGAAGCGGAAGGGATTGATACTGCAATAAATCTCCTGATGACTTTGATCAAGAATGTCTGACATTTTGCAGTGAGGACATGAGGAAAGTTGTACGAAGAATGATGTCCATTGTCATATATACTTTGAATACTGGAAGAAAAGGTGAGATGTTGTCAGTTCTTGGAGACAATAGACAAAGCAATGAGTGAAAATAGTTGCTATCACATGCTTTAACCAAGTGACAAACTTCGAAGTTATTGTACATGTATTTATTTGCAATATTCACCCAAAACGTTACGTTTATACTTTGGGATATGTAGCATTTCAAAAAAGAATATGCATCAAATATCTGTTTATTTGCAAAAAGATGTCAAAGAAGCTGAAAAATTGATTTTGAAACACTTTGTCAGACATTTATGTATGAAACTATGCTGATGCTGTCTGTTTACAAATAAATATTTCCAAGCACTTCATATATTTCCACTAATTTATTGGAAAAGCTATTTGAAACATACAATCCTAAATTGTTCCGCTATTTTCATTACAAAATTAATTACTTGATCAACTGTAGCTAGCACTGATAACCGTTCAGTGTTAAATTTTGAAATTTTGAAGTATACAAGCCTAACAATATGTTCAAGGTACCAACTGGAGATTTAAATCGTGGCTTTTGCTTAGTTCGACAAATTTACGTAGTTCTTTGCAGATGTTACTGGTACATGCTCGGGTCTATAAATCTCTTTCACAGTGCCCTGTTTAAAGATACATTTTTCACATCGTTTAACTTTAATAGACAGCAAATTACACACCTTAACGCAACAAAACATGGTACAAATCCAAATTCATTGGTACTTAGACGAGTTTATTTAACAGGAGAGCTTTAAACGACCAGGTGCTTCGTATAAAATACAGGGGTCCAATTGAATGACCCGGCTGTTTCCGCTGCGGTTTAGACGTCCCACAATAGGATGACACTTGGGGGTTTATGGAAGAGTGAACTTTTTAAATACCCTCCCTGTTTTAGTGTAGTAAACCAATAATATAATTTGGATTTGAAAGAGGTTTATTTTCACTTTAAATGGATTGAGTTTACCGTTTTGTGCACCCTCTTGCAGTAACACTTGAGAATTTTAGTAAAACGTTAACATTATCCTGATCCGACTATTTTGAATAGAGAATAACGAAATGAGTTTCTTGTTAGACATCAGTATAAGGCATTAAAGCAGTCAATGTATACATGCAATGATAAATATATTCTCAAGTTAATAACGTTTGAGCAGTGCATTTATACGAGCAGGTAATGTACAAATAAAATTGTCTTGAATATTGTAATGGTTCAGGGATAGGAAAATGTTGCGCAAAAGGCATGTTGATAAAATTACGTTATAATGATCATAATTACATGTTATAATGATAAATATTATAATCCTAATTAGATCTTCTGAACATGTGCATACATATTGGGTCGAATTCCACCAACAATAATTGGCGGTAAAAAATACTTTTACATTTTAAATTTTTAAACCAGATAATAACACATTCCATCCTGTTTTACTAAATATTCAGCTACATGGCAGAGTTGACAATTTATTACCTTAATATCTTATATTTTTGTTAAGAAATGAATTATTTGAATATTTATATTACAGAATGGCGAAATTCTTCCTCGTGTATTATTTAGCGCTAAGCATCGTTATTACCGAATGTATTCCGTAAAAAACGATTTTATAATTATATTTCCTATATAGCAACCTTACCCTAAATTATATCTTTTATACGTTACTAAGTGCTTTTACATATTTTACGAAGTAATATTTCTTATATACGAAAAACATTTAAATAAAAATGATATTCTTTCTAGTTATTATGAGTTACAATTATTAAATAAAGCAAATGTTTTGCACACAAAAAATCTGAGCTTCGTAAGTGAGCAATTACAATTTAGAGTTCTGTTTCTGTGTCTTTTTAAAACCGTCTATTATCATGGTATTCACGTGAAATCTGGCCGAAAGTTTTACGTCCTATCGGGCCCTGTGGAATAGTTCGTAAAGCGGCAGGTTAGTGTCACAGAGGTTCATGGTTCGAGACCGACCACGACTTCTTTTGTGACCATATGTAATCTGTACATGTCCACATGAATCTTATATCAGTCTTAATACTTATCTTGGATTTAAGTGAGAAATCTTGCCAGTTGTTTACAGTTGTATCGTCTACAGTACCGGTACTTAGAAACAGAACGGTAACGGGTAAATGGCCTCTGTGACATGTACCGAATATATTCTGAAATTACACTGTTGTACCCGATAGTATCAATGAAAGGAAAATACATACACTACAAATATCTAGGTTAAATGTGTTTGTTTGCCAATGGCATTTAAATTATCGGGAGACTATTAACGTCTATTTGAGACAGACGTAAATCACATAACCATATGTAAGAGTTTTCAGGAATTTTCCTGAACTTCAGGTTTTTCTGATTGCCAAATGATTTCTTCTATATAACAATATATATGTATATAAAAAAAATCTAAAATCAGGTTAGTCAGGGTGTTTTTTTTTAATTTCCAACTTTTCCCCATGCATAACGCAGTATTATGTCGCAGACAAGTATGGCTGTATCTGTCAAAGTATCCTGACAAAGGCCTAGCCAGTTGTTGGTGGCCGCTGCATATATTCTCAGCACCAGACAGGGGACCACCTGTAGCATTTAAGGTAAAATACATCCATTATTTACCTGTGAACATGGTCCATCAACTGATCGAGGCATTTTTTTTAGTAAACGCAAGCCTTTATTGACTTGGAGCAAAAAAGACTATAACTCCTAGTAGATGGATGCTTGCATCTGCACCGAAGTCTTTTTAAGCATTTGAAGGACAATGATTATAACTGAATGATGGATGGATTACTTTTAATACTTGGGTGACATATTTGGTAATTATTTAAGGGGTTGGACCCACGATGTCATGCTCAAAATAACTAAGTTTTCGTTGACATTATCTTGGTCAACTACTTTGCACCGATATTCAGTAGGTATAGATCATACTAGTATGAGATTTAATAATATCAGCGGATTATTTTTTTTTTTCTTATATCGGAATGATCTATTCAGTCCTGAGTGAACATGGCGTGTTCTGGTCTCGTCCGGCGTCGTTTGATGCGTGCTATAACCGCCTGATATCCGACATTAGCCCAGTGTCGAATCGGCCAACATCATAAAAACAACAATCAACTATGAAGATATAAATGAAATCACAGCAATTTCCATCGCTATTAAATCCGTCTGTATCCGATTTACTTTTACGACGTATTGATAACTTTTCAGTGCGCATGTAACAGAATCACGTGACCGGAAGTTAGGGAACCTCCAAGATCAGCTTCAAATGCTCAACGATTGTTCAGTTTCGCATGATAAGAGAAAAGTGTAAGCCTGATGACTATAATGACGTTTAATTGATGCAGAAATTTGACAAGGTATCGGATAATGTCAAATGTTTAATGGCTCAGGAGTGTGGTTACGTTCGATATGTGGCTGTAATATGAACCCTGGTTACCAATAACAGTTGTAGTCAGGAGTCACGTGTTCAGCAATATGAATACGGATGCAGACCTCACGAGTTCAGGGTAAACGGCCTGGGACAAGCGATACTGGTTAAGTTGTGAGAGTAACTGCTTGGAGAGCGGGAGTTCGTTGGCCCGGCCTACAATTTGAAGAGCTCAGGCCCTGCCGTTCAGTATCGTTGGTACGGGTACAAAAGTTTGGAGATCGGTCTCCGGTAGGGCGCTCCGTGGACACGTGGTTTTAATAGCAACTTTATTATAACTTAACCTCTCATTTCTTTGGCTTCGGGTCCCGTCCTGTCTTTCAGCGAACATCATCTACGACAGCGTTGAAAGAGTTTTAGTACGAGAAAATTCCTTCCGATATGCAGAACATTTACAAATGCCGAATCAGTATAAACTGTTATTTGGCATATATCGCTATAAATATGTATGCGTCTAATTATAAAACTCTTTGTTAGACTGAACTAGTAAATATCTTACATGTAATTTAAGATGCTAATCAAGTAATAAACCATTCAATAAATTCATAAATGAATCATGTTTAAAATTCATACGATTATATTTAGTGTATAGAAATAGACGTTTCAACAAATAAACACGTTTACGATATATTCATAGTTTATTAAAACACAGTTGATCAATCAACAGACGATTAGATTTTTATTTTAAATTAGCATGGCCCATAGGCTTAAATTTCATGATTTATCTATTAAATAAAATTTCCTGGAACATTAAGCCTTGATTGGCGCCATACAAGTACATGTACAGGGTGCCTGGATAGCATAGTGGTAATGCGCCTCGCTTCTCACCAATAAGTCCCGGGTTCGATTCCTGGTCAAGTAAGTGAGAGGGTAAAGTATATATATAAGTCATGAGAACTTGATTCGAAATCGATGTAAAATGAAGTTTAAACTTACATATACATTGATTGTAATGACGACTTTCAGATATCACGACCCATGAAACCTCGCATAGACATCAATAACATTTTAAGATATTGGTATGTCGCGAGCGATGATAATACTCATGGACTCCCGCTCCCGACTCGAAAGTAACTGAGAAAAGAAGCTTCAATATCACTCCAACACTATGACAAAAATGAGGCTCGAACTCATGGCTCGGATCAGATACCAATATATCGGTATATTCTAATATTAAACTGATTGTAGTTATCACAAACTTATATTTTACCGCTTGCCGTATATTCCCCCGAAGGTCGCCGTATACGCCCCAGAAGGCCGAGTCCACTTTTAAAAATTAGGGGCAAATGTGGTCTAAAAATAGTCATACGCCTGCTTCTTATTTAGTTGTTTTAAATCATATTGCCAATACAGCATTCTTTAATTGAAATGGAAGAGTTAAATTTTCATAAGTATGTTACCTTTCATGTTCAAACTGAAAAATAAACCTGTTATATCAAGTAGAAAGATACATATATAACCTGAAACTCCCATTTTAAACTGGAATCTCCTAAATATCCTAAAAATAAATTATACAAGCCAATAGTAGCATTGCATTAACTCTGGCTTCATTAACATACTAACATTTGATTGGTTGAAGAAGTAGGTCAAAATCAATATTATACAGCTACGACGAAAAATAATAGTTAAAGTATATGTTAGTAAGAAAATCACTCCACCCCTGTTACACTCAAAAGTCAAACATCTACAACGTAACTCCATCCTTTATACACATACATTTATTTCCAGGGAACAGCACAACAGAACTTTCTATAAGTAATTGATATATTCAGTGGCGTTGTACAACACATATCCATATATGTTTAACACGTAGTTCATATAAACAAATCCATATAAATACAATAAAAAGGCAGAAAATAAGCATAAAATTAAAGCACAGAATTACGTACTATATTGATGAATATAAATTGATGATTTGAAAAAAAAAAAAGAGTTAAATTCGCAACGGTTGTAGATAGCGATACTCATTAGATTGTTATTAATTGAAGGATTGAAGGTTTGTTTGACTTGGCATTATGTGTGGTCTTTTGACAATAAGAATATTATCTAAATTTGGAGACATAACATCTTTTTTTTTTTTTTTTTACACCTGAAACGTTTGTTTTCGTTCGATAGGAAAGTCAAATTGACATCAAGTAACCTTTCGATATGTTCTACTTCCGTCATTCGAGGTGTATATTTCATAAGAACAGCACGTGATGCACAGCGCGTGCAGGTGTGTGTAACAGGAGCATGAGATGATGGTGTCAGAACTACCGGAAGTCAACCACCTGTTACCCATGCTGGTCTCTGGCCTTACACAGCATTACTGTGACCCGATATAAGACTTCCCGGATGGTATCCTACTTCATGTGCAACTGTATACCTTAGCCTGTGACAGGGTTACCATGACGAATTATATACCAGACAATTGTTTCACAACAAAACATATCAAATTCTGTATCATTACAGTTTCAAAGGTTTGCAGACATTGTAGGCCATACTGAATGAGATTAAAATAATAGAAACAGGTTGTTGATTCAAACTCCGTTGGGGCATGTCCGTCTCAAGCACAAAGTACTCGGGAAATGTCGAAAGATAATAAAATAAGTTGTAAGAACTTGTTTCCCAGTCGACGTAAAATAAATAACTTCAAAGCTTAAATTTCTCGTCTCCCGCTATAGTAGTTCTTGAGAAAACTTTCTCAAGTTGAGAGAGATGGTTCGTGAAGCATGGGGTCGTAGAAAGTAGGAATCGGACAAAATGAATTGTTTTATTAAGTACTTGATCTTTTGAGTGAAAGACTGAGAATATTCTTGAGAGTAAAAAAAAAAATCCATGCTTTTCGGTGAAGGAAATTTCTTAACTGCAAAATTTTACTATATCCCTTTCTCAAATTAATGTCGCACTGAGTTTGTTTCTTCTCATTTAGATTGGAATAAGGTCTAATAATAACAATAATAATAATAATAAAAAAAATCTTTATTTGTAGAAAGTAGCTCAGTAAGTTTACAAACATTGTGAGTATAACTTCTTTTTCTAATAATGAAAAGTGTAAATTAATTACCAAAACTTGATGAAAAATTTCTAAATGCTATACAGAAACAGGACTGAGAGGTTCGTTTGTTTGTTTTTCAGTAACTTGGAGACGATGTCTACTTGAGACACGTGTAGTGCTGCTACACTGCAATATCACGCCGTAGACATGTGGCATGATACCACACCCAGTCACATTATCTTGACACCGGGCCACTACTCTTGTCTGCTGAGCGCCCAGCAAGGGGGCTATACCAGTTCCACTTTTTACGACTTGCCGGTGATCGAACCCAAGATCGGATTCCGGGACGGACGCTCTAACCACTCGGCATGCGGGACAGGTAAGGAGAAGAATTTGATTGTTTACATACTCATTATTTTTAATAAAATGTTTATAATCATTATAATTTTTTAAAAGCGTACTGTCTGTAGCATATTGTTAGTACTATTATGTTACTTGCTTCAGATTTGTAACATTTTATGTTGAATGAATATGCGGAAAAATGTTACAACGGATTTTTAATTAGTATCTAAAATCAAATCAAATCGTCATTTTACCTTGGTACATGACCCTATATAAATTACGAAAGTAACACTAAACCTTATTTTCTTTTTGAACACAGAAATATTTGTCAAACTTCTTTTTTGGACAAATCACACAAAGTAAACTTAATCTTCAATAACGTGCTCTTTAAAATTATATTGAGAATACATTAGTAAATTTTTCAGAAGTAGGTTATACACTAAAAAAAAAATAGGGTATAGAAATGTAATCCTTCGCGCCTTTCTGTCAACTTCTTTATCCTAAGGAATCCTTCAACTGTACCCTAACTATATTAAATTATAATAAATAAATATATTGACGTTACATCATATAAAAGAGCTTGTGAGGTGTTTCACACGAGTAAAAGAAGGGAAAAAAAGAAAAATGTAAAATAGTATGAAGTAAATAATTATGTTTAATTGTAAATTCGTACATCGATTCACTCGCTATCATAGAAAACCTATTTTTATTCGTTTTACTGCTTAATCTGCTCTATCTTTAAATATATAATGTGGCATAATTGAAATATATTTCCAAATCTACGGATATCCTAGTGTACATCCTTCAGATACAAGTTTGTTGCTGAGACAGGTGTCCTACTATTGTAGATAGTTGTATTAGTCCACATTTGTGTACCCGTAACTTATAATATCGTTCTACTTTGGGTGCCTGGATAGCGTAGCGGTAACGCGCTTCGCTTCCCACCAATGCGTCCGGGGTTCGATTCCTGGTCACGTACGTGAGAGGGTACAGTGGTCGCCGTCCAGACAGGTGGGTTTTCTCCGGTTTACTCCCACAATAATGACCACATACGCCGCCACCAGAGCCATCGAAAGTGATTAATGAGAACTTTTTAGAACTTGTTTCGTAATCTATGTAAAATAAATTAAGTTTAAACTGTTTTTACTTTCGGTTGGCGACGCAGAGGCGACATCAAGAATAAAAAAATTGCTTGTCGCGCCGAGCGGCTCATTGATGGGACTAATAGTTGTATATAATAGCGAAAAAGAATTACACGTTGTTACGCTACTCCTTAATATAGAATATTTTCTATCTCCTCTTTAAAATTAAATATCATCTAACATAAATCAACTTTTAACCTATATGCTCGGTTACACAACACATTTTTTACATTACTGCCAGTTCTTTGGATATTAAGTTAAAACAGGAAAATACATACAAAGCAAAACATTTCCGAGCACAGTCCAAATATGTATTGCAATTTCTATATTTATTGTTTTCTAAAAGGAGTTTTGACCCCCCCCCCCCCCCCCCACACACACACACTTATAATTTTATACAGTAAAAAAATGATGACATTTTCATTCTGGTAACAAATAAAATGGAAACATATCATAAAGTTCGATAGCGTAGAATTGGTTGTTAGGTTGGGTTAAACGTCCCACCGACAGTATTTCAGTCATTTTGGGATTTTTGTGTAGATGAGACTTACTGCTATCACACCGGACGATGTCACATTGTTCTGACACTGCACCGACCAGTCCTGAAATGACCCGTTACCATAAGGAATATATACAAATATGATTTTCAAAAACTTTGGTATGTCACACCAGGATATCGAACCCGCGGCCCCCCGGTTACGGATATTCTGTCCACTCAGCTACAGGAACCGGTAAGATTATTATGGTAAATATGTATATTTTCATTTTTATAATTTAATGTTTTCCATTTTCTATACCTCTTTTAAAGTCTCCATCGTGGACGTGATTTTCTGGTGCAATATAGTCTATGAATATAGACAGATATAATGTTGATACAGATACGAAGTGTACTTTAAAAAGTTTTACAATAGTTATCACGACGCGTCGGTGAAAAACCTCGTGTGTTGAAAGTTACGCTACCCGGAGACTTTTTTTTTTCGAACTGTTCTAAAATGTTCTTATACAATTCTTTTGTTAAAAAATATGTATATCTCTGAATATTATTCTATCGATAAGTAAAT
Source organism: Solen grandis (assembly GCA_021229015.1). Taxonomy (NCBI): domain Eukaryota; kingdom Metazoa; phylum Mollusca; class Bivalvia; order Adapedonta; family Solenidae; genus Solen; species Solen grandis. The sequence continues at coordinate 25,598,012 of CM037793.1, read as the reverse complement.
GACTATATATATATAAATGCGAATTTCTGGAATATTTTCAAGAATCGAAAATACGTATTGAGTTTGTTTAACTATAGATTATAATGTATGTTATACCTCTGATATTTTCTACTGATATGACATATTTTTTCAACAAGTCCACTTTCACAACTAGTGGGCAATGATTCCTATTTGATATAGTTCAACCCTGGTGGCTCCACTATTCAGTATCAAATACCGGACATTACTTGAAATATTTCTTCGTCAACCCTTCCTTTAACATTATATATAGAATCAATACCCCCACCCCCACCCCCCCTCTCTCACCCACACAGTAATAAATACCTTTTCGTTCATCTCAACACAATCATTCTTAAATATTTTCTTACATTTTAAGAGTTCCTTATTATTATAATTATTACTACTACTACTACTTATACATAATGATAATACAACTTCTTCCTCTTCTACATTTTAATAATAATTTATTTATGGTTATGACAACATTCTCATTAAGCATTCTAATTATGTCACTTTTATAGGATATATATGAAATATCAAGAACGCCTGCTAGCATGCTCTGACGTCATTAACTGCTGCAGATGAGCCGATATGAAACGCGTGAACGTACAACAATCAGAAATCTTAACCCTTATCGCACCATACGATATATTGATGTTATTTTGTCGTGAATAAAACATGGTCATTTGATACCGTGAACATTATTTGGCTCTCAACAAAACAATTCTGTTCGATTCCATATTGCATAGCATTTTTTACCGGGCAATTTCATGTGTCACCAACATTGCCTGTTCAAATCACGCTGTTAACAAAATGATACAGGTATGTTTCTTTTAGACCCCCTTTGAAGCTTGTCGTTCAACGCCACGATGTTTAATTTGTTGGGCCGATCAATTTCATTAAGTTGACATTACACCCGAGTGTTCCCTATTCAAATCAGCTGACCAATCACAGCTGCTGGGACAACAGCAAAGCTCCGCCTCCATGTGAGATATGGCAAACTCAGCAGCAAAGGATATCGTCACGTGACCGCATCACTGTCACGGACCGGTTACGGTATTGTATGGTGGGTATTTAATTCCAAATGTCCGCACCATTTATAGCATATTGTCGTTATACTTGTGGATTTCCATAATCAAATGAAATCAGGATTTAACCGAAACAGACACTGCTCTAAAAGAAGCAAAATGTGGTTATTTGTGATGACTCTGGCATAATGATAAACTGATAAACATTACAATAAATGTTGTGTTACATTAGTTATTTCTCAAAATATAACTACAACTGAAACGTTTAAATGTGCATTTAATAGGAGACTCCGAAACAAACATTCTTTTTACAGAAAACTGTTTAAATAGTGGTGACTTAAATTGAAAAAAAAAAGATTCAAGGACATAAGTTTAAAGTAAGCTAAGTAGACTAGTGAGACAGTTGTATATCAATTTCACCACGAGCGCTATTTACAAGACCTTTGTTGCTGGTTAACGTCGTCAGGGCAAGACAGCCTGGTGAAAGGTTCGAATACCATGGAGGGACCGCTGTTCCAACCCACAATGCCATTCAGGTAAGAAGGGAGGGGGGCCAAAGAGACATCATGGTTTTGGGAGTCCTGTAGATTGGTGGAATGAACAGATGGGATGTGGCAAATGGCTGCAACGTGGCATATTTATTTATTTATTTATTTATTTATTTATTTTGGCGATTACGATTTAAATTACTTTTGAAAATAATGAAATCTAATTAGAATGCTCCGTTCTTATATTTGGATCACATACCAAATTCAATTGATTAAAATATATATAAGTATAATTTTATTCTATTTTCAATTTTTGTTCACTCGCATTATAATATATAGAAAAGTTGTTCGTTATATTCCTAAATGATATTGATCAAACATAAGCTTCTGGAAGTTGCTATTGGTTTCAAAACTTGTGGGATTTTTTTAAAAATAAAATGTTGGTCTATTTAAATGTTTCTTGTCGTTTACAACAAGTAATACAACACTACTTAAATAATACTAACTTGTAAGTAAAACTTGAAATGTTAGGGCAGGAAGATAATCCACCATTCTTTTCAAACTAACTAAAGTAAATGACGAAGCTTACGTGAATAAATTGCCTCTGACTAACAATATCGAACTATTTAGATATTTATATTAGAAAGTAAGAAAAGTGAATCTGAGCCTGAGCCTTAAGATACATATCATAATGGTATAAGTACCATAATTGATATATAGAAATATATATATAAACGAAAGATTATTCTTTCGTTTACACTAATTTCATAAAAGAACAAAAACTATCTTTTAAAAAGGATCTGAGGCGTTGATTGGTGATTAAAGTAATGGATAATATAAAACGGTTACCGGTACATGATGTACGAATCCTTATCTGTGAAGCGTAAAAATAAAAGTCACGACCACTTAGATTATAAATACTTCCTTGGGATGCTTCTTACCTCTAAACCTTTCCAACTTTCATATATTATAGTTTTAATAATCAGTAATAAACGCTTTGACTGGAAATGTAAGTAAGTGTATACAGCAAGTGCCAACTATATATTCCGCTACACGAAAAGTAGTTTTTTCGTCGGGGCGTGAGGTTTGGAGGGGGTGATGGAGACTGGATAAGGTTGTTTTTTTTATTTAGTATTTTCTATTTGCATTTAATAAAATTTTACTCTACTTTATATACATACGCACTGTTCCTAATCTATTTCACATATTCATGTTATGCAATGTATTATATAATATTACCTTTGTTATTATATTTTATGTTTAATATGTTTGATTTTGTTTATAGAATTAATTCATTCTGTATATTTAATACATTTATTCTATATTCTATAAACTTTTATCATCACCTCATTGAGTTTATTTACTCAAGTTTTACAACAAGAATGGATTCATTTATGCTTTTTATACATATATTTTCAATACTTCAACGCTGCATGGTAGTGCATGTATACAGAGTTTTATGAGCATATATAAATTAGCAAACTGACAAAACCACGTGCAAAAAAATGGCTAATGTCCTCATGATAATTACAAGAATGTTTAGAAAGTTCCGTAAGATTGCTCTGATTTCGAGTAAATAAATGTGAGGGATCCAACTCGCCACCACTAGACTACTAAATGCTTTAGAAACGGGAGATGTACAGGCTATGTACAGGAGAATCTCTGATTATTAGAGTTCA
>CM037793.1:25544717-25594717 GCA_021229015.1 Solen grandis | reverse complement strand
AATGCTTCAATGATGAAGCCAATTGTCATTCCGATTGCTGTAATAATTGAAACCAGGGTGATCCCCTGCTCTCTGAAGAGAGTCTTAATCCTATCAGCAATAGTAGTTGCGAAAGTTTGCGCGAATTTGACTGATCTGTCCCCTAAGGGCCTCCCTATTCGTTGATGTCGCCTCGAGATGCGCAGACCGCTCGAGCTCGATATCTTGGAGACTTCCACGAATTCTTCGCTTCTTTTCATCATCCTCGGTCTCCCCCAACTTCTTTCTTTTTGAGCGATATGTTCATCAAGCTCGGAGAGCTTTGCCAGGTTGTTAACAAGCTCGCCTCTCTGGGTCTGCAGTGTTTTATCTAGGCCTTTAAGCTTACGGTAATCTAGGCCCCTAAGATCGGACCCAGGATCATGCATGGTCTTTTACAAAGTCTCCTCCACTTCAGACGTAATGGAGCCTACATTCAAAAGCCGTCTGTCCGAAAGCAACGCTTCCGCAAGCTCTCTATCCGCTTGTCTTATACTCGACACTGCCGCGGGGAGCAAACTCTTCCGACTCCAGTCTTAGAAACCGAGGTGATCTCTGATAATGGCCCCACCGTCCCCCCGGCCAGCAATAGTGGATAATGCCAATGGTTTTCCAGTTCGCTTATTAAGATCTAAATCCGGGTGGCTAATTAGGCGAAGCTGCCCATTTTCATCCATAGAAAACTTACTGTAGTCCCTCAATGTAGAGGGCTCACCCACAGAATTATTGTAATCATCGACGGTGTCTTTCAACAGATGATTGTAGGGGGTTTGAATGAAAGAGGTTTCGGCGGCGTCATCGGCGACTTCCTGGTCCTCAAAATCTTGGAGCGGTATATCTTCATCCATTTTAGACTCTTTTGTATATTACCGTATACCCTTCAATATGTCGCAATACGGAAGAAAGCTCAATCCGCACAGGCGCCAAAGGGAGCCCCTGGGTGTTAAAAGCATCCGTCAGACGGTTGTTATCACCATAAACCCATCAACTGTCGCCCAAATCAGCAGCTCTTAAGTTAGGTTTCCAAACCTAGGACCCAACGATGTCATTGTGCCTGGAACAGCCCGTCTGGCCTTTCAAATTGCGCTGGCCTCGACCGATGCTAACCGAACCGTGGTCAACAACCTGGGCCGGGCGATCGTCAAAAAAAAAAACACGATAAAGATTTCTGGAAACGAGGTCATGAGCATTGACGACAGTGACATCTACGGTTGCTATTTCGACCTCTGGAAAACGGAAGAAGAACGAAATAATGCCCAATACCAGGGGAATGATACCTCGGGAGACAGGAATGTCACACGTATAAGGCTTGATGCCGGAAATAAAGACGAGGGCGTTGCTAAGGACGCTGCGATTACCAAGGCCTATGGCAGCCGATTTCAGATCCCTCTCGACTTTGAGCTCCTGGAGAGTCATATGCCGTTCTTTCAATCCGCTTTCGATGATAGGCTAGAATACAAACTAACCTTTAATGACTATAACCGGGTTATCAAGGCGACCGGAGACGCTAACGCCAGTTTCACTGTGAAAGATATCGCTCTTGAGTTCGAGATGGTCACTAACCCACAGCTGGCTGCAACTTTCCGTAACCAGTACGCAGAAAGGGCGAGCATCCTGTTAGATAGAGTACTTAGGCACAGAAAAGTCGTAAAAGATCAAAAAAGACGCACTATGAAACCTTAATGTGCCTGCCAGGTCGATGATGGGAATCTTGCTGCTCTTTGAAGAACCCACGACAGCCTTTGCTAGACATAGCAAAGCCTTCTATAACCCTAAGATTACCAATGTGGAGGTCACCATTGAAGGTGTTCCTAACCAGCTCTTCGCCCAAGGTATGCGTCCCTACCAGATGTGGGGCGAGTTCCGTAAACTTATGGCAGGAGGAACTAAACGTCATTCGGAGGTTGCCATGGTTGCTAAGGATTTAGGGCTCCACGCGCGTGATCTCGGAGAGTACCTCACCCAAGAGAACGCCCTTTGGCTTGACCTCAGGACGCACGACGACGACGGCCTGCACGGCAACGGGAGGAGAGTGGAAACTATCCAATTATCGAAGGAGGTGGAAGCGGATGGAGCATTGAACGTTTACGTATTTGTAGTGATGGACGCCCAGCTCAACATACAAAATGGCAGGTTTGTCTCGTCTGTGTACTAAGGCCTACTCAGCAATAATATGTGGGATGACGGGCTGTAGAAAAACAAAATTCGCTTTGGGCCTCCTAGGGGGCCCGTGCCGGCGCACTTTCGACCACATTGTACTACTCTGCCCCACTATTAAGTATAACGAGACGTATAAAAGTCGACAGTGGATTTGGGATGACGATAAAGTTTATGTTGTAGATCCCGGTGAAAGGCTTCATGATTGTTTACGAGCCCTTTATCAAATATTTCAAGGCCAGCCAACTTTATACATTATTGACGACATGGCCTCCAGCAAGCAGCTTACCAAGAAAAAAGACATGCTCTCCGAATTGGCTTTTTCCGGCCGACATGCCAAGCAATCTGTATGGGTACTTTCGCAGTGGTATAACGCTGTACTTAAAGACCTACGAGAGCAAACCCGCTGGGTAGTTATTTTTCACTGTAAAGACAGGGATTGCTTTAACGAGTGCTTACGTGAAAACGACATACCTCCGGCTGAGCGCAATGCTGTGCGCGAACGACTTGCAAAAACTTAGCATGCTAAGCTTTTGTTAAATACTTCTCAGCCAAGTAGTTACCACATAGTTGATGGCGGTACATAGAGCCGGCGGTGCCGCACATATAGTGTTAGCGGCTCTACTATGTTGCCTAATTTTATCTTACATTTCGTTTCTGGCAGTGTATAAGTTTATACATGTAATTAGAATTGGGAAGTTCGTGACTATAGCCATGGATTGCGACGTGTTACTCGATGATCTTCTTGCCGATCAAGGCACTACGCGCCCCGATGAAAAGCAGGGTGACACTTCGCCCGATAGTCTTAAGAGAAAAAGATTGTCAGCCCTCGCCATGACAGGTCAGTCAAAACAGAACATGGGAAAAGAATTTTCTGTGGATCAGATCGAACGCCTTCCAGACGAAGAGATTGACAAACTCTACTCTCGTTATCAAGCCCGGCTAGGAGCGACTATGACCAAGACCCTCGGCTCCGCAGCACTCCAGATTTACAGTCGAGCAGCCGGAGAGGGTGACAAATCCGCCACCAAAGGACCCTAGGCGTGTTGCGGCTGGTAAGGCAGGGGCGGAGGCCAGAAAAAAGAAGCAGAAAGATCTCTTGAAGCGTCTAAAGGCGGCGGAGACCCGGCAGATAGACACACAAAAACCCACTCAGGAGGAACCGCCCACTCAGGAGAAACCGCCAAAACCCTCTGACAATTCAAATAGCGTTATAATGGCAGCTGGTGTAGTAGCCATCCTAGCTGCAATATTTTGGAAAGTTAAGGCGGCCTCTGGCACTCAACATAATTCTGTCGCCGAATTGAACAAGCCCGTCTATAATATACCCGATTCTCATTATATGGAATCTGCGGACGGAAAGGAAATAATAAACGTCTCCATCACGGTGCTGTGGTAGCTGGACTTTCAATAGGATACGCAAGATTAGGTAAGGCTACATTTGGAGGTAATTTTTCCAAGCTAGACTTCACTCCTCGTGACGTTGGCATGGTCGTAGCCGACATAACAGCCGCACTGGCAACCAAAGATCTTCTAGTCAAGTAAGGAATAATCCCTGATAACATATTAAAGTAGAGCTGATTCATTAACATTACACGAAGATGGCTAGTATTGCAATGATGTTGGGTGGAGCTATCGCTAACGCGGTGGCGTTCAATGGGAGTAACTTCTTATACAGCAGTCTTAAGGACTCCAAAGTTGACGAAGAGAGGCGTCGCCACGACCTCGCAGTAGAACAATTAAAGGCGGCACAAGCGGAGTGAACTGAAAGGCGAACTCAACAATTGATTTCATCCAAGACGAGCTTAGGCGGTAAGGCCAGGCCACGCCCACGGGAGTATTCTTTAGTCACGGGTAAGCAGTTAGATCAAGTTGACCCCGAGCCACAGTTGTCTGACTTTTATACGCCATCTTCAGAACAACAAGATAGAGAAATTGGATTTATAGTATTAGCTCTGGAAGCTGCCGGTCTTGTCGGCTATTGGGACGAAAGAAAAATTAATTAAAAAAAACAACTTTTTCTGTATAATCATGGGTATCCCCAAAGAGTTATACTCTGCTATGCTTGAGTTCGGGTACAGTGCCCGCCGCCATAAAATCCCAGGTGCCCGCATAATGATCGATGTCGCACAAAAATCTCTCGATCACTGGCGGCGGGATGAACGGGCAGTTGTAATATTTGCTCGCCGTGTGCTGTCAGGGCCGACCAACCTCAGGGAGACCGCCAGGCAGCTTCCGGGACCAGTCTATGAAGCTTATTGGAGATTGGTTGAACTATATCGCGGGTCATGGCTTCCCTTGCGAGCATTTACTACAGCCCTCGCGGCTATTGGAAGGGGCTGGCGGCAATTCAAAAACTGGCGACCGTGGCTAGGGTTTCTGAGACCAAAGCCAGGGACTTCCTGAAAAAAACAGGCCATCTGGCAAAACTACCTTCCTACTCCGCGGCATATACCGAGGCCCAAGTTTGACGTTTCAGTACCGAACGAAGTGCACCAGGCCGATTTTATATTTTTACCACACGACACGGTTCATCAGAAGAGATACAAGTATGCCCTGACTGTTTTCGATGTGGCAAGCAGGTTCAAAGCCGCCGAACCGCTTACTACGAAGGAGGCTAAAGAGGTCGCCGCTGCTTTCGAATGGATCTACAAACGGGGTCCTCTGAAGTGGCCGAAACTATTTCAAGTCGACCCTGGGCGTGAGTTCATGGGTGCCATCAGCCAGCTTCTATCGAACCATGACGTCGAAGTTGGGTGCGGCCTGTGGACATTCACCGTGATCAGGGTATCGTTGAACATTTCAACCGGACCCTGGCTGAACGCCTGTTCGGGCACCAGTACGCCATCGAGATACGACTGCCAGAGGGCAAGCGGTCAGCGGACTGGGTTGGTAGGCTGCAAGCCGTTGTTTCGGCACTAAATGTAGAAGTAACCCGCCTTAACGGTAAACAGCCACTGGAAGCCATCAAGGCTAAAACGGTGCGGAAAAAACCATCCTCGGTTGTTCCCGGCCGTGCAGTTGGTCTCAAGGAGTAAAAGCTTCCTTCCTGGTTGAGTTTTCGATATCTTTACCAGCCTGGTGAGCTCTAGGGTGGCCGACGCCGAGCCACTGATCCCGTGTGGTCTGTGGATGTTTACCAGATAGAACGTTTAGTGACGAAACCCGACGACCGCGTGCTGTACTACTTGCAGGATGGACCTGGGCGAGGCTTTGTGCGTGAGGAACTCCTGGTGGTGCCCCCAGACACCCAATTGCCCCCAGATGGGGTTATCAAGCGTTGAGGAGCTCATCTATGTAAGCGTCCATGGCAGTCTTTGTCTCTTTATGTCCAAAGGCTAGTTTCCACCCCATTTTCAGTAATCCAGCGCTTGGAGTCAAAGGGGGATAGTGAAATCTTTTTAAGATGCTGCCCGTAGATTTGATGCTTCTCCGATCGCAGGATGTCCATGCCTAGGTGAAATGACTTTTTTCTGAAGAGGGCCTCTTTGTACTGCTCGTGCCTTATTTGCTTTTTCACGACATTCTTTTTTACGCCTTTTGCCTTCTTGATATTTTTCCATTATCTTCTAGTATGGAGTACATCTTAGGGCGCAGACCGACATATTAGTACATCTTAGGGCGCAGACCGACATATTCAGCTATAGGGCACCCCGCACATTTGTCTTTCATTTTACCTAGAACTTTCTTATTCACCCTACTGTATAAGGGGCTGTTTTTCGGGAAGTCGGACGTGTCATAAAGATCTACATTCTCAGCCATGTCCATGTCTTCGGGCATCTCCACTCTGACGGCTGTTTGACCGATTCCCTGGCACTCTGGCTTGTGGGCCTCTAGCAGATCCTCTCTGGAGTAACCGTGCAGGCAGCGCTCGCAGAAGTGTTTATGTCTTCCGGTCTTGTTCTGGTCATGTAGGAGGCGATTAAAGTCCTTGATCCATGTGTAATGGAATTTTTTTCCAGCCTTCTCTATGAGGAGAAGGTTGATTCTCGTTATCACCTGTGGCTGGCTGCTGAGGTGGTGAACAATGTTTATCGCCAGGTTGTTAAGTTTCCCCACTTTCTGAACCAGTGAGATTGGTGTAGGAGCATCAATCCCTGTGAAATCCAGGCCGTCGTTGGTGGGGGATTTTGTAGGTCTGTCCACATTATCCCAAGCTGGAAACAGGGCAGAACTCAGCGCCAAACGGAGGCAGTGGTCATCCCTGTTTTTCACATTGACAACGGCTTTCTTATGCTTTACCTTTACCGGTAGTTGGATATACGACCCTCCTCTCAATGGTTTATATCTGGCAATGTCTAGCCAAAGGGTCTTTACCTGCTCTACAACCCAGCCAGACCCTCTATTGGTCCACTTCTCTAGCATTTCTTGTATCCTGGGGAAAGCTCGATTGAGGGCCCCTTTGATTTCACTATTCTGTATAATAGCCTCCTGCCTGTGGCGTAGCACGGGTTCAGTGTACTCTTCACTACCGTCTGGTTTGTCCGTACGAAGCTTGACCTTGATAGCAAGCTGGAACTTTACACCATTCAGAGCCTTAATCTCTTCATCCAACTTGTCACGTATAATGGGCTCCACTTCCTCAAGACAAGCTCAAGCCTCCTTTGTGCATGGTGGTGGAGAAGGTCTGTATTTCCTGGGGTATAATGGTTTTAGTAGGCACTCCTTGACAGCCTCAGGAATGGGCTCATCCAAGATGTTTTTACAACATCACAGAGAGTCAAATCTGGCATTTCTGCAAGTATCTCTTAGATAAACTCTTCCGAGTAACTTGTTCGCAGTAGCCATGCCTCGCTATTTCTATAGTTATATTGGGTGTCACTATATTTCTCTAATAGATGTGTCACTGTGTGTCGCTATATTTATGGATATGTTTATTGTCACTATATTTCTCTAATAGGAAATGTGTAGCTATTTGGTGTCACTATATTTCTCTAATAGATGTGTCACTGTATGTCGCTAAATTTATGGATATGTTTATTGTCACTGTATTTCTCTAATAGGAAATTTTTATTCTGTTTAATCGATTTATTTCCTTCTGTAGCTCTCTACGATTGTGACACCACTTTCTCCTATACCCACACTGGTAGCAAAGCTGAAGTTTGTTGGTAACACCAACTCCACAAACAGTGCATGGTCTATTCAAACAACCCCCGCGGCGTATTAGAGCCATATGGGTATTGCAGTATTCTCCATAACTTTTGTTGCACTGGTTAGTCTTACCTAGAACTAACCACTTACACACGTTGTGGTCTTTCACCATGTTGTGTCCTTTCACCATGGTGTATTAGTATACTCAATGTATATAATATCTCTAAATGTAGTTGTCGCCTAAATTATTTATGTGTCCCCCAAAAAGAAATCATTGGTTGCGGGGCCAGCCAGGGGGGTGGGGCGGGCCCTGGCAACCAACATTTGCGGTAGCTCCGGCAAAAATATACATGTAATAAGAAATGACTAGAAAGGCCCCGTTTGTCATTTAAAAGTGAGCCAGAACCAGCATTTTGTATACTACTATTTGTATCCTTTCATGTAGAAAGTCCCTACAATTTAGGGGGTATATGGCCAATTTTAGGGGTATAAAAAACCTCTGCAGGGGGTAAATGGACAGGTTGTATTATAATTATGAAGTGTGAATTTTGCTGTCAGATTAATAATTACAACTAAGGCTCTTATTGACTTCTGTACAGAGGATTGTTGAGGATTGTTTTCATAATCAAACATACACTATTTTAAGAACAGATGTTGGTTACATAAATTAGTCATTTTCTGCTTGCTGAGTGTTATTGGTAGATTTAATAGGTGGTTTAAACAAGAGGGCCATGATGGCCCTATATCACTCACCCTAAAACCACTGTTCTAAAGGAGCAATCTTGGTAGCCATAGAACATCTCTGCCAGAACATTTTAAAATCTGGCAGTAGTTTTGGAGCAGAAGTCTTTTAAAGTTTTCACTATATAAAGGCAAATTAGCCCTGCCCCTGGCGGCCATGTTCTTTTTGACGGATCAGAATAATTTTAGCAATCGTAGTAGAGGGTTACCTAAGTAACATCCGTACCAAAACATTTTGAAATCAAGTAAGTAGTTTTGAAGGAAACGTTTTTAAAATTTTCTTTTTTTTTCTTTCCTTTGCCATGGCAACCAGAGTTCTACATGGATCAAGTTTATTTTAGCAACTTTTGTGAAGGTTCACCCAAGGATCATCTTTGTCAATTTAATCAAATTCTGTCCAGCGGTTTCAGAGGAGATGTCGTTTAAAGCAAATTGTTGACGACGCACGACACTTGACACACGACGGACGCAGGGTGGTCACATAAGCTCACCATGAGCACGTTGTGTACATGTGAGCTAAAATCATAAAAAGAAGTATTAGTGAAACTGGTATAAAATCGGGACTTCTTTATGACTGATTTTTTTTTATCTGTTTCCAAAATATTTTCAATAAAAGAACTGTTTGGAAACAAGGATCAATTAATTTTGTCAATGGTCGATAGTTTCCCTGAAAATTTACGTCACACTTGAGGTGAAATATTGCATTAGGGTACATAGCCCGAGAATACCAATACGGCGAGAACTGAATACTTGAGGATATCATTATTAACGTTATTAAATGTTTGAACGAAAAGTACTCAGATTTCGCGAGGTGACCGTGAAAAAATTCCATCTCCTTCTATTTATATGTTTCCTGCTTACATTACGATTTTTTCTTAAACATTGGTGTTTCAGGCAGCACCGTTATACTAGGGAGCATTTTTGCTTACATTTCTTATTGTTTGACGCGGGCTGAAAGAAAGTCAAATTCCCAGGATCGGTCAAGATCTATGTCGGATGTGGTTTTGCAAAACGAGGCTCGAGAGTTGATGGTGTCAACGGCAGAATGTCCGCGCACAGATGGCATTAAGGAAGAGGACTTGGAAGATGGTTGACAACTTGTGGTAAGGCAGTGACATAGAGGCACTTTGGTCTGTTCCACGAGAATAGTTTTATGCAACAATGTGAAACTGAAACACATAGGGATACACAACAGTTTCTAGTTACAAAGGGAACTGTGTGTACCCAACCAAGCATAGTAGTTAACTAACATGGATATAGTTCCTGAGATACACAGAAGTGAGACAAGAAATGTTAAAATTGGATTGAGCAAATGGTCCACTAAAAGCTACATTTAATGTTATCCTAGTGATATTTTCTATTACTATCTGTGTATTGTCTTCTTTTATTACACATTTTCAACCAGGTTTTCGAAGGAAAAATCTGGTTATTAGATTGGGGTATGTCGGCGGGCGGGCATAAACAATTTCTTCTGTGCGAAACTCCTCCTACATTTTTCAACGGATTTGGCCAAAACTTTTACAGAAGCATTATTACATAGTGGCCTTGCGTATATTGTCAGGGTTTTGTGGCTTGACTATTTTTTATGCAGTTATGGCCCTTTGTTATTTTTACACATATGTAATATATAGGGAAATATTCTTCTGTGCGCAACTCCTCCTACATTTTTCAACGGATTTGGCCCAAACTTTTATAGAAGCATTATTACATAGTGACCCAGCTCATATTGTCAGGGTTTTGTGGTTTGACTATTTTTGATGCAGTTATGGCCCTTTGCCCCTTAACGGATGTAAGGGAAATATTCTTTCGTGCACAACTTCTACATTTCTTAATAAATTTTGTCCATACTTTAACAGAAGTACCTTCACTAAGTCACCCTGGAGAATATCACCTGTGTTTTGCATTTTTGATGGAGTTATGCCCCTTTGATAAAATTCCTTGTCCGGAGCATAACTCCTACATTATAAGAGGTATTGACTTGAAACTTTATAGGTGCATACATCTCATTGAGGCGGAATGCAGCGCATAGGAACCTCACTCTGTGGTTCATAATTTTGGAGTTACATGTTTGCCCCTTCGTAAAAATTCCAGATATGGAGCATAACTCCTTATCTTTAAAATATATAGTAATGATTGGTTTTGTAGTTTGACCATTTTTGATGGAGCTAGGACCCTTAGTTATTTTTTCAATAACACATATGTAAGTTATTGAGAAATATTCTTCTGTGTGCAACACCCCCTACATTTCTCAATAAATTTTGTTCAAACATTTGCAGGGTCACCATCAGTTAGTGCTCTGGCACATATTGTCAGTATTTTGTGATTTGACAATTTTTGGAGGAATAATTGACCTCAACGTACTTTGTCGAAACTTTTGCAGAGGCACCATCAATAAGAGCCTGTGCGCTTTTTTTTTTTCGGAAAACCTGGTTTTGTGACGATTCCTGTCACTCGTCTAATATAAAGAGTGGGGCTATTTGCAACCTTGTTGTTGTTGTTTTGGGAGTTTACTATCAGGATTTTAAAGGGACATAATGGTACAGTTGATGATCTTTGAAGAGAGGATCTGCGTGCACAGAAGCTCTGATGGATTGCAGGCCAGCTGTAAGGCTGCCTCACATGAATAATCTCAGTGACAGACCATGCCTCAATTGAATCTAGACAGGAGGGGTGAATCTCTTGGCCACATTTTCAAGCCAATACCATAAAATAAATTTGTAATGACTTGAATTCATACGCGAGACCTCTATGATGTATCAAAGTCGTATTTGTCAGTTAAAAAAGTGTTAATTTTTTATTCATGTTTAGCATTTTGTGGTTGTCTTGAGTTCTAAATGTCTGACACAGGAAAACTCTATGAGGTATTTTATTCATAATTTGTGAATGGTCTGTATTCAGTCACAATTTATGAACTGAACGGGAGTCTGTTGGGCACAAACAAAATTATATTTGTATATTTGATAAATTATGGATGATGTAATCTCTTTTTTAAAGTTTTAAACTAAATAGTATAGTACTCATCTGCTGCAAAATTTACATTGGATATTTTGTTCATGAGTGAATATGTTAGTGAACTTTGCTGATTTACATACATTGTATATCATAAACATTTCTGTGTAGCAATCTTATCCACTTTCAACTAAGGTGTCATGGATTTCATCCCTGGCCATAGCAGCTTATTCAAACTGGTACTAGGACTAGGTACATGTATATCTTTCCTTATCTTGACACTCCGCATTTAAGGTTAGTTCCAGGACTGGCTGGGCCAAATTCAGGTATCATGTCTCTTGCCTATGTCGTGTTATTACTATATCTGGTTAATGTAGACATCAGGTGACTAAATTACTTCTGCAAGAAAATAACAAACAGTCATAACCCTTTTCATGGTATATCAAGCTATTTTAACTATACAACACAGTGTATCTTTTAAGATTATATACACATTTTTATATCCCCTTTTCCCTGATTTTAGTGGCACATCCAGAGTTTTCAGGATTTTCCTCTCTAGGATGGTAGTACTAACCCCTTGCATATACATGTATTTGGATAATTGTAATGTGGACATCATAATAAATCCTTTATACTTAGAAACATTATTTCCTATTTATTTATATACATAAAGCATTCATTATTTTTCAATAAAATGACAATACACATTCAAGTCTCAGAAGCAAGTGGACGGATTTGTTTACTGGACATACCAGCTATTACTGTCTCATTAAATAAATTGTGATCCTTAATTAAATTAATTTCACATTCCTGTATCACAATGATAAATAATTCCGAAATATATTTTCAAAAAGATGTCTAATAATACACCACATACATAGACATATATATCTGTAAAATGAACAACAAATCTATCACAGTCTACTTCTTCTTCTTCTTTCCCTTCCCTTTCTTTCCCTTCTTCCCCTTCTTTTTCTTGCTATATGGACCAAACCCTTTCCGAACCATGACTCCTCGCCACCATGACTGGACCTATTCATAGAAAACCAACAGTGTGTTATTTACTGACATCTGCTATGCCTTTGGATGTTAAAGTGTATGTCACTGACAGTAAAAGATACCATTTTTGTAACAAAAATAGTTGCCTGTACGGTTATACAGAACACTGTTTCAGGGGTTCAACCTAATGACTGTGTTTTATTGTGCCCTGTTGTAATTACATATAGAGAATTTTTATTAATTTATGACTTTGACATTGGAATTAGTATGTTGCCTGTATGCTTATACAGTGAAGATCTATTATAATTATTTTGGGTATTATTGAACCCCAATTACTGTCTTCTTTAAGATTTCATTGTAATGATATGACATTATGGATGAAATTAATGATTTTGACTTTAGAATTGATATGACAGATATGAAACAGAAATATTGTCTGTATTATAGTAATGGATCTACACTGTCTCAACAAAGCTGAGTCATAAATATTATGGGGAGCTTGCTGAAGGGGTAAAATTTGAACTTTTTTGTTCTCTAAAAATCAAGATTTTTTCTGGTCCTTACATAAGCGTTAAAACAATTAAAAAAACAACTCTGTACTTTTAGTTTTATGTAAATAATTATGTTTAAAATCAAAGTTAACAAAAAATAAAATTTGCACTGTAATTGCATCCATTAGAACTTTACAACAAATTCATTAAAACTGCTAGTTTTCAGTGCATAACAATTGTATTGTGCATATGAGTGAGAAAGTCTTAGCATATAGCAGGTGTTAAGACATACCTTGATGGAAGCCTTGAGCTCAATGGCCTCTTGCTCCTGTTTACGACGGGCCTTCTCCTTCTCAATTCTGTCCTCTACCACCACTTGCTCATACTCCTTGTACTATAACATAGCAACCAGAAATGTCATGGTAGCAAGATGGGTTTCCATGGTAACTAAAAATGCCATTGCATCCAGTGCTGTCATGAGCAACCTAAGATGTCATAGTAACCAGACATATCAACTACTGATGTCATGGCAACAAGGGATGTAAAGACAAGTGGTGTATTTCATTGCAGCCAGAGTGTCATGACAAATGGAGCTGCCAAGGCAACCAGAGCTGTCATAGAAACTGAGTTGCCATGCCACCAAGGCTTTAAACACAATTAATCACATACTGAAAATTTAAACATTTCAACCATCCACACAATGCTTGTAAAGCTAACCTAGAGATGCCATCTGTGTACTACAGACTTTGTCAGCTGAATGACTTTACAGTTTAACTTTCATAAAAAAAAAAATTAAATCACCAGCAAATGTTTACCATATGGCCATCCTTACAAGTAAACTTCGTCATCATCAGTTATCCATGTTCATATTTTTTATACATTAACTAACAGATGAAACAGCAATATTCACTTTTAGAATAAATCAATACAATTATGACATTTTCCCTCTGACATCAATCGACACAAATTCTTTACTAATGATATGAGCTTATTTTAACAATCGAAAGCATACATTTATATATGAAGCCATTTAATGACTGTAGCTCATTTTTGAATCAAGGTCATAACTCCATAGACGATGAGTGTAACTGGGCATTTAGGATTACAAAGCTATGGAGTTGTTATGATATCTCATTAACAAAATAGTAAGCATTCTATATATGATGTGAAGTGTCCTCTCCACTTCAATCAGCAGAATAAACATTGTAGAAAACATGCTAAAAACGTCTCTCAGTCATATGGTGACGGTGCAACAGATTACGATATACTTGCAGATATACATAAATCTCAGCCTGAAATGTGTGCATTTATGAGAAATATTTTTGATAAAACAACTATAATTATGTACATTAAAGAAACTGTAATTCTGTCAGAATAATTTATTAATATTTTGTGGATACACAGTTAATATTTCAGTTATAATTCATCTCGGCAAACAATGGCATGTAACCTTTTTTCTGCAAGTATAGGAATGACAGCCAATGACACAGAATGTGTATGGTAATCACAAACAGCTGGCCTGCATACTACGATAAGGTTACTGATGATTGACCTCATTACTGTGGAATTAATAGTTCAATGTCCAACTTAATGCCTTTATGTACACTATAAACTGGAGTGTGTAACCAGGGCAATGTATGATATATCTGACCTCCTCCGGCAACAGGGACCCACTAAAGACAGAATGTGATGCCTACATATGACAAAACATACTCCATAGGTTGATCCTTTTATAAGGCAGTAGTCAATACACTTACTGGACCATGAGATAACCTCATATTGCCAGACAGAATCTGGAATGAGATGATCACCACACTGACCAGTTTAGATGTAGATAGATAGATCGATTTATTTCAATATTGAGCATAACAATATGGTAACAACATTTATACACAAATAGATAAAATACTATTTATAAGATTTTATCACAGTTTAAAAGGATGTCTTACAAATAAAATTAATAGTAGAAATAATACATTGAGAATGTTATGTAATAAACCATGTCAATTGCATCAATAGCAAGGATAACATGAAAAAATGAAAATCCCTTCTTTCCATCATGGTCGTTATGATTGATGACCTGACATAGAGAAGCATGAAGATGATACCATGTGACAAGTATAGTCATGTAACAGACGTAAAAAAGGCCCATTCGTATATCACAATCTTTTATGAAAGTATTTGTAATGTTTAACACAATTCAAATTATCAATTATTATTAAAAGATAAAATAGTACTGTTTATGACATATAAAATGCAAACTATCACAGAAAAGAATATGAATCACAGATAAGAATAGGAATTAAAAAGTATTTGGTATCCTATATTGCACAAAGGAGCAGATAATGTAACACATGTTACTAATAGACTGTTTTTATGATTTAAGGAAGTGATCCTTCACAGCTCTCTTAAAAGCTGAAAAGGTGGACATTTTTCTAATATGTGAAGGTAGTGAACTCCAAGACGAAACATAAGAAAATGACTTTAACCCAAAACCTTTGACCCTTGGTCATGCAAGTGAACCATTTAACTAGATCTAGTATTGTGCATATGAATAGAGCCCTGTGTTACAAGATACTGGTTCATGTAGAAAGGAGAGAGTCCTTTGTTAGCCTTATGACATAGAGTAATTTGATCAACCCTTTGGGAAACAGGTAACCAGCCCAGAGAAACAAAATGTTGATGACTAATATGAGAACTATGTTCCAAATTCAATGCAAATCTGACCATTTTATTCTGAGTAACCTGCAACTTGTCTTTCCAGAACTTTGTTAAGCCATGATACCAGAAAAAACAAGCATAATCAAAGTGACATTGGATAAGGGATAAAACCAAAAGTATTTTAGTATGACCAGTAATGGCTCTCTTACAACCGGTCGTGCGTGCTTAGAGATCGTGCGTCCTCGGAGTTCTTGTCAGGCGTAGCATTGTCGCAGGATGAAAATTAAATCGCAGCGGACGTAAGTAGTAAGTACTTTATGAGTAGGTGTGTCGTGCTGTAAACGTGGGGCCTGCAAGTGGTCTGTACGACTTTTTGGAAGTAGGAAGAAGTAAGGAGCACGTACGATCTGTACTTGTGTTGCACACAGTGAGTGAGATAATCGTACGTGTATTGCAAGTGAAGTGTACGTTTTCAGAAATCGTACTTACGAAGGAAGAGAAACGTAATGAGCACGGAAGTGTTAAGCACGACACTCGTGCGTCAAATTGCTGGAACACACGGATAACCAAAATAATATAAAAGGGAGCACCGAGTCTCTTCATCATTCACTGTTTTAGATTCAAAGAAGGATGCGCCATCGACTTCAACAGCTGCTTCCCTGTGGCACTTGTGGTGCTTTCCGCATCTGACTGCACACCTGAACCTCTTTCTTCTCCTCCTTCAGCCCTTTCTCCTTCTCTCTCCTCTTCAGCTGCTTGTCTTTCCCTCTCTTCCTTTCTCCTTCTTTCTTCTGTTTCATCATCCTTGCTCTTCTTTCCTTTTCTGCTAGCTACTTTTGTCTTTGGAGCCATTGTGCACACTGCCGAAGGCGATTTTGAACTGAGAGCAATTACTTGTGACCCACTTTTATCGTGCTGGTCACGTGTGTTGTCTTAGTGTGACGCACTTCACAAGTACGGTAGAAGTACTTGCCACGTACTTTGGAAGTAAGATAAACGCACAGAGGAAGTGCGCTCACCCCCTTTTTTGTTAACACGTACATTGAAAGCAAGTTGAACGTACGAGTCTCTTGCGTGGTAAGTACGTCTTCGTGGTAAAATACCCCGGAATTTCTGCATGCTTTTCCTGCGCTACACGCACGCCTTGCGCACTTACTCAGTACTTTTGTCTTGCGTGCTACGAGCGTGCTCCAGGCGTTCGAATTGTCGCAGACAGGTTGTAGCGAAAAACTGACCGGCCAGTTTTCGGGCTGCGTGCTTTGCGTCGTGTTTGCGTCCACCAAAAAAAGTATGTTTCACGTGCGTGTATCTTACTACTTGGCCAATTTTTTGCACGCAAACCGCTCGTAGAAGCACGCACGACCGGTTGTAAGAGTAGTTTAAGATATGCCTGCTTCCTATACAGAAACTTTAACATGGCATTAGCTTTCTTTATAATGGAACTAGCCGTAGATTCAAAAGACAAAAACTGATCTAGAGTGGCATCACAGTGCTTGACTGAAGACGTTGAATAACTTGACCGTTGCATGTAACCTGGAGACCACTGTTGGATCTGATTCTGGGTTTTGAACCAAATAAAATGCTCTCTGTTTTTCCCAGATGTAGTGATAACTTAGTGTCAACTATCCATTTACTGATCATATCCATATCTTCTGTTAACCTGTTTTCAATATTGGACTTACTCTTATCAGATACCAAAATAGCAGAATCATCAGCATAAAGTAGGAGTTAATTTTCAACTACAGCAGACATATCATTTACATAAATTAAAAATAAAAGTGCCCCAAAAATAGACCCTTGAGGGGCACCACAGTTTACAACACAAGGAGAAGAATGTCTACCAGCAATATCCACGAGTTGCTGTCTCTGTGCTAAGTATAACACCTTGAATAAGAGACAGACTTATTATGTGAGTACGAGGATATGCCATGATGGAAGCACTATCCCTAACACACCTAGAGGTAATACCATCAAGACCAATTTGTACCAAGTTTGTTTAAGTATTTAAAAACAGTATTCTCTGCATTAATGAAAATGAAAAACTATTAGGAACAACACTTTTTTGTGAATAAAACCTAAATACAAAATCCTTACCAAACATATTTAGAGCCTTAGGTAACTTATCCACAAGTAACGAAGTTCTACAGTTTTATGTGTGCCTACGTAAGTCTTACTTACTTTCCTTGTACAATAAATCAAAGAATGATCACTAATACCAGTATGAATCACACCAGATTGGACAATGTTCTTTTTATCAGAGACTAAAATAAGATCGATCACAGTCGATGACAAATTACCAATTCTGGTAAAATCACTAATTAATTTTTTAAAATGAAACATATCCATAAAATTTTTCAAACTTGAGACCAAAGTACATTTTCTATTACATTTAAGAACATCTGTGTTAAAATCCCCTAAAATAACAGTTTCTAATGAAGTAAAATGAGATGTGTTTACACAAAGGGATTCCAATAAGTGATAAAAGTTTGACTGCTTGGTGGGCGATAAAGAACACCACACAAAATCGGCTTGAACTTTGGTGGTAAGATATCACACCAGGTAGCTTCAAATTCATCCATCATAAGATCTGTGTGTGGATTATGTAGAATAAGATAACCACAACTTTGACCAATGAGATTACCGTAATATTGACCAGTTACAACAACAGCTCCCTAGTCAAAGTGGAAGGCAGTCCATAGGCAGTTTTTTAACCTTCACAGTTAATTTTATTTGGCAGTTCTATAGCAGTTCTTACCCAGTATTTAAGCAGTTATTATTGCAGATCTAGAAAGCAAATGCATATGAGCCTGAAGCATTTTTCTAAACCTTCCAAGTTCCATAGCAGTACCTTAGCTGTAATTGGCAGTTCAAAGGCAGTCCATAAGCAGTTTTTTGCAGTTCCTTAGCTGTTATTTTGAAGAATTTTGTAATAAAACTGCTAATATGCAAATGAGATTGCTAAGAAAAACTGCTTATAAACTGCCTGATAACTGTTTAGCAAAAACCTAAAAAGGCATCAGACATCCCTAAAACTATTATAAAATCACATGAAAAGCAAGAATCGTCATACATTTCTAACAACAGCAAGCAAAAACTGGTTAATTAAGAACATCATGGTGAATTGAAAAGTTTATATGTAGCTAAATTATTGGAAAGATTTGACCTACTGACCTACTTTTTGATCCAACCTGACCCATTTTCGAAAGGGTTCAAGATATCATCAAGACAAACATTCTGACCAAGTTTGAAGAAAATTTGATCAAAATTGTGGCCTCTAGTATGTAAACAAGATTTTTCTAAGATTTGACCTACTGACCTACTTTTTGATCCAACCTGACACATTTTCAAAAGGGTTCGAGATATCATCAAGACAAACATTCTGACCAAGTTTGAGGAAGATTGGATCCAAATTGTGGCCTCTAGTGTGTAAACATCAAATTGTTGACGGACGACGGACGACGGCAGATGGACAATCAAGTATCCCAAAAGCTCACCCTGAGCATGCTCAGGTGAGCTAAAAATAAGGAAAGATTTCTTATGGGTGACTTTAGTTTTTGGTTTTTCATGATAAAAAGAATGACAGTACATGGAACAGTGTATTAAGTACTTATATTCTTCATCAGTAAGTGTACAAACCAGTTACATCATCTGCTATCATATTCATATGAACGACTGATATACAGAATATTATATAGAGAGACATACAGGTTCCAGAATTGTCGTTAAGTGATCATTACCCTCTGTGTGTGTTTTTTTCCACACATTCAAGTCCCTTTCATATGTTTATTGGCTATCACTCATTTAAATAACTTAAATACAGATATATTAACCTTGGTCAGCCTTAGACATGCACATGCATTTGAAGCAAGGGTTCCCTAATGTTAAATGCGTAATTTACATAAATAAAACCTAGCTAGCTGCCATCCTCTAGTTGACATCGGTACGGCAGTTGGGGGTTTAACATATTCCTCAGTGAAATGAAATGGCATTGAAACACCATTTCTTTTTGCAGACCCAATTGTAGCACAACCCTTGAAGGACCATTGAAAGTCTTTATATACTAAATATTGCAACCATTGAAACTCCACCAAAACACCATTGAAATTCAATCGAAACTCCAATGAAATGGGCTGAGATATGCAAATGAGCTCTCCCTAAAAAATGAAAAATTATTTCCAGTGGTATTCAATGTGGGATTTTAATGGAATAAAATGTTTTTTTCAATGGTACTTTGGTGTTGTCAATTTACATAAATAATGGTGAATCAATGATTTAAAATGAAATTTCAACAACCCCGATAAATTCAATGGTAATTAATGAAAATTCAATGGTGCCAAATAATACTCATGCAGTGAGTATGGTGGACCAGGGCTGGATACGAAAGTAATTTTTATTCATGTTATCACATATCATATCCGTATCAACAGTCTAAACAATCATTTCATCCATTATTAATATGTTGTTGTTTTTTTGTAACACACCACAGCTTACGTTCAGAGTCCTGAACAATATCCACAATAACATCTTCTCTTTCTCCTTCTATAGTCTTAAAACACTTATTCCGTCTTTAAAACTTAATTATCATGACACCTGTTGGAAGCATTGAATTCACTAAGTCCAAGTTTTCAAAGCAATTTTCCTTGCCTTCACCTGGATCAGTGGTCCTGATGATCCAATGCGCCATGGGTCAGAAATCAGTATCCACTTCACAATTAGAATGTCCAAGTCCTTGTTGACATTCCTGAACATGCGCAGATGTTAAGCATTTACACTGCAATTCTGACTGCTCATATTCTGCAAGGACTTCAGCTTTTCTCCTCCTCCCACATGACTGAAACTAAAAAAAAATGAAATTATTAAAGTAAAATGATGTAAAAGTAAAATAACTAAGAAACGCAAAGCTTATGATAGCCTGCCTTTGTCTTTAAACATTCTAGTGTTTACTCAGATTTGATCATTGGTGTGATCCTTATTCCCATTCATATACCGGTATTAAAACTTAAAGATGAAGTACTGATTGTGCATGCTTTGTAAAACCAAATTTTTTTTCTTCATTATAAAATTTGAAATATTTTCTATCTTGCAATGTCACTAACTAACGAGAAATTAAGTTCGGCCACAATCAAACTTAACTAAGTTGCAATAGACGTATGACAGCAATAATTTGTAGACTTACTATGTCTATTTGAGACCGATATAGTGTTGTCAGAGATGTGAAAACCTAGCTCCGTGGTGCTGTCAAACTGCAGCATCACGCCACTCCCAAATGACACCGCGTCTGGGACCTATCCTAATATGCTGAGCACCAAGCAAGGGAGATCAATACAGTGACATTTTTACAACTTTAGTATGTCGCTGCTAGGGACAGGAACCCAAGGCTTCCAGTTCCCGAGGCAGACACTCTTAACACTGGGGACGGTATGTAAGGTAAACTACCTGTTTAATTAATTACCTTGATAAGGTAAAGGCAGTAGCATTGGGGATGTCTCAAGTTGTTCTTTGATATGTGATACTTCAGTTTTCAAGAATTTTACAGTTATGTCTGTAGCATTATAAATATTGCGTTCAAACTGCATGCACAATAATACTTAGAATTTTTTTTTCTCAAAAAATGTATTCATTTCTAATACGAGTATATTTACCTGTTGTAAATCACCATGATCCAAGTCTGCATTGCTTACAAATTGGACCAGGGAAGGCATCATCTAGGACATGTTGCAACACCAAGGCTGTTTCAGCCGATATAAAAAAAAACACAAAAAGGGTGTGTTAAATCAATCAGATTTCGATCATTTCATTATAGCAATGACAATGGACATAATACAGCTGAATTTTATACAGCATTCAAGGTTAAAAATTCCAAGTCATAGCCAGCAGTTGGTCATGAACAAATATTCAAACAAATTCTTATAGATGTAGGAGTAAAATAATTGTTTTTCTTTAAATTTTTATTTATCTACATGTAAGATAATCAAACGATAACTTAGTTGTAAACAAAAATGAGTATCAATGTAGATTGCACATTTGTTAACAAATTTATAGTATATGCAATGATTTTTCAACATCGCCATTTTTTTTAAATTATGGACGATCGATGCTGACCGTGGCCGATAAGACCTGCGATCGATTTTTTTTTCTATTTCCTGACAGGTTAATTTGAACATAGCGTACACAAATATTTATTCTGGGAAGCAAATAAAAGGAATGAGATTCAGCTAAACATTGTAGAAATTCTATTATACCAATTGATAGAGACATTGACGGGCAGAAAACAAACTCCTCGCCATTTGCACTTAAATTTTTTATGGATAAATGGAAAGTAATTTCATTACAAACATAATTGGTGCTCATAACTATATTGAAAATTCTTACCTTTATCATAAAATAGGTGCCATCTGCGAAAGTAATGCGAATCAATAACGTTATCACTGTTTGTCGTTCTTTTCAAAATGGCGGATTAATGCAACGCGTTATTTTCAGTTTTCAAATTTAAATGACGGAAAGTTAAAATCAGTTACAAAACAAAATTTGGGGTTCGAAGTAAAGTTTATCGAGTGGGTTTTCCAAAATAAAATATAAAATATCAGTAAAAATTATTGAAATACGTAGAAATTAGAATCAAATTTTCGTCACTACATTTCCTCGTAGGATTGTCCTACAACCTTGCACCAACTTCCGAATTTTTATTTGGGGCGCAGTTAATTCGAACGAAACCAATGCATAACCTTTTTTCGATGCCTAACCGTTTTCAGAAAAAAAAGTGAATTAACTAAGACTTCAGCTAAAACCACAGTAAAAAGGTCTTAGTAATAATTAAATCAAATCGTTTTGTTTCAGTCTAATACTCAATAAGCTTTGAGTTTTCGATATAATCCTATTTTGTATCACATATTTATGAATGTTTGTGAATTGTTCTAGCTGTAATAATATTTGATTAATAAATATGATTGATCAGTATCAAGTATAGTTACATGTGCAAAATCATGGACACGTTTGGGTCAGACGAATTAATTATTACAGAGTTATGGCCCTTTTAATTTTTGACAAAATCTTGTCTGCACTTCATCTCAAAAACTCCTGGCTTGCATTGGATCAATAAAACACAATACTGATCAGTATTAAATGTAACACGTTTGTGATTTCCTGATTAGTAAAGTAAGGATTATCAAGCAGTTCTGCAATAAACCATGCAAACAACCACATTCTTTTTGTTCTTTCTTTCTTTTGTCATAGAGCACTTACTTGCAATGTACATTTAACAGGTAGTAAAGTTAATTGCTGTAACAGTAAAAAAGGTTTCGGTTTTATGCCGAATCATTACAAAATGGCCATAAAAGATTTTTGCTTTGAAAGCTAATTTTCACCATTTCATTTCGCTACGGGATATATTCTTAAGATGAGTGATTTTATAAACTGCTATGAAAACTGCTAAGGCAATGAACTTATTCATTTAAAAAGGTGAAGACATTGTGGAACTGTTAAAATGAAGGTAACTGCTGTTGAGAACTGCTACAAATATCCAGAAAATCAGATTGGACTGTTAAGGTTAAAGATTAAGCAGTTCTTAAACAGTTCTTAGCAGTTCATGAACAGTTTTGTTTTGCTTTAAGCAGTTAATGAAAACGTGTTTAAAATGGGACTGCTAAGAACTGCTTAAAAACTGCCAAAAATATAGAAAACTGCTTATGGACTTCTAATGAACTGCCTAAAGGTGATGAATACACCCACACCGCTTCCTGTCACAAAATTACTCTCCAACTAGAAATGTGTCCAAAGGACACAGATGCCCCCCACCTGTCGTATTGTCCCATGGCTTTATTTGTTATTTTTCACTGCTGCCCAAGCAGTGGAATCAGTGTTCCAAGAAAAAGTGAAAGCTTATCTAAGTGAAAACTGGCAAATTAAAATGCCCAGATGAACAAGTGTATGTGTCCTGAATAATATATCCATGAAGCTTCAAGTTTATAATATAAATACTTTTGGAGATGTGGGCTCCATAAAATCAAAATTCCATAATTTTCCTAAACAAAGGCCCATAGTTCTGTCAATGTCAAGGGTGATCCAATAAAAATACCAAGGTGCACAAGTTAATGTCCTGAATAATATATCCATAAAGTTTCAAGTCTGTAGTACAAATACTTTCAGAGTTACATGCGTCACAAGCATAAAATTCCATATATTTCAAAAACAAAGGCCCATAACTCTGCTCTGTCAAATTCAACGATGGCTCAATGAAAATATGCAGGTGCGCATTTTCATGTCCTGAATAATATACCCATAAAGTTTCAAGTCTGTAGTCCAAATACTTTCAGAGTTATGTGTGTCACAAAGTTTCGGGATGGACCTACGTATGTACCGATGGACAAAGGCAAATCTATATGCCCCCACCCCCCATTTTTGGTGGGGGCATAAAAAGTGGCAGAATTTGACACAGCTAATGGAAATGACAATAACATGCAGATCAAACAGATACTCTGCAAAGAAACCTAAAAAGTGCTCACATTCCATCCCCCTCATGGTGCACTCTACTTACAATTATAACATTGTGGAAAGAGATGCTAATGCTCTGATAAATGGCACAGAGGAGAAAATTCTCCAAATGGTAATAAATTATTAAAAAATCCTATTAGCAGTATAATTATGTTCATCTGTGCTTAGCATAAGTGCATACAAATAAGATCAAGAAGATAGTAATTATTGAACTATTTGACTGACTAGACTTGACTTGACTTGACTATTTCAGTTTACCGTCGCTTCGACAGTATTTCAGTCATATAGTGACGTCCAGCTAATTACAGGTGGAGAAAGACCCCGAATGCAAGGAGGCATCTGGGTAGAACCACTGACCTACCGCAAGCCAGCTGGAAGGCTTCCTCACATGAAAATCCGAATGACCCTGTCGGGATTCGAACCCACACAGTGAGGGGCTGAGTGAGTGTTAAAGTCAGCAGCTTTACCCTCTCGGCAACGGAGGCCCCTAAAGGTACTACAAGAGGGTTTTTCAGTAATTATTGAAAACCCTCCTGTAGTAACTGAAAAATAGTGCAGACAAATAATGCTCAGAAAAAAATCATCTAAAGGCCATAACTCAGAAAAAATCATCCAACTTTAACATCAGTACAATATTCTCATCTGTGCTTGCTAGTAAAACTTCCTATGAAGTTTGATTGAAATCCATCTAGTAGCTATTGAGAAATCGTGCAGACAATGAAAGCTCTATATAGAAAATTCATTAAAGGACTATAACTCAGAAAAAATCATACAACTATAACAAATGTACACTATGCACATCTTTGCTTTATAGTGAAACTTCCTATTAAGTAGAATTGAAATCCATCCCGTAGTTTTTGAGAAACAGCACGGACAAAGAAAGCTCAAGAAAATCTTCAAAGGGCCATGGCTCAGAGAAAAATCACTCAACTGTAACAACTACAATATGCACATCTGTGCTTGCTAGTGAAACTTCCTATGAAGTTGAATTGAAATCCATCCCATAGTTATTGAGTAATAGCACGGACAAAAAAAAGCTACAAACTCCATCCAACCAACCAACCTACCGACCGACTGACACAGTGACTCCTATATACCCCCCCCCCCCACCGAACTAAGTTTGTGGGGG
Organism: Solen grandis; assembly: GCA_021229015.1. Classification (NCBI taxonomy): domain Eukaryota; kingdom Metazoa; phylum Mollusca; class Bivalvia; order Adapedonta; family Solenidae; genus Solen; species Solen grandis. Next base: position 25,569,991 of record CM037793.1, on the reverse strand, counting down.
GTATAGTAACCACTATACTAACTAGTTTAGTAAGTTCCTGCAGTTTCTCCAGATCCTTGGCCTTGGAAGCCTTGAGCACGTCTAGTTCATGCTGCTTAGCCTCAACATCCTTTTCATATTTCTCCATCCAAAAGTCCACCTTCCTTTCCAATTCCTAAAACAAGCATGCATTATGTTTACCATTGACCACGAAAAGGATTAAGTCTCACTCCCTATTTTTCCCTATGGAAGAGATTCATATACAGAAGAGATTCTCCTGAAACACTGCTAAACTGCACACATCTTTTATATCTATCACTTCTTTCAATCTTTCATCTATTTCCCCTCTTTCTATCTTTGGTTTCTCTCCTTTCTTATCAACTTAGCTTTTATCTCCTAATCTGACTCTTTGTCCTTCTATTTTCTCTTCCTGCCTCACATTTTTCTCCATTTTCTCATTGCAATTCTCACTCTGCCGCACATTATCTGCCTCTTTTATCCAACTGTCATCTCTCTAGCTTATGTGTGACTGTGTAATCTCTAAAGTTAATTCTTAACTCATTAACACTATCTCTCTTCTTCTCTCACACTTATCACAGATAGACACATAAAAACACACACTATCACATGTTCTTCAACCTGAAAAAGAGCTCCTAAACAGAGTGGCTTTCTCTATGCTGTCTGGACTCCAGGAGAGACATTATACAACAAGTTATTTACAAGATAATTCGCTCATCTTAACATTTTGAAAAACAGCATATGCCAGAATGATGATTGATCTGATATTTAAGTCAAGCCATCTCGAGGCTCACAGGACAGACTTCTTAATCAAACCATGCCTGGACTTACTGTTTGATGGGTCCTCAAGAATGACTCAATCTCAGAGTTACACCTAATCTCTTCGTCAATATCATGCCGGTATTTCTGAAATGGTAAACATACAGAATATACTGGAATGGGTGATCTGATGAATAAATGATCATTTTAGACTTGATGAAAATTTGTATTAAAAAGATGCTATTGCAGTTATGAAAAATGGGCACCAGCTTGATAGGGTTTTCCCCCCTACTTTATCAGGGATTGTTCCTATGCTTCTTCCCCTCTGAAAATATCTTTTTAAATGCTACACTATTCTCCAAATTTATTACATACTCCAGAGATTTTTCAAAATCAATAAGATAGGAAGTTAAGGCCTCCTCTGCATCATCTGGAAAAAAAGGCCTGTTTGATGAAAATATCATATATAGGGGAAACGTCTACGCACAGGTGCTGACAGTACAGACAAGGGGAGGTCATTTCCTAACCCACCTCTATTTGATCCTTCATTTCCTTCTCTGTGAGTGTGCACTTCTTTTGTGTCTGTGCCACGCTGACCTCAGCACACTTCTTGATGTACTTCCCTTCCATATTTGTCTTTGCCTTCATCTCCTGGAGCTGGTCCTAAAACAAATTAAGTATTGCCTAACTTTATAACCACTGCTTTATGACCAAAACTGCCTAACTTTATAACTTTTGCCTAAGTTTATAACGTCAGCTGAACTTTTTTTTTCACCAGCACTGTCTAACTGTATAACATATGTCTAACATTAAAAGCATTGCCTATTTTGTAACTATAGACGTATATTACATACCAAAGTACATTTTCAAAAAACAAAAATATCATAACTAACAGAACATTATTTCTAAGATGTAATTATTATTATTAGATAGACAACATATGTTGTTTTGTTTTTCAATTGATAGCATATTCTTTCGAAACAAAATAACTGATTTCTATTGAGTAGCCTATCATTATTCTACTTCAAAGTACAATACTGGTGCTAGTATACACTAGTTGGAAACAGCATTATGGCAAACATGATTGATTTTCCATTGCTTTTTCAGAAGCATGAACTGAACTATCTTTACTTTTTGTCAGAAGAACTTAAATGACTATCATGATTATGACAATGAATAAACCCCATGTCTCATCAATACCAAATGTTGTTAGGCTTTTGATGAAAAATCACATCATATAAAGCACAAGAACTTCTATCAGATTTTGATATACTAACTGTAACATGATAATGGAATGCTTCTTACCTTTAAATGGGCTATCATTTCATGTCTCTCTTGGATTTCTTTCTCTTTTTCTTTCTTTATATCTGTAAGTTGCTTCTGTAACAATTTACCCGTTTTCTACCATTTTCTTCTCTGTGAAAACAAAGGTTACAGAAATAAGAAGCAGCTAAATTCACTGTGGTCATGCTGATAACATATATATACAAATATATCCCTTTTCATAACAAGAGTGTTCTTTTGTACACATGTGTCACCTGCTGAAGCGTGATGGAAAAAAGTGTGGCAGACAGAGAATGACAGATGGACAGACAGACAATGAAAAAGTGATCCCTAAGTGTCACCTCTGCTTACAACAGGTGACACAAAAATGTGGGGGTCCACACAGAACCCACATTATACCAAGAGCAGTGTTATTTATGGAAGCTTTATAGCAGGGTTACAGTGTACAAGACACACTTTAGGATCAAACCCACAACCATCTAGTTACAGCAGTGACACATGCTCTAAAGACTCAGCTGCCACCAAGCATTCATATTTTAATTTAAAAATCTGACACATTAAAACACTTATTTTTTCATGAACGAGTAGTGCATCAGAATTTTACGTACCTTTTGTCAGAAATAAATAAATACATATTGATGAACAAAAGCAAAAATTTACTTAAAAACATGAAAGGGATGAAAATTCAATGAATTTGAAAAGGTGAGTATGACTGTCCCAATTTTGAAAAAAAATATTTCAACAATTTTCTTTTAATTAATCTCAAAATTACATCTGATGGTAAATGTGGCAACTAGTGTCATGCTGTAGTTTGCATTTTTTTTTATTTGTGTAGAAAATTAAGATGAACTTCTAGTCCAATGCTTACTTTATCTCTAACTGAACCTTAAATTTCACAGAAAATTCACAGAATTACCATTCATGATCACTTACTTCAGGATGGTTTCCTGCAGCTGTGCCTTGGTTTCTTTCTCTGATGTCACCGCATCAGCAAGAACTTTAAATGTACAGTTCTGTATCAGCTCAGAGAGTGTTTCTGCCATAACTCCTTCCAGGAACAATCTAAAAGAAAACAAGAGCTGTCAGAGGACAGCATGCTCGACTATTCAAAATGCTTGTTGGTAAATCAAATGAAATCTATTTCAATTCTTGCCCTTCCCTGTAATAACAGTCAAAAATGATATACCTTGATAGTCTAATATCCTTAATTAGGTTTATGATGTCTAAAATCAATTCCATGGCTAGTTACTGAGATATAAGCATAATAACACTTTAACCAAGCAAAACTTGAACAAAGTATCCAAGTTAGAAAAGGGCCATAATATGTAATATATTCCATCAAGAGTTATCTACCTTGATAGTATGATACCCCTAAGCATATTAAAGATGTTTCAAATCAATCACATGCATGGATACTGAGATAAAAGCATGCGAGTATCTTGCATGCAAAACTATAACCAAATTTCTAAGTTAAAAAAGGGGCCATAATTTGTAATATATTCCATCAAAAGTTATCTACCTTGGTTGTCTGATGCCCCTAATCATATTCATAAACTTTCAAGTCAATACCATGAATGGTTATTGAGATACAAGCTGGATAGTAGCTTGCATGCAAAACTTTAACAAAATTTTCTATTGCATGCAAAACTTTAACCAAAATTTCTAATTTAAAAAGGGGCCATTATTTACATCTAATTCCGACAAAAGTTATCTACCTTGGTTGTCTGATGCCCCTGATTATATTCATAAAATTTCAAGTCAATACCATAAATTGTTTTTGAGATATAAGGTTGATAGTAACTTGCATGCAAAACTTTAACCAAAAGCTGCAACGCCAATGCCGACGCAAGGGCAACTACAATAGCTCTCATATTCTTGGAATAGTCGAGCTAATAAGAAAAACATTGTTCTAAAGTTTGGAAAAAATATTTTACATCATTTGGGAAACAAGTTCTTACAACTTATACAAATCCCTCTTGACAGTTCCTGTGTTGGACCAATACTTTGCACCTTCTGATCTGTAGTCAGGTATGTACCACTGGACTAGAATGCCCTTGGGCACATAAATAGAAAAAAGAGGGGTCATTCTATCAAGTTCTAATTCAAGATTTGGTCCAGAACCGTAATATACTTCAACTGATATCAACCTGATCTTCTCAATGTAACTAACGAGAAAAATGTTCAGTTAGGCTAGAACTTAAAACCAAAGCCCCTTGCTACAGTGCCATTTACACCTAAGTGCTTTGTCACAAATCTGAAATATGTCTGTTTGTTGTTGCGTTTAACGTCCCACAGACAGTATTTCAGTCATTTGGAGACTATGTCTACTTGAGACAGATATAGTGCTGCCACGCTGCAATATCACGCCATAGACATGTGGCATGATACAACACCCAGTCACATTATCCCCACACTGGGCCAACCAGTCCTGGAACCACCCTTATACTGAGCGCCAAGCAAGGGAGCTATACCAGTACCAATTTCATCAACTTTTGTATGACCTCCTGCTTCAGAGGCAGATGTTCTAACCACTCAGCCACCGGAGACGGTAATCTGAAATATGATTCTAGCCAGGAGATGATGACTGAAGAAAGTAAGTAACAAAAATGTACAAGGAAAAACAACAAAGGGTCATTCAATGCTTTTAATCAAATTAAAAATATACAATATTAACATTTTTGGCCTGCTATAGCCAATTAAACATCGGTTGGTTGGTTTTGTTCTTGGCCTTTTCATAGCAACAGTAACTACACCAATATTTTCTCTAGCACTTTTTCAGTATGCATGCTACATAAATATCAACTTTTAAGTCAATCCCTGTATAAGTATTCAATTATGCTCTGGACTAACTTTCAGAACAAAGGACAATAACTCCAAATTACTTGACTGAGAGTTTTCTGAACTTGGTCACTGCACTTCTCCTGAATGCATGAAGTATCAACTTTGAATTCAGTCGCAGTATTAGTATTCATGTTATGCTCCAAACAAACTTTCGAGACAAATGTACTGACTGACGGATGGACTAATGTATGAATGGACAAAAACAAATCTATATGCCCCAAGCCCACAATAAGTGGTGGAGTCATTAAAATATCTACCTATGAAGTTTCATGTTGATACCTCTTGTAGGTTTTGAGTTATGCTCCGGACAAAATTTAGGTATGAAAAATAACAAAGGGCAATAACTTCTAAATCATAGAAAATAGAGTTATAGTGCACTGCACTACTCTTTATTGAGCTCTATCTACTTATGAAGTTTCATGCTGATACCTCTTATAGGTTTTGGGTTATGCTCCGGACAAAATTTAAGTTTGAAAAATAACAAAGGGCAATGACTCCTAAATTATACAAAATAGAGTTATGGTTCTTGTGCACTGCACTTCTCTTCATCAACCTCTATGTAGCTATGAAGTTTCATGTTGATACCTCTTATTGGTTTTGAGTTACACTCCTGACAAAATTTAAGTATGAAAAATAACAAAGGGCAATAACTCCTAAATGATACAAAATAGAGTTATGGTTCTTGTGCGGTGCATTTCTCTTGATCAAGCTCTATGTAACTATGAAGTTTCAAGTTGATACCTCTTATAGCCTTTGAGTTATGCTCCGGACAAAATGTTTAAAAGTATGAAAAATAACAAAGGGCAATAACTCCTAAATCATACAAAACACAGCTATGGTTCTTGTCCACTGCACTTCTCTTTATTGAGCTCTATCTACCTATGAAAATTCATACTCAGGGCTGTAAAAATCCACTCTTCCGCTCATATTTACGAGTGAATTTCAGGGTCGGACGGGCATAATTTCCCTGAACACTCGCCCGACCGGACGAGTAACTTTTCGCGGCCAAGAAAGAAATGTTTCAGTAAAAAATGAATTTCATATTGTAACAATGGTTAATCAAGATCATAAAACGCTTTACTTGAACAGGGGAGCTAATTTTGACATAATATCACCATAGCGACGCTCATTTTTTAGAAAAATCTGTAAGGTCTAGCGCAGACTGGTTCACAATATTCTACGTTTTTTTTCAATACGTGTTTTGTTTGTTTGCGGCACAGTCCGGGACTGCGGCACAGTCAGGGGCAGCAAATATGTTCAAAATATCGGAACAATTGTCAATGAAGATGCTTCTCGGCGGTAGAGACGACGGAAATACAAAAAAGCGAGAGTTAAAACATAGTAAGCACCAAAGCGCTTACGATAAACTGAAACGCACAAGAAAAACCCCAGATCATTGGTTTTCTGGCTTTCCATGGTTGACTGAAAAAAAAAAGAAAAAATTGTTTTGCGGTGTTTCCGCAAAATATCAAAAGCTTTACAACATCACGGGAAGCAAAAATTAAAATCATTTTAGGACGAGCTAACTTTGTTTAAGGACGAGTAAGATTTTTCACCTACTCGTCCTACAGGACGAGTGACCTAAAAGAAAATTTTACACCCCTGATACTGATACCTCTTATAGCCTTTGAGTTATACTCTTGACAAAATTTAAGTATGAAAAATAACAAAGGGCAATAACTCCTAAATTATACAAAATAGAGTTATGGTTCTTGTGCACTGCACTTCTGTTCATCAAGCTCTATCTACCTCTTATAGCCTTTGAGTTTTGCTCCGGACAAACTTTCGGGATGGATGGACGTATGTACGGACGGACGGATGGACAGACAAAGGCAAATCTATATGCCCCCCCCCACACACACACATAAGTGATGGGGGCATAAAAAACATGTAAAACTGACATTTAAATATGTCATCACAAAGGACAGTATGGTGGTCACAATGTGAAATGGGTATACCTGTCATCCTGTATTTTTGCCATATTGTCCCCAGTCAAAGGATTCTGTCGCACACTCCTGGTGAAGACGTGTGTACTGTTCTTCAAGTCGCTCCCAATTTCAATCACTTCCTTCTCCATGTCTGTCAACTTCTCTATATTGCTTGTCTTGTGTTTCAGGTCAAGTTTCTTGGACAAAATCGACTGATATCTGTTTTCCAAGTCTTTCTGCCCATCCAAAAGTTTGTTCATTTGCATGTGTACCATCTGATGAACAATATTTTCCATGATAAGTTAAACATTTATTTGCAATACATCTGACTGCAGTAAAGACATGATATTAGGTTATATATGAAATAATTATGATGACCACAGCAGAACAGAACAAAACTTTATTTTCATCCAAGTACAAAAGTGTACAATATGGAGAAATGTTTAAGAAATCAAATACAGTACAAAACATTTGTTCCAGTTGGAGATAACATGGGCATCTTGTTAAATACTTTTGAGAGAGATATAAAACAATAATTAATCATTGAAGATAGACAGATGTATCTTTGTAAGAGAACAAGGAGAAAAGGTATAGAGAAAGACTTAACATATTTAGAGGTGAGTATAAATCTTTGTTGTGACAGACAGCATGGGTGCAATGTACTAAGAAGTATCTAAATATATAATTTCAAAATTTGTCCTTGACAATATTCAAAAGAAACAGCTTTTTGAAGATTTAATTAAAATTGACTCATAATTCATGATGCCAGAGTGAGAGAAATCTTTAAAAAAAAATATTTTTGTCTTTTTTAATGACGTCATAACAAACTGACTTAAGAGAAAATCTTTTAGGAAATATAAAGATATAAAGAAGACCACTGGGCCTATATGCTGTCCAATTTTCATGCTTTATACGCATTAGGTGACCTTGTAACATTAAAATATATTTTTAGGACCTAAGTTCGAAACTCGGGTTTGCAATGAAATCTTAATATTTTTTAATTTGGAAATTTGACTGCAAAGGTGCACATCTACATCCTAACATACATCTTCTGTGAAAATATCATGACAGTCTGATCAGAATTGAAGGCTCTAAAGCGTGAACAAACTTTTGGAGCTGATATCAAATCTAACGTCATTTGACGTCATTGAAAATTAAAAATTATGAATTTATAAATATAAACTTTTTAATCACTGCAATTCAATTTTCAAAAAGATTGTGTAAAAAGTCATGATGACAGAGCGAAAGAAATTTTTCAAAAAGATGTTTTTTGTCTATTGGATGATGTCATAACCACGTGACTTAAGATAAAATCCTTTAGGAAATAGAAAGCAGACCTCTTGGCCGATATGCTGTCCAATTTTCATGCTTCTAACGCATTAGGTGGCCTTGTAACATCAAAAAAAAAATTTAAGACCTAAGTTAGAAACTCGGTTTTGCCATGAAATTTTAATCTTTTCGAAATTGGAAATTTGAGGTGCACATCTACATCTTAACATACATCTTCTGTAAAAATATCATGACAGTCTGATCAAAACTGGTGGCTCTAGAGCGCGAACAAACTTTTCGACCTGATGTCAAATCTGACGTCATTGAAAGTTGAAAACACTTTTTAAAATTTTATACTTTTTTGTCGAGGCAGAATAATTTTCATGTTGTTTGGACATTGGCAACATATATAAATTAGCTCTTGAATGAGGTTGGAAGAAGAAGAAGAATAACTAGAATTCCATTCAGATCACGAGTTGCATGATTCAAAAAACATATTTCTTCATTCATTGGCTTGTTGAATACGTTTTCGCCAATGTTACACATTTTTGTTTAAAACTTTAAAAAGTTGACCTTGAATATCACAACTAAAACTGTAAGCCTGTAAATGCAAAGTTAAAGTACCATACCCTTTAAATTTGACCTTTGACCTTGAAGGATGACCTTGACCTATGCATGGAATAGAATGTATACAACACAAAGATGTGAAATATGTAAACAAAAAATCACAATTGCTAATCCATTGAGTTTTTGATATTCAATACAAAACTGTAAAATTTGAAGACATTTAAAAAAATGTTCTTTTTTATCTGCCTAAAGATCATGACCAAAATCACACCTGCACAGGTTCATATGATGACAAACCAGTATACAAAATAACAAAGTTTTTTTTTTTTTTTTTTTTTTTTTTTTAAATATTGAAAAAGTAATATCTATTATAAAACTTGTCCAAAGTTATGGCAAAATGAGGTCAAAGGTCAAGGTTGATAGATAAAATATTGAGGTATCTGAAAAACCACTGTCATGATGAATATGCATACCAAATATAAAAAATGTATGTCAAATAGTAACAAGAGGGCCAAGATGGCCCTTGATCGCTCACCTGAGAAAGATGATTGCTCAAGAAATAAAGATGCTAGAGTGTAAAAGTGAAATCTGGCTTTTTTTATGGTGAAAAGGGCATAACTCCTAAATTAACTTGTCAATATCAGTTATAATTGAACCCTTTTGCGAAATTATGGGCATAAACATTGTCTTTAAGTTTGAAAAAGATTGCTAAAAAAATGAAGATGCTAGAGTGTAATCAAAGTGAAATCTGGCATTTTTTTTATATTTGAAGGGGCATAACTCCTGACCTAATCAACAGATCTCAGCTTTAATCGAACTCAATCGAGACATTATGGTCATAAGCATTGCCATAAAGTTTGAAGATGATTGCTCAAAAGATGAAGATGCTAGAGTGTAAACAAAGTGAAATCTGGCATTTTTTTATATCAAAAGGGGCATAACTCCTGTCCTAATTGACCGATCTCAGCCATATTCAAACTTAATCGAGACATTATGGTCATAAGCATTGCCATAAAGTTTGAAGATGATTGCTCAAAAGATGCAGATGCTAGAGTGTAAACAAAGTGAAATATTGCATTTTTTTAATATTAAAAGGGGCTTAACTCCTGACCTAATTGATGGATCTTAGCCATAATTGAACTCAATAGAGACATTATGGTCATAAGCATTGCCATAAAGTTTGAAGATGATTGCTCAAAAGATGCAGATGCTAGAGTGTAAACAAAGTGAAATATTGCATTTTTTAAATAATATAAGGGATGTAACTCCTGACCTAATGGTCCGATATCAGCCAAAATCGAACTTGGCTGAGATTTTTTGGTTATAAACAATGTCATTAAGTTTGAATGCAATTGCTAAAGAAATGAAGATGCTAGAGTGCAAACAATATGAAATCTGGCTTTTTTGAATTTTAAAAGGGGCATAACTCCTGACCTAATGGTAAAATATCAGCCATAATTGAACTTGGCCGAGATTTTATGGTTATAAAGAGCCTACCGAGAGGGAGGGAGGAAGATAGGCTCACACAGTCAGCACCGGATACAAGACCAAGACTCGTTCAACGGACTTTGATTGGAAACCCAGTGGAAGCACGGTGCCATTGTGGGAAGCTGTGCAAGAACCCGAGAGGACTAAAGATTCATCAAGCAAAAACACAGTGTGGTCGTGTGAGGACCCAGGAACAACGCACAAACTTAGAGTTTGGTGAGACGGCAGAGGGTGACAGTCAGGAGAATACCCACAGTACTGACAACCTCCCTGTTACTGGGTCAACCCGCGAAAATACGGTGAAAGCAACTGATGAAAACAGGAATAGTATTGAGTCTGATGACAGTGATCATTTTACCTTTTTTTCTTATGAGTCCAAAGGATACACATTTTCAGAAATGATGGGTCCTGACAAAAATTAATGGGTCCTTATAAAATAAAATGTTTACCATGTATAATACTCTTCACATTTTTGTAATACTATATGAAATCTAAAAAATAAAGCAACAACTAAATTGATCTGTTCATTTAATTTCATAAATTCTCCTCTCTTTGACCTTTTGCCAGATATCAATGGCCCTGTCAAAATTAACATTCTTACACATTTTTACTACCATTAACTTGTGCTGAGTGTCAGTAACGCAACCACGAATAAGTTTTAAGCCAGTGTTGTTGAAATGTACGTAGCTTCTTAGGGTGGGACAGTGAATCATCAGTTTCAGCTTCATTACTTTTATCATTTGGATCCTTGTCGCTTACTTTACCGAAAAGCGCTGTCAATGTTTGCTGTCTGTCATTTAAAGGCACGCAGATTTTCTTTTTCGGAGGCATCGCTAAAATTGGGCATTTGGAATCAGATGATAACTCTAGGCTTTGTGAAGGTGGAGGAAAATGCCGGTATGCGGTACTTGGTACACCGGTACTTGGCTTCGTATTTAGCATAATTATTATAATGAAAGTGATTACGGGTATATCAACCAAATGATAAATTAACCAAATATCTTAAAGGTTAGTTTGAATAATTTTGCTGAAATCTTCTATCGGTTTGACGATTTCCAGGTACCGATGTACCGCATTACAGCGTCCGCGTACCGGCTTTTACCCTATTCGCAGGATTGCGGGTTCGCTGGTACCCAGCTTTCGTACATTAAACAGCGGTAAAGCAGGAGTCAAGCAGCTCATGGTGCGTGTTTGACAAAATTGACAAACGGGTTTTCATTACATATTCATAATTATATTAACCATGAAAGTCTGAATTTTATGCATCCCAGTGGACGCACATATTTATTTTTCTTGCGTCCACGCTAAAAAATGTGCGTCAGGGACGCGGGACGCAGAGGTAAAATGATCCCTGCTGATGACCCCTTGTTAGACCTACTACAGTCAACTCAGGGACCTGCAGAGCCTCCTACAGCGGCTGAAGACACAAGTACCACAACAGAAAGGAAAGAAAGAATCAAGTGGCCAAGCAATTGTCAGAAGCAGGATTGGCAACAACTAGACAACGATCTGCAGGGCATACTAGATGCTACTCTGTGCGGCGATGTGGAAAGGAAAGTCTCAGCCTTTGCAACAATCATCTACTCTGTTGCAAAAGAGAGGTTTTGGGTAATTGGTAACAAGAAGAACGGCAGACCAAAGACCCAACTGAACAGGAGACAGAGACAGATTGAAGAAATAAGAAGGAATCTGAGACAGCTCAAGAAACAGTTCAAGACAGCTTCCACAGAAGAGATAATAGGACTACAACACCTAAGGGGAATAGAAAGGAAACGACTAACCAATTTAAGGAAAGCAGAAAGCACCAACAGAAGAAGAAAAGCCAGGACAAGGAACAGATCGGCGTTCTTGACAAACCCATACAAGTTCACCAAGACTCTGTTTGCTGGTGAGAAGTCAGGGAAATTGGAGTGCAGTAAGGAAGAAATAGAAGAGTTTCTTGCAACAACACATTCAGATCCCAACAGACAAGAGACACTTGGGGACAGCACTCGGATTGACCCTGAAGACCAGCCAACTATAGAGTTAGACATGTCTGAACCAACATTGAAAGAAGTAAAAGAGGTTGTGAAGAAAGCTAGATCTGGGTCTTCCCCTGGGCCAAGCAGAATTCCCTACAAGGTATACAAGAACTGTCCAAAGCTCTTGCGTCGCCTATGGAGCTTGTTTAAAGTTGTCTGGCGAAAAGGCAAAGTACCCTCCTGTTGGAAAGTAGCAGACGGGATTTTCGTTCCCAAAGAAAGAGATGCCAAAGATGTTTCACAGTTCAGAACCATTTCCCTCTTGAGTGTGGAAGGGAAAATCTTCTTTTCTGTACTTGCCAAACGCCTCACTAAGTATATGACTGAAAACAACTATGTGGACACATTTGTACAGAAGGGTGGGATTCCTGGGTTCTCGGGCTGCCTTGAACATACCAGTGCCATATCTCAACTTATTCGGGAGGCGAAGATTAACAAGGGGGACTTGACCATTGTATGGCTCGATCTAGCCAATGCATATGGCTCAATTCCGCACCAACTCATCATGAAGGCACTAGACCATTACCATGTTCCAAGACAGGCACAGAACCTAGTTAGAAGTTATTATGATGGGATCCGTCTGCATTTTACATCAGGAGAAATGACAACAAAGGCACAACATCTGGAAAAGGGCATTGTGACAGGTTGCACAATTTCTGTGATACTTTTTGTTATGGCGATGAATCTGATACTCAAATCTGCCCAGAAGGAAACAAGGGGCCCAAAGACAGATTCTGGAATCCACCTACCTGCTAACAGAGGATTCATGGATGACTTGACAATATCCACACAGAGCCACATACAAGCCCGGTGGATACTTCAAGCTCTCAGCGAGACCGTTACTTGGGCTCGTATGAGATTCAAGCCAGGGAAGTCCAGGAGCCTCATTATCAGGAAAGGCAAAGTCACCAGCAACGTTAAGCTGAAAGTACAGACTGAAGAAATTCCATCCATAACAGAAAGCCCTATCAAGTGCTTGGGCAAATGGTTTGATGCCAGCTTGAAGGACACAAACTACACAAAAGATCTACAAAACCAAGTTGATAAGGGACTAAAGGCAATAGACAAGACAGACTTGCCGGGAAAGTACAAGCTTTGGATATACCAGCACGGTCTTCTTCCACGCCTGATCTGGCCTTTAACAATATATGAGATGGCAACAACGACAGTTGAAGCTCTTGAAAGGACCATCAACCGAAGTCTGCGTCGCTGGTTAGGTGTCCCTCCTAGCTTCACTAGTATAGGCTTGTACGGACGCACTAACAAGCTACAGTTACCATTGACATCTATTACAGAAGAATTCAAGGTGGCAAAGGTCAGACTAGTGACTACACTGCAGGAATCAAGTGATGATAAGGTCAGACAGGCCGGAATTGAGGTCAGAACAGGAAGGAAATGGTCAGCAGGCAAGGCAGTACAACAGGCAGAAGACAGGCTTAGCCACAAAGATTATAGTCGGTACAACATGCCAGGGGCGACAAGGTTTGGGTACAACAAGACGCACTCAATGGTCACAGGCTAACCGCAAAGAAAGGAGAGAGTTGCTGAAGATGGAGGTTAGAGAGACAGAAGAAGAACACAGGAAGGCCTAGGCTGTTCAACTGGGTCAACAAGGGACATGGACCAGATGGACCGTACCAGACAGACACCTTACCTGGAATGACATCTGGAGGTATGAACCCCTTCGACTAGCATTCCTTCTCTGGTCAGTTTATGATCTGCTCCCGTCTCCAGCAAATCTCTACACATGGGGCCTGGTGAACAAACCTGAGTGCCCTCTCTGCCAGAAAAGAGGGACACTCGAACATGTACTATCGACATGTAGAGTGGCACTTACCCAAGGACGCTTCAGATGGAGACACGACTGTGTGCTAAGATGTTTAGCAGATTGCCTAGAGAAAGAACGGAAGAAAAAGAGACCCAAGATCCACAACAAGCCAAACAACATATATAGCGTTTGTTCGCGAGGGAGAGTCAGCACAATCAGCAAAGATTACCCACCAAGGAATTTTGGCTCAGGCCAATGACTGGGAGATGAAAGCAGACCTGGACAAGAAGTTAGTCTTCCCACCGGTTGTCCAGATCACCCTTCGCCCAGATATTGTCTTGTGGTCAACCAAGGAGAAAAAGCTGATAATGGTTGAGTTGACAGTCCCATGGGAAGAGCGCTGCCAGATGGCTAACGAGACCAAACGACTCAAGTATACAGACTTACAGGATACATGTAAGGAGCAAGGTTGGAGCACATGGCTATTCCCAGTTGAAGTCGGCTGTAGAGGGTTCCCCGCACAGTCAGTTTGGAGGACATTAGGGTCTCTAGGAATGGTTGGCAGAGAGAGAAAGGTTGCGGTACAGGCAATTGGAAAGTCTGCAGAAAGAGCATCAAGCTGGCTCTGGAGCAAGCGCGAGCAACAGAGCTGGAAGCCAAGTATCGAGGGACAGTGAGTCATGAACACTGTTGATCTGCCATCCAAGAAGAGGAGAAGGGTTCTGGGCTTAATTGATTGAAACCCTTCTGGATGGTGCCCAGCTGATGACTTCGATACTTTGCAGTATATGCTGTTTATGTCATCATTATGAAGTTTGAAGATAATTGCTCATGAAATGAAGATGCTAGAGTGCAAACAATGTGAAATCTGGCTTTTTTGAATTTTAAAAGGGGCATAACTCCTGACCTAATGGTACGATATCAGCCATAATCGAACTTAGCCATGATTTTATGGTTATAAACATTGATATAAAGTTTGAAGATAATTGCTCATGAAATGAAGATGCTAGAGTGCAAACAATGTGAAATTTGGCTTTTTTGAATTTTAAAAGGGGCATAACTCCTGACCTAATGTTCTGATATCAGCCATGATCGAACTTGGCCGAGATTTTATGGTTATAAACATTGTTTTAAAGTTTGAAGATAATTGCTCATAAAATGAAGATGCTAGAGTGCAAACGAACAAATTGTGGACGACGGACGGACAGACGGGCGCACGGACGACGGACATTCATCGATCCTAAAAGCTCATCCTGAGCACACGTGCTCAGGTAAGCTAAAAAGTTATGGCCAACGTAAAAGATTTTTTGTTAAACATTTCAAAAATAAGTCAAAGTTCAAAGGTCAAGGACAAAGTCCAAAAGTGTAACATTGCTGGAAAGGTCTTTTCACAAGGAATTCACATGTGAAATATCAGTGTCCTGTTGGTAACGGTTCTGAAATGACAGGCATTTCAAAGTTTTCAAAAGTAACAGCAAAAATAGGTCAAAGATAAAGGTCAAGGTAGATAGATGAAATGTTGAGGTATATCTGAATAGCCCTTGCAAAGATGAATATGCATACCAAAAATAAAAATTGTATGTCAAATAGTAAAGAAAATACGGCCAACAATAAAGTTTTTTGTTAAACATTTCAAAAAATAGGTCAAAGATCAAAAGTCAAGGTCAAAAGTCCAAAAGTGTTACATTGCTGGAAAGGTTTTGCCACAAGGAATTCACATGTGAAATATAAGTGTCCTGTTGGTTAAGTTCTGAAATGACAGGCATTTTAAAGTTCTCAAAAAATACAGCAAAAATAGGTCAAAGGTCAAGGTCATTAGGTGAAAAATTTGCATATGTCTGGATAGGCCATGTCCAGATGAATATGCAGACCAAAAATGAAAGTTTTATATGGAATAGTAGAGAAGTTATGGCCTACGTTACGATTCCAGGCGACGACGACAAAGCGGACGCCGGAGTTAGGACAATAGCTCATACTTTTTTCTTCGAAAACAGACCAGCTAAAAATGGATAGGTTTTACATAGACCTTCCCTCATTTGCAGAGTTTTTTGCAAGGTTCAAACTTTCAACCTTCCGTTACTAGCTCAAAAAATTTCAGTTACTCATACCTAGAAACTATCATTTTCTGAGGCTATCAACAAGGAATATAATGCAACAAACCGCATTTAGATCAGACTTCAACTTTTTGAGTTATAAGCAAAATAGTGATTTCAAGCAAAGCTCCCCAAAGTGGCAAAAATTGAGTAAATTTTACCATTAATACCTAGCAATGCAGCAAATAGTTCAATAAAGTATACAAGTCCCACCAGTCAAACATTCTATTTCTTATATATCACAATTTGAAGCATTAAAACTGATTTACAATTATTCAAAAAAAAGGATCAAACTTTGGACTGCCGTAAAATGACCAAATCAAATCCGATCATCAAAAACTAAACATCACTGGAAAAGGCTCTTCAAGAACTAAAACTTTTGTTCATATACTTTCAATGAAATAGTTTTAGTTTTGGAGCTATTTGGAGCCGAATAAAAACACAATAATGGTAATATGACCTTGAGGCTTGACCTTTGCAATTTGTCTTTTAATTTTTAATTGTGAGGCCCTTTCAGACATAACAATACATAACCTGTGAAAATTTCATGAAGAATGAACAAATAATAAAGTCAGGAGCGACAAGAAACATGTTTTTGAAATTTTAATTTTTCCTAAATTTTAGTGAAGTTTGACAGTTTCTAGAGGACAAACCATGCATTTCTTAAATTCACCACCCCATATATTTTGTATGTATATGTCTTGCAAATCGTATGCAGTAAACAGAATTCTTCTATCTGATCTCTAACAAAAATGGATAGGTTTTTTGTAGACCTGCCCCCATTTGCACAGTATATTGCGAGGTTCGAACTTTCAACCTTCTGTAGCTCAAAAAATTTCGCGACACGTCCCCTCTAAACTTATCATATTTTATTAGGCTATTAACAAGGAACAGAATGAAAAAAAAACGCATTTGAATCGGACCTCAAATAACTGAGTTATTAGCCATTAATAAATTTCATGGCTTTCTGCAAACTTGCAGAAAACGTATAGGGTTTGTTATGTTTATTATACTTATTAGGTTTTCGCAACGCAGTGCGAAAACCTATTGTTCTTCATCTGTTTTATTTTTTATTTTTAGATTTTCGCATCGCAGTGCAAAAACGTATTGTTCTCCTTGTTTTATTTTAGGTTTTTGCATCGCAGTGCGAAAACCTATTGTTCTTCTACTGTTATATTTTTTTTAAGTTTTCGTATTGCAGTGCGAAAACCTATTGTTCTTCTGTTGTTGTTTTTTTGGTTTTTTTAAATTATTTTTCTTATCTTTTTTTGTTAACAGCAAATCTCCATGATCAGAAAAGCCACATGTATGAAATTTTAATCAGTTTTTACCACGTATTTGAAGATGATCCTAACATTGAGAAGATATCCATTAATGTCTTACTTTTCCCGCTAGGGGGCGTTTTGATAGCCTTAATAATGAAAAACAGTACAAACCCAATAGGACTTTCCAGTTGGCAGAAAGTCCTAATAAGAACAAGAAGGCCAAGATGGCCCTTAATCACTCACCTGAGAAAGATGATTGCTTATGAAATAAAGATGCTAGAGTGTAAACAATGTGAAATCGGGCTTCTTTTATAGTGTAAGGGGCATAACTCCTAAATTAACTAGCCAATATCATTTGTAATTAAACTTGATTGTGAGCTTATGGTCATAAGCATTGTCTTAAAGTTCGGAGATGATTGCTAAAAAAATGCTAGTATGTAAACATAAGCTCATTATGAAGTCTGTGAAAACCAATTAAATTAGCTGAACAGAGATAGAACCCTAAAAAGGCTTCCAATATGAAAGTAGGTCAAATAGCAGTATCAATATGAATCCTTTTTCCTTTCTCCGCATAACTCTTGCAAAAATCACTGTACCAGAAAATCCCTTCTTTATGCACTTTTACCAGTTTAGAGTGGGTAATGGAGTTGCGTTCACAAGGCTGCAACATCATTCAGATACAGAGACTAAGTTTCAAGGGACACAAATCTTGAAAAAGTCAATGAACCGGAAAATCGCCACTTCATGCACATCTACCCATTATAGTAATGACATTGACCAAGTTTTGAAAAGATTCATTCAGAAATGTAGGAAGAGTTGCGTTCACAAGGCTGCAATATCAATCAGCTACAGAGACTAAGTTTCAAGGGACACAAATCTTGTAAAAATCATTGAACCGTAAAATCGCCACTTCATGCACAATTACCCATTATAGTAATGACATTGACCAAGTTTTGAAAAGATTCATTCAGAAACGTAGGAGGAGTTGCGTTCACAAGATATGGACGTCAGATGTACGGACGGACGGACAGATGGAGAAGATGACGCCAATATACGACCCCCTCCAGCGGCGTATAAAAATTAAGATGGTAGATAGTAAAGAAAGTGAAATCTTACATTTTTTATATTAAAAGGGGCTTAACTCCTAAGTTTACACTCTAGCATCTTCATCTTTTGAGCAATCATGTTCAAACTTAATGGCAATGCTTAGGACCATAATGTCTCTTAGGTCAGGAGTTAAGCCCCTTTTAATATTAAAAAAAACAAGAGCTATCAGAGGACAGCACGCTCGACTATTCAAAATGATTGTTGGTAAATCAAATTAAATCTATTTCAATTTTTGCCCTTCAAATACCATGTACATAATAACAGTCAACAAGAGGCCCATGATGGCCCTAAATCACTCACCTGAGATAAATAGGTTGACCCAAGGAACATCTGTACCAAATTATTTTAAAATCTGGCCAGTAGTTTTAAAGAAGATGATTTTTAAAGTTTTCATATTTTTTCTTTTTGTTGCCATGGCAACCAGAGTTTTTAAAGGGTAAAATTTATTTTAGCAACTTTTGTGAAGGTTGACCCAAGGATCATTCCTGCCAAGTTTAATCAATTTCTGTCCAGTGGTTTCAGAGGAGATGTTGTTTAAAGGTTTCTCTATATACATATAAGGCAAATAAGCCCTGCCCCTGGCAGCCATGTTTTTTTACGGATCGGAATAATTTTAGCAACTTTGGTAGAGGTTGACCCAAGGAACATCTGTACCAATTTATTTTAAAATCTGGCCAGTAGTTTTGAAGAAGATGATTTTTAAAGTTTTCATTTTTTTTCTTTTTGTTGCCATGGCAACAAGAGTTCTACATGGATCAAGTTTATTTAGCAACTTTTGTGGAGGTTGACCCAAGGATCATCCCTGCCAAGTTTAATCAAATTCTGTCCAGTGGTTTCAGAGGAGATGTTGTTTAAAGGTTTCTCTATATACATATAAGGCAAATAAGCCCCGCCCCTGGTGGCCATGTTTTTTTACGGATCGGAATAATTTTAGCAACTTTGGTAGAGGTTGACCCAAGGAACATCTGTACCAATTTATTTTAAAATCTGGCCAGTAGTTTTGAAGAAGATGATTTTTAAAGTTTTCATATTTTTTTTCTTTTTGTTGCCATGGCAACAAGAGTTTTTAAAGGGTAAAATTTATTTTAGCAACTTTTGTGAAGGTTGACCCAAGGATCATCCCTGCCATGTTTAATCAGATTCTGTCCAGTGGTTTCAGAGGAGATGTTGTTTAAAGGTTCTCTATATACATATAAGGCAAATAAGCCCCGCCCCTGGCGGCCATGTTTTTCTACGGATCGGAATAATTTTAGCAACTTTGGTAGAGGTTGACCCAAGGAACATCTGTACCAAATTATTTTGAAATTTGGCCAGTAGTTTTGAAGGAGATGATTTTTTAAAGTTTTCAAATTATTTTTCTTTTTGTGCCATGGCAACCAGAGTTCTTCATGGGTGAACATTATTTTAGCAACTTTTTTAGAGCCTCACCCAAGGAACATTCCTGCCAAGTTTCATTAAATTCTGTCCAGCGGTTTCAAAGGAGATGTCATTTAAAGCAAATTGTTGACGACGGACGACGACGGACGTCGGACGAAGGGCGATCACAAAAGCTCAACTTCAGCACTTTGTGCTCAGGTGAGCTAAAAATGATATATCAAGGTCTGATATCCCTTAATATTTTAATATATCTAAAATCAATCCCATGTCTAGTTACTGAGACATAAGCACAATAACACTGTGCATGCAAAACTTTAACCAAAAATCCAAGTTAGAAAAGGGCCATAATTTGTATAAAATTCAGTCCAAAAGTTATCCTCTTTAGTTTTCTGATGCCCCTGAAGACACTCCTTAACTTTCGAGTCAATTCCACAAGCAATTTCTGAGATATAAGCTGGATAGTAGCTTGAATGCAAAAATTTAACCAAAATTCTAAGTAAAAAGGGGGTCATAATTTTTAATATATTCCATCGAGTGTTATCTACCTTGATAGTATGATACTCCTAAACATATTAAAGATGTTTCAAATCAATCCCATGCCTGGATACTGAGATATTAGCATGAAAGTAACTTGCATGCAAAACTTTAACCAAAATTTCTAAGTTAAAAAGGGGCCATAATTTGCAATAGAATACCTTGGTTGTCTGATGCCCCTAAACATATTCAAAAACGTTCAAGTCAATACCATGAATGGTTATTGCGATACAAACTAAATAGTAGCTAGCATGCAAAACTTAAACCAAATTTTCTATTGCATGCAAAACTTCAACCAAAATTTCTTAGTTAAAAAGGGGCCATAATTCATATTAAATTCAGTCAAGAGTTATCTACCTTGGTTGTCTGATGCCCCTGAACAAATTTATAAACTTTCAAGTCAATACCATAAATGGTTATTGAGATACAAGGTTGATAGTAACTTGCACGCAAAACTTTAACCAAAAGCTGCAACGCCAATGCCGCACTGACACCGACGCCAGGGCGACTACAATAGCTCTCATATTCTTCAAATAGTCGAGCTAAAAATGCCAGATTTCACTTTGTTTACACTCTAGGATCTTCATCTTTTGAGCAATCATCTTCAAACTTTATGACACTATTAAGAACCATAATGTCTCGATTGAGTTTGAATATGGTTGAGATTGGTCAATTAGGTCAGGAGTTATGCCCCTTTTAATATTCAAAAAATGCCATATTTCACTTTTTGTTTACACTCTAACATCTTCATCTTTTGAGCAATCATCTTCAAACTTTATGGCAATGCTTATGACCATAATGTCTCGATTGAGTTCGATTATGGTTGAGATCGGTCAATTAGGTCAGGAGTTAAGCCCCTTTTTATATATATAAAAAAAAAATGCCAGATTTCACGATGTTTACACTCTAGCATCTTCATCTTTTGAGCAAACATCTTCAAACTTTATGGCAATGCTTATGACCATAATGTCTCAATTGAAATTTGAATATGGCCAAGATCCATCAATTAGGTCAGGAGTTAAGCCCCTTTTAATATAAAATAATGCCAGATTTCATTTTGTTTACACTCTAGCATCTTCATCTTTTGAGCAATCATCTTCAGATTATGGCTGACCTAATTGACCGATCTTAGCCATAATAGAACTCAATCAAGACATTATGGTCATAAAGTTTGGAGATGATTGCTTAAGAAATGGAGGTGATAGAGTGTAAACACTAAATTGTTGAGGACGCACGACGCACACCGCACGACAGACACTCACGGGATCACAATAGCTCACCTGAGTAAAGCTCAACCTGGCAACCTGTTTTAATTTGAACCTCAAAAGGAGAAATAATATTAATAATAATAAGAAGAAAAATCATAACAAATCCAATAGGACTTTCTGCTTGAAGCAGAAAGCCCTAATAAATTTTGAAAAAAATCATAATAACAAAGACAGTATTCTTATCGAACCTGGTGTGCACCATTGCATCCTAAAATGCACCTCATTCTCTTCAATGTGCATTGCAATTCACCTTTCAACACGGGCACTCTTCCCTGCGTAGGAACTTCCCGATCTTGGATAACCAACCTGGTAACCACTTTTATATTCATTTTTACTTCAAACTGCTAGATTTCTGTATTCAAGCCCTTATCCGAAAAACATGTTTGAAGACGTAATTACTTGAAACTTTCAGGACTTTTTGCACATCATAGTCTTTGGCATTCGTGCAAATTTGAACTTCATACATCAACTTGCCGATTTTATATGAATGTTTTAATAATTCTTGCTTTAATATTCATGACGTCATAAACATGTGACCAAACAAATATTCCTGGCAGTATATATCACTTCACATTTTACTGTGTTAATCCTGAAAAAATCATACTCACTGACTCTAAAACTACAGCGTTTCAATTTTGTTAAAAGTACACTTTTCGTTTTTCTGCCATAACTCAACCAATTCAACCCCGATCTTCAAAAACTTTCACCTGAAAGGGCTTTCAAAGGCTTAAGCACTACAAACTTTATTCATATTGTCTAGGTATAATATTTTTCATTTTTGAGATACCCATAGCCGAATAAAAGACACCTATCACTGACATATGACCTTGACCTTTGCGATTTTCCGGAATCGGAGGGTCACCATGCACGATGGGACACTGGGTTGTACATTCAATGAGAGTAACATGCCAATCCGTCAAAAAATCAAGCCTGCAGGTCCTAAAATCCACTTGTTTCAAAAGCAAAATTGCTTATCACATGACGTCAGTTTTCAAATAATACAAAGAAGACCTCAGGACACATATGCTGTCCAATTTTCACGGTTCTTACTCACCAGGAGGCTTTGTAACACGAAATTATATTTCTATGACCAAAGTTCGAATCGCGATTTTGACATAAAACCTCGAACTTTTAGAATTTTGAAAATTCAAGGATGAATGCACATCTTCATCCCAACTTACCCAATCCCTTCTGTGAAAATATCATGTCAATCGGACCAATACTGACGGCTGCAGAGTGCTAACTAATTTGGTAGCTTATTTGAACTCTGACGTCACATGATGTCATATGAAGATGAAAATTGTTGCATTCAAAAGGGCCAAAGTCACTCTGATTACTATTAAAATTTCACGCTGCTGGCTTATTGGCAACCTGTTTTAATTTGAACCTCAAAAGGAGAAATAATAATAATAAGAAGAAGAAAAATCATAACAAACCCAATAGGACTTTCTGCTTTAGGCAGAAAGCCCTAATAGTAATAAACATAACAAACCCTATATCTTTTCTGCAGGTTTGCGGAAAGCCGTAATAAGTGGCTAACTAGAACATGTACATACAAAATGATGTGATCATTTGTCCATGATAAATAGAAAGATTTATTTACACTTACACTGAAAGCCTCTGGCCGGCCCTCGTAGGATGATGGCATGATTTTCCCGAGGACAGACAACTGGTCCACACAGTCCTCCAGGACCGTGGCCATGTGAATTGCATCTGACCCACTCAACATCTTGCTACTGCAGATTTAGAACAATAAAGTTGAAATTGCGCACAATGCATTATGATTATTCAACATGAGCATTTCCAAACTGAAGTAATATCTCAGGAAAAAATATCTGGACTCTGTTGGGGGTCAGTAAACTGACATTCTAACCACTTTGTCAAAGAACTGACCCAACACTTACAGAAAGGCTGCGTTGGAAATGCAAATTTTACATGTCTTTCCCTTATAGATATAATAATAATAGAATAATGGACCCATTCACATTAAACAATTGAAATCTCAGATATGATACCTTTTGACATACAGCTAAAACGTTGCCAGATGAAGGCAATGTTATAAAAAAAGAACATATTTTTATTGTACTTTTCACTAGTCTTTTATGTGCACCCACTTGGGACCCATATGGGAAGTGCAACCGGGTTCCCCATGGGTCCCATATGGGCTGCCCCATATACATGAAATATGGGACCCATATGGGTCCCACATGAGCAGCTCTGTTACTCAATATGGGTCCCTCATGGGCAGCCCAGATATTTCCTTTTTAGGTAGATCTTGCATTTTAAGCTAGATACATTTGCACTTATTTAAATTTAACCACTTGTCAGAAACGGATACAAACACACGAAATTCTTTAATGTTTCAGCAGGGCAACGACTTGTTCTTCCATTTTAATGTATTCAACTCTTTCTTTTTTTCCTGGAAAACAGATTTATTATGGTGCAAAGGACTATTTTATAACATCATGCACAGAATAAAAAAAAACAACACTCTATGCTTAAACACTAAAACTTTATTATGTAATCTTATATACGGTGTTCATAATCAGAATATGAACTAAATAAAAATTCAACTTAAAAACAATATATTTGAAGAGAAATGTCTATGTAAACTACACGTCATGTCTTTATAAAAGTATATAATAATACAAGTCCATAAGACTCATTACTAAAATCAAGAGACATTACTGCGATAGCCAATAATACTCACTACTGTAGCTTGCATGTCTTGTATGTAAATTAAAATGTCAACAAGAGAACATTTGTATCGATACTTATGTCAAATAAACTAAATAAACATAATAGATAAATGAAACTGTTTTTGTAAATCCTCAGAATTTATTTTGACAAACATAGTTTGGAATTAAGAATTTCTTTACTTTGGTACACAAAAGTAACAATATACAGTAAAATGAAGTCTACATTTTTCTTTTTAGATATTTTTGTAAAAAAAGGTATCATCACCTAGATTTTAGAGCAAAAACAAGGATAGTCTAAATTGCTGCAATTAACACCATAATTCCTGAGAACTGCTCAAATGATAAACTAGTCAATGAATTACTTTCACAGCTATTTCTCAAACACTTCTGCTTTTTCAGTCACTTTCTTCCTTTCTCGTGCCATTGGTTCAGGTTAGGATTCGCATCTTCCTTCCGAAACCCTGCACTCTTGCACCCACACTGTCCACTTGGATACTTTAATTTCTATGTCCTTCCTTGTGGCATTCCTGGTTGGCCTATTCCTTTGTACAAACCCTTGATATTAAACAATGAAATGCAAAGATATAAATAACCAGGTACACTATTTCTATGTCCTGTGAAAAGTTAAACATAAATTTCTTTTTTGGGGGGACAAAATTTGCTGTTTGTTTGTGACAATTGCTAATCTATAAGCAAGACCCCAAGTTGCTTAATAGTTTGGGGATAACATGAAAACATTTATCAAGAAACCATGAGATCATTAGCAGCTTCATAAATTACCCACTTCAAAGCGCAATATCTTGTAATTAATTGGTCATTAATTGAATAAAGTCAGTTTTGATAATATTTTCTTTGCACTGTACATTTAAAAAGAATAAAACAAGCAAGAGCTGTCTGTAAGACAGCAAGCTTGACTATTTCATGCAAAAAATGCAATATTGTCAAATGTAAAGATGACAGAATCATTACACATATACAGATAATTATGTTCCTCAGTATTTAAATCAGT
>CM037793.1:25494617-25544617 GCA_021229015.1 Solen grandis | reverse complement strand
TGATAGGTATGTATGTTACAAGTAATATGTTATATTGTATGATAGGTATGTATGTTACAAGTAATATGTTATAATATATGATAGGTATGTATGTTCCAAGTCGTATGTTATAATATACTATGATATATATGTATGTTACAAGTAATATGTTATAATATATGATAGGTATGTATGTTGATAGGTATGTATGTTCCAAGTTGTATGTTATAATATACTATGATATATATGTATATTACAAGTAATATGTTATATTGTATGATAGGTATGTATGTTGATAGGTATGTTTGTTACAAGTAATATGTTATAATGTATGATATATTTACATTTTCAGTAAAATCTTACAATGTATGATAGATATCTATCTATGATAGATATGTTTGCTATGATATGTTATAAACACTTTTATTGAACAGTAAGATGTCCCTTTTTTTTTGAATAAATTGTTTAATCCTTTAAGATGTTTTATGTTCAATGCCAATTTATATTTTTGATTGATGAGATACATCCATATACAACACCGTTATAAAGTCAAACAATCTTTAACAAAATAAGACTCAACACTTTTTGACCAATGGCTGCCAATCATCCATAAGCAGACCAATGCAATCAGCAGAAAAATGCTATAACATTGTAAATGTAACAAACAGATCAATGATATCACTCGTCCAATGTTATCAACAGATAAATGCAATCAGTGTACCAATGCTATAAGCAGACCAATGTTATATGCAAACCAATGATATCACTCATCCAATGTTATCAACAGATAAATGCAATCAGTGTACCAATGCTATAAGCAGACCAATGTTATATGCAGACCAATGATATCACTTATTCAATGTTATCAACAGATAAATGCAATCAGTGTACCAATGCTATAAGCAGACCAATGTTATATGCAGACCAATGATATCACTTATTCAATGTTGTCAACAGATAAATGCAATCATGTATGCAATCAATGTACCAATGCTATAAGCAGACCAATGTTATATGCAGACCAATGATATCACTTATTCAATGTTGTCAACAGATAAATGCAATCAGTGTACCAATGCTATAAGCAGACCAATGTTATATGCAGACCAATGGTATCACTTATTCAAGGTTGTCAACAGATAAAGGCAATCAGTGTACCAATGCTATAAGCAGACCAATGTTATATGCAGACCAGTGGTATCACTTATTCAATGTTGTCAACAGATAAATGCAATCAATGTTCCAATGCTATTAGCAGACCAATGTTATATACAGACCAGTGGTATCACTTATTCAATGTTGTCAACAGATAAATGCAATCAATGTTCCAATGCTATTAGCAGACCAATGTTATATACAGACCAATGATATCATTTATTCAATGTTATCAACAGATAAATGCAATCAGTGTACCAATGATATAAGCAGGCAATCAGTGCTACAGCCAAATCATTGTATTCCCTTCTAAACAGTCCTAGATGCACATATTATCTTAAATATAAAAATATTTTGGTTTTGAGAAATATCTCCAGTTAATTCACAATGACAAATTAAGAAAGCAACTTGGCAATTTTAGACATAGTCTGGTAAATATATAACGTTTCTCACGAACATATGCATATTATTTAATATGAAATAAGTTTAATCAGAATATCATTTTCTGTTCTTCTGCCCCAAGTATGTTAATATAAGAAGAAAGTGTCTTGGTAATATAGCTTGCCTTACAATATCCCTTTCCCTCATAGAGGAAACCATGAAAAGACCTATGCGAACAACATAAAACCAGATCAGACTGCGAGGCTGATCAGGTTTTATGCTGTTCGCTGCTCCTCAGTGGTCTGGAAATGAGGATTTTGTAATTAAATTTGGTAAGGTTTAACTGTGGTTTTCTGCAGATCAGGCTTTATGTGGTACCTATTGAGTGCGTCAAAATGATTCTATATGAGGGAAAGGGTTAACGAATTAATAAGATAATTAATAACACAAATGAATAGAAAATGTTAAGCTTGTTGAAATTTCTGTCACATGCATTTGGAATAAGAGTCCTGAGATTCCTAATCGTTTAACAAAGCATTCTTTACTATAGTTAATTTGAATATGTATACATTAAATGTTTTTAAGTCTTATAACAAAATATCCTGCCTTTTTAGCTCGACTATTCGAAGAATATGAATGCTATTGTAGTCGCCCTGGCGTCGGCGTTGGCGTTGCAGCTTTTGGTTAAAGTTTTGCATGCAAGTTACTATCAACCTTATATCTCAATAACCATTTATGGTATTGACTTGAAAGTTTATGAACATGTTTAGAGGTATCAGACAACCAAGGTAGATAACTCTTGACTGAATTTAATATGAATTATGGCCCCCTTTTTAACTTAGAAATTTTGGTTAAAGTTTTGCATGCAATATAAAATTTGGGTTAAAATTTGCATGCAAGCTTCTATCAGCCTTATATCTCAATAACCAATTCATGGTATTGAATTGAAAATTTATGAACATGTTAAGGGGCATCAGACACCAACTCTTGATGGAATATATTACAAATAATGGCCCCTTTTTAACTTAGAAATTTTGGTTAAAGTTTTGCATACAAGATACTCTCATGCTTATATCTCAGTATCCAGGCATGCGATTGATTTTAAACATCTTTAATACATTAAGGGGTATCATACTTTCAAGGTAGATAACTTTTGATGGAATATATTACAAGTTATGGCTCCTTTTTTAACTCTGAAATTTTGGTTAAAGTTTTGCATGCAAGGAACTTTCATGCTTATATCTCAGAGTCCAGGCATGGGATTGATTTGAAACATCTTTAATGTGTTTATGGGTATCATACTATAAAGGAAGATAACACTTGATGGAATATTTTAAAAGTTATGTTATGATGTTATGATGGAATATATTAAAAGTGGAATGGACTAGAAAGTTAAGGAGTGTCTTCAGGGGCATCAGAAAACCAAGGAGGATAACTTTTGGACTGAATTTTATGCAAATTATGGCCCTTTTCTTGCTAGGATTTTAGGTTAACGTTTTGCATGCACAGTAACTAGGCATGGGATTGATTTAGACTTCATAAAAATATTAAGGGGTATCAGACTATCATTTTTGACTATTATTATGTACAAGGTATATGAATGGCAAGAATTGAAATAGATTTAATTTGATTTACCAACAAGCATTTTGAATAGTCGAGCGTGCTGTCCTCTGACAGCTCTTGTTACGTTTTCTTGTCTGGTACTTTGTTTTTGCTATCTTTCCTATATAACTAAATGCTTTTGTAAAAGTATTTTTGCCAAATTTCTTAAGTTTGTAAATGGCCAAAGAGAGACATGTCAATTATATGTGTGTTGTTATCAACGGACATATGCAATTATCAGCAAAACTATGATAGTAAAAGTCTAAAACAACCAGCATACATTTGTTTACAACAGACGGTTGCTATCTGTCGACCAATGCAATCAGCAGACAGACAAATTCTATAAGCAAACTAATACAAACAGATCATTTTCGGGGATTATCCCAAAACTCTGCGACAAGTGAAATATTGACGATAATATGAAAATAAATTTATGCAAATTATGTATGAATTTTGCAAAAACATAAAACAACAATGTCATTACATGTCAAACACACTACGTACCATACGACCATCAACATCATTTGCGCAACGTAACGTCATTCTAAACGCCCTTTTCAAAAAAATACTCTTCCCGAGCACTTGCGGTGTCGGCTTACCTAAGCATCAAACACATTTACAAACCAGTCTTTGTTCAAACCTTTGTTAAATATCAATGTGGCATTCATGAGTTCCTCTCGGGATTCAAACCCTCTGGCCGCGTAACTGCTCCTTGAGCTGCGGGAAATCGGCAAAGTCTAGAGGCGCGAGGTCTGGCGAGTACGGCGGATGGCGAACCTGCTTGAACCGAGCACATCAATCTTAAGTTGCCAAGTGGTTATTATGTCCGCCTCGGGAGCGGGAGGTCGTGGGTTCGATCCCCGGCCGCGACATACCAAAGTCGTAAAAATACTGTTATAACTCGCTTGCTTAGCGTTCAGCATTTAAGTGTAGTTGCAGGACTGCCTGGCCTGGTTTCAGGATAATGTGACTGGGTGTGGTATCATGCCACATGTCTATGACGTGATATTGCAATGTGGCAGCACTATATCTGTCTCAAGTAGACATCGTCTCCAAATGACTGAAATACTGCCGGTGGGACGTTAAACCCAACAAACAAACACCATCTATGCCAACAACAAACTAATATTATTCACAGATCATTGTATTTAACAAACTAATACTATCAACAGACAAGTACCTAAACAGACCGAATTTTATAAACAGTAAATTGCTATAAGCAGACAAATGCTATAAACAGACCAATGCAAACAGAAAACGATTGGTATCAACAGACCAAGCATTCAATGTATTAAACAGGCTAATGCAGTCAGCAGACCAATGCAATTAGCAGACCTGATTATGCAATCAGCGGACCATGTTCAAGCTCAAAGTTTATTTGCATATCAGCATTTATTGCCTTTGACCATTTACAAAAGCATACACTACACTTCTGTTATATCTTGTGATATTATAAAGTCTATTATTAATATAAATTCAACTGAAGGAAACAGTTAAGTCCCTCACGGTTCTTTTTGGATAACAATTGCTTCTTTTATAAATTGACATATTCGTCCTAATTTTTTTAGCACTTAACGTTTATGTAATCAACTTGAATACATGTTTATGTAAATTTGGCCAAGATATTTTACCTAGATATTTATTTTATTTCTATACTTATTACAACATAATATGAAGTGATGTTCCGATTCGATTTCATTCACACCACAATAATGTAATCAGCAGAAAAATAAAATCAACAGAACTGTTCTGTTTATAAAATCAACATGCAAATGCAATTTAATCAGCAGGCCAATAAAATCAACTGACCGATGACCAGGCCAATAAAATCAACTGACCGATGACCAATGCAATAAACGAACCAATGTCATTAGCATGATGATTGGCACTGTTAATGGTATTGCGTTAGTCCTTGGAGTCGAACCCTGGTAGCATTGCAAAGAGCATGAAAAAAAAAAAACGGGAATATATGACGTTGCAAAAATTTTGTCTGAGTTATTCGCCCCAAGTTTTCCCAGTCTCTGATTAAAAACGTCTTGTTGAAAGAAAAAAGAGTTACAAAGAGCTCGAAGATAACAGGAACATATGACGCATTGCAAAATTCTTTTGTCTGAATTATCTCCCCCACCCCCACCCTGGGCAGTATACCTCAACTCTTGGTCTTTGTAGGAGGAAAGGTTTCACACAGCTATAAGAAACCGACTTACCATCGAGTGTGTTCCGTGGGTAAGTTGTTCAACTCTTAACATACTGTAAGTACGTCCTCGCCTGATTATGGGTTTGATTCCCGGTCTAAGGTCTAGCTCGAATTCCACCAACAATACTTAGCGCTAAGTAATACTTAAATGCTTATGAGAAAAATTCATTATTCTCTTTTTTCTCTAATAAAAGTTTCAAAATATTTCATTTCTTAACAAACAGTGTTAGTTACCAAGGCAATGTTTTTTTTTCAACTTAGTTATGTACTTGAAATTTTCTTAAAAAAGTTGGAATGCTTTTTTATCTAATTTAAGAATTTGAGTATTACTTAGCGTTAAGAATTGTTGGTAGAATTCGACCCTGGTCACTTATTTCTACCTGACTGGCCCTGTGCTCTCCAGTTCTTCCTTTATCTGTAATGATCTGGGGCTGTATTCATAAAGCTCCGTAGTTTTTAAGAAAAACAAATCCTTAATTGGAATATATCTCCTAAGGTGTTTAATAAATAAGACTAAAGGAAATCCTTAATAACTAAGGGAAGTCTGTGTGATTTTAAGGAAAATCTTAGAAATTAAGTTTTATTTTTCCTATACGGCCCCTGTATTATGATGTTTGTTAATAACAAGAATTCTGTCGCAGAGAATGGAAACTAAGTTATCTAAAACGAAAACATAAGATAGTTGAAGTGTATTTTTGTAGGGATCTGATTTTATTTGCTATAAAACATCAACATGAAGACCACACTAATATGAAAATGTCAAAGAACAAGGACCATTGTGTGTGAGGACCCCTTCTCCATATAGACTACCTATACTTTATAAACAGGCAACTATATTATTTAGACTACGATCTTATCCCGGTCTTTATGCTTTTCTTCGGGGAAAACATCCTACACCATTTCTTGACTGAATCTAGCAATCTTCAATGTTCATTTAATTTCATTTGTGTCCGATTTTAAATCAAGAACATCCTAATTAATCTGCATTAATTGAAAATCTCATTGCTGAGCTTGACAGGATTTTCATTTTCTCCTGAAAGAACTGAAAGAAATAATTTTGTACGAAGAGCGGAGAGTATCCTTGAATGCAATTTTGTTATTTATAACAAATTCATCAAATTGACGTTTCATTTTTCCACAAGCACGTTTAGCTTCAAAGATTTTTCTTAAGGATGAATAAAAATGTTTGAGTCAAATCAAGGGGATTAATTTTTTCCTGAAAGCACAGTTTTTTGATGGACAAAATTATCTTGAGGTAATTTATCTCCAAGACGCTTCCCTCCAAATGGTTGTCTTAGCGTGTGCATTGATCTCCAGGATGTGAAAATTTGTCATTCTCGTCGTTGACTTTAAAATAAAAATATACTTTCGTCGCTTTGGCACGAGACCCGGCGTCACTTTATGAAAGTTACCTCGTGATGAAAATTTTCACGGGTTTTCCTTTTTTTTGCATCCCTAGAAATTCGGAAAATGTTTTATAGCCCTGATCTACCTTTGGAACATTCGTCAAGGGTGCATGAACATGCACATCTCATTTAAATGGAATTTTCTTCGCTAGTTACTTTCATAAATCTACGCTGGTCTGGTAAGTAAATATACGGATGATTCATATATTGAAGCTGCGGTAGGCGGATGGTGCTATCCGAGTACTTCTAAAGACCTGGGAACTTTTTGTAAAGAGCACAACGTCACTATTTAACTGAAATATCGTCGTAGCGACAGCAAACAGCAATCAAGCATACCAGCAAACCGGCAGAAAGAAGGTAGACAAACCAAGTGTTTTTACTAATGCAAGATGTTTTGTGTGGGATGGGGGTGGTCTGCAATATCAGAAAAAAATGTGTACAAAATCGTTTGATCAGGCCACACCCAACTACAGTATTAGCTTTGTTTTATATATAGGGAATCTCCAACGCAGGAGATCTAAGTGGCGCGGCCATGATTTACCCATGATCGTTTAAGCGCACTCACAGTGATAAAGGGAGGTAATGGTAAGTTTATTTTGTCCTACTTATTTCTAATTAAAAATCTAATATAATTACGAAGAAATGAAATTAGGAAGATATAAAATCTCGGTTACTGTGAAACCATTAATGTTTGTTTGAAATAAATTTTCGTTGATTTCGTGGAATGTTTTTTAACGAATATTAATCCAGTTGAAAACCATTCTTTTCATAGACCTCACGTTTTCTAGGACATGCAACCACGAATATGGGTACCCACGAAATCCTCTTAAGTACATTATCAACAAAAATCAATGTCAACGAAACCTAATGATTTTACAGAGGTTAACTTCATGAATATGTGATACGCTGCAGATGTCAAGCGGAGACTTCAACAACTAAATGGAGATGAAATGATTTCCAAAACAATAACGACCCCTTCTCGCCCCCATTTAAGTCCTGCTTGTTGTCAAGCATAAGAAACAAGGTCAACAAAAAGGCGCTTATATGTTCCATAAACTACTGTCTTAATCGTTGTTTTATCAAAACACTTCTCTTAAACGAACACTGAGACCTTTTTCGAGCCGAACGTTATAAATAACTGCATAATCGAATAGTATACTATAGTCTATTTCACTTTCTTCGTACGACTGAAAGACGATTATAGGCCGCTTCATGTCAATTAGTTTACTCGGCCGCTTCACAGATAATATTCGTATATCATATGACCGCTCTACACTGTTCATTAATTTTATCGCCAACGACGCCATATGTCATTTAAAAAAATATTTCTTGTTTCGCAGACGTAATTTTCGCTGTTTTCACTGCCGTCACAAATATCACTTGATGATTGTAAACTAACAAAATGGCGTCTCCGTCTGCTGTTACAACAACGAAAATATTTTTTAAAATTATTTTTTTTTACCACGAGGCGATATTTGATGTTTATTAAAGAAAAAATACTTAGGGAAATGACACTCACAGTATAATATCTTTTTTTTTGGAAAAAAAGAAAATAAGCTAAATTCTGTTAATTGCAGCGGTTATCTACAACTGTAAGGGGAAGTAACTACTGTGTGGAGTTTGACACAATACTATACCAAACACTTTTACAGCTTGATAAATGAAAACTTCTTTCAGTTGATAAGTGATAACATGCCCATTTAACATTGGTGGATATCATATTATATTATTATATCTTATGTTCATACACAGTGCCCTCATATCGTATTTATTTTAGGCGATAATGTAATTTTTGCTGTTCTTGCGTAAGGTTCAGATTCGCGAAAATAAATTCTTGCCTTCATGCCGTAAAACTGTTGTTGTTGTGAACATTGATGGTACCTTATATCACTGTCTTTTGAGTTTTAGACCTATTAAAAAATAAGAAGCGTGAATTATTTTTGGCTTTACTCGCGAATTGTGCACGTAGCGAACCCCGACCAAACCTCCATCATCCTCCTTCTCAAAAAAAAAAAAAAAAAAAAAAAAAAAAAATATATATATATAAAAAATAAAAAATAAAAAAAAAAAAAAAACAAACAAACAAACAATTGCAATTGAGAAGCAAAAAACAAAAACAAAACATAACAAATGTACTAATTCTGTAGATACACACTAATACACACTACTTTAATCAGTTTCTGTGAAGGGAACATCTGGTCCACTCCATCTGGAGGCACAAGATCAGTGTTATCTTTATAAATGTACTTTGCTAAAATCCCAAAGTGCGGAATTAAGGACATGGTAGAATAAGGTTAGTATGATTATATAAAACAAAATAAATACCTTTATTTTCGATCTTGTCTCATCGACTGAGCTTCCATAATCTTGAGAAAATGCCGAAAACAATGGTGGCTGATTTTTGTTAAGACGTGTGGCGAAAGATCGATTGCGAAAAGACGAAAAAAAAAAGAAGAAAAAAAGAAAAAAGAAAAAAGAAAAACAACAGTTAAACAGTTTGGCGTGACAAAAGCACGAAAAGTAAACATTTCGTGACGAAAAGTGGAAACTACGTGGTGAAATATCGATTTTTTTTTTCGTCTTTTCGCCAATAATGATTTCGTCTGCCAACCATTTTTTCATATTCAACCTTTTGCCCCGAACACCCGCTTCACGACATGGCAGAAAGCAGCCACCATAGAAAAACAGAGGTCTCATTACATCATGTCAACCTATAGTTAAATGGTATGATATCATTCCTTTGCATCATATTCCAGTACGGGACATGTAAGCTCCATGAAACCGGCAATAATAAGAGAATCTCTATGTTACATTATTCTCAACCATTTTTTTCTTTTCAGTATTTTTCTAAAAGGAACAAATCTGCATGCAGCATCATCCTCTGCAGAGAGCGTTTCTTTTGCTCTTGGGCCTTCCCAGGGATTTCTTCTAAACTTCAGAAAAACGCCGACCCTTCACCCACCTCGGTTGTCGAATAAATTCTCATTGAAGCCTTTACTCATTAATATTCATGTACAAATTTGATATTATTTACTGAATCTCAAATTGTGTAAGAAGTAAAGGATATTTTCTTTGCTGTGCAGGGTATAAAATGCATCTGTATGAGATAAAGGGTTCCAGTCAAACGGCTTCTTATATACTTGGTCTTAATAAAAATCTAAACGCACTCGATTATTTTTCAAATTTCGAAATTCAGAAACGTCGCACTGGCATGACGTGTTGTCAGGTGTGCTGACTTTTGTTACTAGAGACAACCGTGATAAAACAACCTTCCCACCTACGACCGCAATACGAGTATATCAATGAAACACACGCATGTTATATGAAATTATAGACTCTTATAATCTATCATTTTAATCACTTCTATACAGGGCACGCATCCAGTAACGTTCAAAACTAAGATTATGCAACCAAGCAGATAACATAAATACCAGTCACTATCTAGAGTATACCACACAGGTAATAATAATTATGTCTATATCTCTAAGATGAGTTATACCACACAGGTTCTGTTACCACACAGGTACTGTAACCACACAGGTTCTATTACACGGTTTGTACAAGACAAGGTTCTATTACCACACGTTTGTTACCACAAATGTACTGTTACCACACAGGTTCTATTACCACACGTTTGTTACCACAAATGTACTGTTACCACACAGGTTCATTACTGTTAAAATAATTGATTGCATTATACTACATAGGTTAACAATAAATGCAATACAATATAGCCACAATGGTATGGCATAATACAGACAAGTCTTCCAAGGGTGGACATCCCAAGACCACGGCTCCATTGGGCGCACATTACGAGGCGACAAGCATACCACAAATCATACTGACTACCAGCAGCGTCTAGGATTCTCGACATACGTGGAAATACAACATGGCTAATGGCTGCTATCAAATAGGTTTTGCCATACTCGTAAAGCCATCCAAAATATAACCAGAAATGTCCTACTTGCAAAGCTATCGTGACATTTAGGCATGTGAGATGACCAGGCTTTCATTAACAATAATTCCACTGAATTCCACAAAACACACAAACATGTTCACAGATTAAATAAAAATGATAATACTACAGGAAACAAGAGCTGTCCGAAAGACAGCATGCTCGACTATTCGGGTATTTGATAGTGACGCAATACCATTGTATTAAAGCAGTATTAAAATAATTTATGTGACTCAATTTAGCAGCATGTTCTCTTAAATTCTCAGTAAAACTCAGGTCATAATTCGAAAAAAAAAAATAATGGAAAAGTTATTTTTTTTAATAGTCATTGTAATGTAAAGGTTAAATTTAATTTTTTTAAGTATTTAATGATTATAATTAATTTAATTAATTAAATTTAATTACTATTTATTAGATTTAATTAATAAAATTTCTTAAAATCTTAGTTCTGCCGGTTTATTGCATGTCTGCTAAATTGAGTCACATAAATTATTTTAATGCTGCTTTAATACAATGGTATTGCGTCACTATCAAATACCCAAATAGTCGAGCATGCTGTCTTTCGGACAGCTCTTGTTAAATTAAATATTATTTAAATTAATATATAACAGTTATTGTATTAAATAAAAAAAGTTAATGCAATTTTTCAATTTTCTATAAGTATTTAATAATTATTATTAATTTAATTAATTAAATTTAATTAATTAAATTTATTAAAATTTTAGTTCTGCAGGTTTGGTTCATGTCTGGGATGACTTGTGTGAAGTTCAAATCCAATACACCAAGGGGTTACTGAGTAATGACATTAATTTAGTTGCAAAAAACTTTAACCAAAAATGTTAACGCAAATTTCTAAGTTGAAAAAGGCCCATGATTTAAGTAAAATTCTAGCAAGAGTTGTTCATCTTGGTTCTGCAGGTCCATTTTATGTTTAGGAAGACTTGTATGAAGTTTAAATCCAATACACCAAATGTTTACTGAGTAATAATATTAACTTAGTTGCAGAAAAACTTTAACCAAAAATGTTAATGATAATTTCTAAGTCGAAAAAGGCCCATAATTTGAGTAAAATTCTAGCAAGAGTTGTTCATTTGGTTCTGCAGGTCCATTTCATGTTAAGGAAGACTTGTGTGAAGTTTAAATCCAATACACCAAGTGCTTACTGAGTAATAATATTAACTTAGTTGCAGAAAAACTTTAACCAAAAATGTTAACGCAAATTTTTAAGTCGAAAAAAGGCCCATACTTTGAGTAGAATTCTAGCAAGTGTTGTTCATCTTGGTTCTGCAGGTCCATTTCATGCCTAGGAAGACTAGTGTGAAGTTTAAATCCAATACACCAAGGGGTTACTGAGTAATGACATTAGTTGCAAAAAACTTTAACCAAAAATGTTAACGCAAATTTCTAAGTCGAAAAAGGCCCATAATTTAAGTAAAATTCTAGCAAGAGTTGTCCATCTTGGTTCTGCAGGTTGGTTTCATGCTTAGGAAGACTTGTGTAAAGTTTAAATCCAATACACCAAGTGGTTACAGAGTTATGATATTAACTTAGTTGCAGAAAAACCAAAAATGTTAACGCAAATTTCTAAGTTGAAAAAGGCCCATAATTTGAGTAAAATTCAATCAAGAGTTGTCTCTCTTGGTTCTCTAGGTTTGTTTTGTGCCTAGAAAGACTTGTGTAAAGATTGATTGCAATACACCTACTGGTTTCTTAGATATGACTGCCACGCCGACGCCGACGCCGGGGCGAGTAGAATTGCTCTCATATTCTCCGAAGTCGAGCTAAAAAAACTCACAGTTTGTAGTTATAAACGTAGCAGACACCCGCACATATACACATACACATAAAACTTTATACAACTCAATACTTTAATTCACGTGCAGCACGGGTAGTTTGACCATACCTGGACGTAAAGTGTACTGGCTTAAACTTCCAACATAACTTACCATCTCTACTCGGTTAAACTACATAAAGACATTCCTTGGCATCCCCCCAATTAAGATGAAAATTATGAATTTTCACCCAAGTACAAGCAATACTACACAAAACTATATATAAAAAACATACTAATCATTCTAACCTAAACAACTCAAAAATTCCACACCAACATTGTCCGATCCCTTGATCGCATGAACAGTAAACCTTAACAGTTGTAGAGATACCGACCATCTCATGACTTAAGAGTTCGACAGCTTGGCCAGATTCAAATATGAAAGTGGAAAATGACCAGTTTCAAGCACGAAATCAGTACCATAAAGATACTGTTAGAATTTTTGAAAAGCCCATATCAATGCTTAACCCTTTTTCTCTATCACAGAGTATTTCTGCCCTCTTGGTAACAACTTCCGGCTGCATAAGATACTGGGAACTTTGTTCCACTGAACTCCTGCATCAAGGCAGCACCAATACCCGTTTCTGATACGTCTGTTCTCAGAATGAATTTTCTACTGAATCTGGTAAACATACAATAGGCTTCAGAGAAATATGTCTTATAAGTGCGAAATGCGTTTTCAGCATGTTCTGACCAAATAATTTTATTTGGTGCCCCTTTCTTGACCGTATCTGTCAAAGCCGATGCTATAGTACTGAAATTTGGTATAAATCGTCGATAATAACCGACAAGTCCCAATAATGACCGAACCTGTTTCTTGTTTACAGGCCGTTTACAATCTTTAATGACCTTGATCTTTTCAAGGTTTGGTTTTAAATGACCTCCTCCAACCACATGTCCTAGAAAACAAACACTAGTGAAACCTAGCATACATTTTGAGGGTCTGGTTTAAAATTCTTAACTTCTCCAACAGTGCTGTCAAATACTCATGTGCCTGCATACGACAAAACATAATCTACAAAATTATCTGTCCCTAGAAGCCCCTTTAACAATTTGCGCATCATTTTGCAAAAGGTTGCACCTGAATTTACTAACCTGAAGGTTATCCGCTTGAAAGCATACAATCCCTTTGAACATACAAATGCTGTATATGGAATACATTCTTCTTTAACTTTAATTTTCAATATCTCTTAGATAAATCAAGTTTTGACAATTAATCAGCTCTGGACAATCTAATAAAAATCTCGTCTGAAAGTCAAGTTGGTTAGGTCGAACACAGTTAATGCATTTGATTTCAAAAAGTCAATGCAAATTCTATTTGAACCATTACATTTTTTCACAATCACTACAGGTGAAGCATATGGTGAATCAATTATGTCTAATTGTAACATCATATCTTAGTGCATAGGGCATTGGATAAGGTTTCGATCTAACTGACACCCTAATTTCATGTTCTGTAAGATCTGTCTCTCCTGGTACATCTGTAAATACATCACTATATTCACTGACAAGTTCACGCAACTTTGCCTTTCTTTGATCGCCTAATTCTGGATTGATTTGCACATCATCTACACTTTCCTTTGGTTGTAGATTTGGTACATGTATTCTTAGCTCTCAACTACTCTTTACCTTCTGCTAACTCTAAGTCTTCATCGTCAACTACTGCTATCCCTACCATATCTAATACACTTGCATCCCCAGAGCTTTGATCAGCACGCGAAATTGGTAACCCTCTCTACATACTTCTTCAGCAGATATGGACCTTGTAGGTGCATCAACAGTTTATTTGAACTTGTTGGTTAGAGAATCAAAACTTTATCACCAACCTCGAAAAACTTAGATTTCCTACCTATATTTGCATATTTCCTGTACCTACCACTACTATTCTCCAACTCTTGTCTATCTAATTCTAGAGTCTCTCCAAACCTTTTCTAAGATCTATCACATATTCATAAGTAGTCTTGACCTCGTCTGTTTGTATTTCTTTTGTCCACAACTCTTTCAGAATACATAAGGGACCTCTCAGGGTAAGACCTACAGAAGTTCGAATGGTGAGAAATGTAACTAGCTTGTGGTGCTCCTGATA
This sequence comes from Solen grandis, assembly GCA_021229015.1. Classification (NCBI taxonomy): domain Eukaryota; kingdom Metazoa; phylum Mollusca; class Bivalvia; order Adapedonta; family Solenidae; genus Solen; species Solen grandis. The sequence continues at coordinate 25,530,025 of CM037793.1, read as the reverse complement.
ATCGAATAACAAGGGGAATAGGTATCTATCCCATAATTTCGGCTGCACGTGACACATCTTTGTTTTAACATACTCTTCAACGTGCCATTAAATTTTTTAATGATGTCATTGCAAGCTTGGTAATATGGTATCGCCCTTGGTTGTCTGATAGATAACAACCTGTCAATTTCTTTCATTAAATCGGACGTGAACTGTGTCCCCATAGCTGATAAAATCTCAATCGGAACCCCCACCCGACTAAATGTATCAACAAGAGCCGCTGCTACAGTCTGTCAATGTTTTTCAATGCAGTAGCTACGCCGTACCGTGTGGAGTATCCACAAGGGTAAGAATGTACCTGTTCCCTTTCTCAGACGGTGGGTTGATGGGACCAAGTTAATAGCGACTCTACTAAAGGGAGTTTCAATAATGGATAAGTCACCAAAAGTCTTGCTTACTTTGCCCTTTGAAAATGTCTTTTGACAATATCTCTTAATATCTGCAAGTATACCTGGCCACCAAAACTGTGTCAAAGCTTCATCAGTGGTTTTCTTTTTTTTTTTTCTGGAATCATGAGCAAGTTTTAAAACTTGACCCCGCAAACTTTCTGGTACACATGTAACTTTGGGATTTATTCAACAAATGAAGCATTTCCCAAGTTTTAAAAGGGATCTTTATTGTGGTGTAGGTGGTATAAGATCTCACATTCTTTAATAAAGAAATATATATACAATATATATATATATTTCAAATCTCTAAACAATAAATGCACACTACACTACTTTACAATACACAGCAATATACACATTATACAATCAACTCACCAATTATTATTTAAATGCCTTTGGATCTTCCCCATATCAGTGGCTCTATGTGAACGGGTTAGCTGTTATCCCTGTAATGATAAGTGGTGACAGATAAGTGATAAGTGGTGACAGAGTAGAAAAAAGTGCATATTATTCAATCACCAGTAAGAGAGTAATTACTGTGCTGCCACTAAGAAGCTATGTACTTATTTCCAAATTAATAATTATTACCAAAATATGTACAAACATACTGCCAATATTGTAATTAATAAATTTAAAGTTACCATTTGATTTTAAAACTAACCTTTCAAATAATGTGATGAAGGTTCTTTAACAGAACACAAACAGGTCTGCACCCTTCAAAAGCAAACTTCCAACTGAAGTAAGCTTACCAAATAATTGCCAAAAAGGCGGGAAACTTGTCAGACCACACTAATCTAGTAGTACCATACTGTTTGGTAACTCTTTAACTAAAACATTATTTACAAAATAAGTCAAGACTAAAGGGAGGAAATTTAATTAAAATAAGAATAAATCTCAACCCGGTTACACCCATCACCTCTCTCACACAATCTTCTTCTGTATACTCTTGATTTCCTCTATGTCTCTTCCAATCTGTTTCTATATCATTTGGGTATCTGACACCACAAATGTTACCTAAGATCAGATCGTATATGGGGTGTTCTGTACAAAGTGCCTTTACTCTACCTGTGTAATAAGGACTATCTACAAAAAAAACCTATGGCAATTGGAAACCTACTAATCGTTCCATCAATTAATACACATTTTTGTGTCTCTCCTGTCAAACATTTTCAGCTACTAAGCCTCTCTTAACTACTACACTAGAACAACCACTATCACGTAAAACAGAGACCCTTTTACTCTTTTACTATTCATGTAACCCTAAGCTATTGGCATCGTAACAGTGGGAGTACTATGTTTAGAATCTGATTCTGGTATCTGCTGGTTCATATCTAACACTACAGAACTCTCACGACCGCTATTTTCTTTCACAAAACAACCTAGATCTCTTGTCTACTACCATTTCTTCCTACCTGACTATTTCTAGATAGACCTCCCCTAGACCTCCCCTACCTACAAAATTTCTTCTACTTAAAAATCTACCCCTTGGGGCATTGTCATCTAGTGCTCCCACTCTGACGAAACTACCTGTACCTGGTCTCCGAGAAAACCTTTGGGGACACTTATCTCCTAAATGAGAATATGACCTGTAAATATAACACTGCCTGTTCCGTTCAAGCCTACTGTGCAATGAATTTTTATCCGATTCTTCGCCAAACTTCTTTTGATCGGTATTACAACGAATCTGGTTATTACTAAATCCAGACATTTGACAATGAGCTTCAATAAACTGATCGGCATACGCTGCCATTTCTTGCACTGACTTTACCTTCCTTTTTTTCAAAAATACTTGTAAATTCTCACTGAATGATTGCATGAACTGCTCTCTCAAAATCAAATCATAAAGAACCTCAAATGTTTTATCTACATTTGCCTGTTCCATCCATCTCCATACATATTCACATAATCTAACAACATGCAGCTTCGCCGTTTCTCCTTCTTTCATCTTACTTCTTCTACAATTCAATCTGAACCCTTCCCCTGTTAACTTAAATCTTTTTAACAAAGTTTCTTTCAGCACATCTTAATTAACTGCATCCCAGGCTGACAACCGTGAATAGACATCAAAAGCTTTCCCTTGCAACAATGCTCTTATATTAGTAGCCCAATACCCTTTAACCCAACCTGCATTTTCAGCAAATCTTTCAAAACGTTTGATTACGCATCAATACCCTCAATATCATTACCCTCAACAAAATGAGGTAATTTTGCTTTTAACATTTTATTGCCATTACCACTACTTTCGTCCTCTTAAAACCTACATTTCAATTTTTCTAACGCTAATTCTAATTCCTTATCTCTCTGAGATAACTGAGATAGTCTCCAGAGATTACCAGAAATCTAAAACAAATTTCCATGTTAGAAAACATTTTCTTTTGACATAAATGTACACGTTGATTTGTTTACATTACTCGTCTGTGCCGTTGTTTCAAGCTGTCAGTAGTTTTTAAAATTGCGATTAAGGTGAACGAAGTTTCGGCAGTAAGTTTGCTAAGATTTGGAATGTTTTCCTGAAAAATACAATATGATCTTAGACCAGATTGTAGCAATTCTTAAATACTCACCACATGCTTTTTTTCTGCATTGCATAACAATAAGCTGTAGATGAACAACTAGTTTTATACTAATAAGCTACTTTTTTTTAATCAATTGTCATATTCGATTTATGGTTTTGTGATTTAGCTAATGTTCTTCTGGCATATTCTGAAATGTCTTCCCTGAAAAACATACATGTAAATTTTACTTACATAAGAAATAAGCTAGGCAACATGCTGTTATTACATGCAACGTCAAAACCCACGTTCGCTCAATACCCTTTGCTTCATAATCGACCGTGGGTTATTTGATGAGCAAAACTTCTTTGGATCTCATGAAACGACGAATTATATATAGTTGTTCGGATTTTGAAAGTCAGCTTTTGCCAAAATATTAAAAATAATGGGTTTACTGGCCAGCTAAAAGGTGATTAATATTCATTAAAACGAAGTTTTGCCTGTTGAAAACTCCACGGCATATTTGGTAGTGACGTAAAATACCGCGGATACTGACGATTGATTGAGCGTATATGTATTGAGGTTTGCAAAACTGTTCGTCTCTATTCATCGTTTAAATAAATTTCTTTTGACACGAGATTTTTATAATTTCGTATTCCAAACAAAATTCTCACCCAGTCACAATTTACAAAATAAGTATAATCTGCGACAAAACGTAAAGGTAGACTTCAAACAAACTTATGAAACCTACTGCCTGCCATACAAAAGTGACCTTACAGTTGTCCTTGTTTTAAGGTATTCACGAACTGAACCTTTATTTTAAATTTTAGCCTAATCTCTCTGGCTTATCAAGTACGTAACATGAGGTCAGGCTTGTCTACAAAACCTTGAGAACGAAATCGCTGGAATTCAGATGTCCAGACGCTGCCCGCCACAGACATTAAAGGAGTTCTAAACGTAACGGTAATTTGCTTGAGATTTTACTCAATTCTTTATCAGTTTCAATCTTAAATTAACACGGAAGAGCTCGATAAATCATGAAGCATTTCTCAGTTTTAGAGTTCCCGTTCCAAGTCAAAGGAATGACTATACTATGTCTTCCTTTTACTGACTATTTAACATAAACAAATATAAAATGATACCATCATCTCAATAAATACATCTTTATTGAATATAACTAGACCACCTGATTAGATTTTGGAAAGCGAATATCAGTACATTCGATTTAGATGTCGATATTAAAGTTTAATTCTGATCAAATTGAAAATGATCTTTGAAGTCAACGTGTAAAGGTATTATTCTTTCAATTAAAATGATAAACTATAATTGATAAGTAAATACAGTTAAACTTGTCTTAAGCAGTCAGTCAAGTCAAGTCAGTCAAGAGGACAAAACAATCCATTAAACAGAGGCGACCGCTAGATGAAGGTTAAACACATAACAAAATGATAGTTTAGTGGAATCAAACTGACCGCTTAATACAGGAAGCCGTTAATACATGTTAAACTGTATTATCACGAAAATGAAACAGGTATGTACAATTAAACGGTGATAAGATGGATATTTATTGCTCGGTTTCCATGCCAATATCGGCACCTTAATATGGTAAGCTACAATCTCTTTTCTTCCATAGAATTTTCTAATGTTCACATGTAAATCATGCGCTAAATACAAACATTGAAAAAATGATAGGTCACCGATTTAATTTTTATGCTGTTTTAAAAAAATAGCTAAAATATGCATGTCTGGTTAAACAGAAAAAACAACAAACAAACAAGATACGTAAAACGTCTACAATTAAAGACACACATACTAGCAGTTAATTAATGATAGTTCATTTTATCTGAATGAATGGTTTAGATATCCTAAGGTATTTTATTTTTACAGAAATGGAACAAAATCATTCATTTTCAAACATTTTTTTTATTAAAAAAATCCTGAAATAGATTTTGATAATTATTCTGGTACATTGTGACAGCTCTTATATCCGAAACATTTGAGTACCCGAAATACATTACATAACTTTACATATCTGAAACATTGTGATGGTAAACTGTAATGCTATTTTCATAGTCATGATGCAAAATTAATTTCATAAAAAGTTAATATTAGTGTTGATATAATTTATTCATGTTTAGGATATTTGTTAAATAAAAATCTGAATAAGGCTATATATTAACTAAAATTTATGCAGTTATATTTCATCAATATGTGTAATAGGACATTCACTTTTGAGGTAAATATTAGAATGTAATTCTGCAATACAAAATAATCAGAGAAATGGTTTCGAAGTCAAGGTCATTTAAATATACACAGTCAATAATGTTTGCCTTTTTAAATGTTAATGATTAAATGTAATTCAAAAGATTTTATCACCAAATGAAAACAATCATGTGTAGGTAAACGATGATATGTTAAAGAGTGATTTTTGGAATGCTAATATCTGGGATACTGGGTATATCTGTGACAATAGATTTTCATACACAAATGGTAAACATTGGTATTGGTAGCATTTACTCATATTAAGCGGTATATGTTCATCTAAGATATAATAGAAGCTAATCCCAATAAAATATACTGTACACAATGCTTATAAAATCAATTTGACCTTGTAGGTTTCATCAGCAATCATGAGGATTTTGTTTGTCCTCAGCCTAATCTGCATTGCTTATGCCACAACTCCGAATCCAACATCTACACTGGAACAGATCGTTCACAATCTCAAGAATGAATTCAACTCTTTCAAAATGTCCATGAAGGAAGTCGTTGGAACTCTGTCTAGACAGCTGATGTTGCAGCAACTATTTGTGGAGGAGCGTGTAAGATCAGACGGAGATTCGGGCGTGAAGCAGATTCGTGGAGGATCAGATGCTACTAGACCTTATTTGGAAACGACGTTTTCAAATCCAAATGTCGCTGCTATGCATGACCATGGGAACTACGACAGAACAGTTGGTCTTGGAGAACTGAATGCAGTATTGAATGGCGTCGAATTTAGAACAAGACATAATGACTACAAACTTAGAATGCCTTCGCATAAAAGTAAAAACTACAATGAAGTGGAAGACATTCCCTTCCCCCATGTTCCGCCATCAGTTCTTAATAAGAAAACAGTTCAGGAACAGATTGCCGAAATGAGGCTATATTTCAAAGCTTTCCATAATCAGGACAAAAAGATAAGAGATTACACAAATTATTTCAAACCAGTTATGTGTTATCTTGAGGGTGGCTGGACAACTGATGTGAAGAACTTTGCGGAACCTTTTCAGAGCGACCGTCATTTCATTGATGCAAGAAATTGGAAGGACCTCCAGGAAAAGATATTGTACACTTCTGCATCTGGCGGAAAGAATATAAATGAAAACCTTTCATTTTTGCCAATGACTGTTATCAATGTTACTGAAGATGGGATGCCTGTTTTAGCTCAGTGGAACTACCGAATTATTTGCAATCCAATCTCGCAACAGATTGATCTAAAGGACTTTGGCCTTGTTGATGATCTACCCACAAGAATGCGCTATTTCAGAAATATGTCTGCATTTGCTAAAACGAAAGGGGCTCGTTTCACGTTATCTGACAATCACGGCAACCGCTTTAAGGCTGATGGCGGATACGGCCATGTTAGTCCCCGAGTCTACAGGTATGGGAAACTGGACCGAATCATGTATGAAATCCCCGGGAAGGACAACTTTCCGGGATACATAACTGACGATTCATTTGAAGCGATGAAATACCGAATTGATACAAAAAATCTGACGGTACTGAATACGGCAAGGTACCATCGCTGGTACAAGCAAACAAAGGCAGGAGCTATGGGACTGACGGTGCGACACAGGGGATTTGCCGATTCCACGCTATTTGTGGCAAAAACAACTAATCCTAATATAGCCAAGATGGCCATGACAAATTGCCACAAAGACAGCCACCATAAGACAATTTGCAAAACATACGAAGCAAGACACACCTACGCCATTCCACTGGAAATCATATGGTTAACACCTTTGTATACATGGAACCCATACAACTTTACATTAAACAAAGACTACAAGACCGCTAGGGATGTAACTGCTAATGGAAGAAACGGAGGAATGACAAAGGAGAAAGCTTACAATGGAACCGCTTATAACAATTTCTACCTGACACCAGCAGAATTCTTTGATAGTGGGGAAGTCAACAGAGATCCTGCTGATACGGCAAAGAACGTTGTTGGTGTATTGGACCAAACTGGGGAGGTTGGTATACACTCGAAACCATCCTCTATAAATTGTTGTAACCTACGCATATCATTTTTGCAGGAACATGCTATCTGCCTCTAACTTTTAACCTCTAGATGTTTGAGGAACACTTATGTCTTGCTTCAATCCGAGTTACATTAATACATAAATTAAATAAAAAACCCTTATTGTCATTCATTTCATCTCAATGTCTGATATTGTTTAATTTTTTACAGGTAAAGAGATGTAAGGCATCAGGAACCCGCATCTTCTTGCCTGATATCCAAGGCGTTGGAAAAATCAGAACCCGTTACCCAATTATGCCCGTACACGCAGAGGGCGGTGTCAGCATGAAGAACTACCTAGCTTTGCAAGAGATGATGATGAACATGAAATGGTACACACCACTGTTTGAGACCAGGCCTGAGATCCAAGATCTGGATGCCCATGCTCCTGATACCCACTACGTGACCTCTACAACACACGCCGATCCGCCGGGAATGCATGCCCATGATCTATTTTTGACAGCTGAAAGTCTGACGGCCTTGAGTCACAACGGGACCACAGTAACCGTCTATACAACCGAGAGCAACGGTCACTCCCACCAGCTCGAACTGAAAACTGACCCCGCTCATAGCAATAAATTAATTATAGTAAGCTGTGATGGACAGGCACGCTGTTGGGATAAACATGGAATTTACGTTTTTAAACAGAATGACTAAATCCTGTCTAGTGTAAATTACGAGACGTGTCCGTCTATAAAACATTTGATTAAAGATTAGAAACATATTCTGTTTGTTTTGAATAATTTTATTCACTCATTGTCGAAACATCTATCACTTTGCCGTCCTTTGTTAATGATTATGGACGTTTGACGAGAGAAAGGAAACTCGAGTCAATTTTATATAATTATGCCTTAAGTCCTTTGAAATATTTCTCAATTTTCAGAAAGAGTAATCACCTTTTAAAAAGTTTTAATCAAGTTGCATAAATTTATCTTATTAGTGGTCTTAAAAGCTGAAAAGTTCGCTTGATAGAGATTATTTGTTTGGTTTGAGGCCTACATTTTCAACGACATAATTATGAATGGATTCTCACTGGTTCCGATATCCAAATGAGTATCACCCTTCATAGGGGATTGTTGTTTCGAGTTGTTGCGCGATATCACAATGAAAGTTATAATTGTATATTTCCCTTGTTGGCGTTTAGGAAATAGGGGTAGTTCAATAAAATTGTGACTGTCATGTCATGTGTCATCGTTGGAACCAATGATATATACTCCGTTATCACTACCGTATATACCGTGCGATTTTCAACTGGCAAAACTTAATTTTGAAGAATTAAATCACGCAGACTATAAAAGCACAACTTGAATCATTGTACCCGCAAGATGAACCGCTAAGCTTTGATGAGTAGCGGTGGCGTTACCCCTACAAGTAAGAACGAAGTAGACGTTCAAAATCCCGCGCCGTGTCATTGGTCAAATGATCCATGCTCTCACAGTGATATCTCCGCTCGAATCAAATGGTATACATAATAACTAAGTCATTAGTACAAAAATTTGCTATTAAAACAAAACAAAAAACGAAACAACAAAACGTCGATAAAGTAGCAAGGCGTATTGAGCGAACGTGGGTTTCGACGATGACTACTTGTCCAAAATTAGGTAGCTTCATGCGTAGCATGCCAGACACACAGGAATGGTGTCACGTCCGTCTGCATCGTCGCCTGTGCATTTGGCGTCACAGTTTTCAAATGTCCGTAATGCCAGTATTTGAGTTCAAACATTGTAATCGTTAGTAGGTGATCTCTGTTAATATGTGGCTTGTTACACCAGGTCTAATGTTCAGTGCTTTGCTAAAGACATATTTTAAGAATGCCTGAACCCTCAGGCTCCAAACGTCAAGATAATACTTTTATTGGCAATACTGAAGGGGTTAACCCCTAATGATTTTCAACCTATTCTACTAAAGTTCCTTTTTGAAATGCGCTTTTGAAATATCCTTTCAGTATTTTGTAATGCCCAAACTTAAGTTACGCTCTACACTTACATTGTTATTGCTTATGAAATTATCCTTGATTATTTGAGTTCTAGTCCATAATGACAAATGCCCTATTTTGTACGGAATTTCTTCAAGTACAGGAATACAAATTGAAATCGGAAATAATCAAAGTCCACCACCAAATTTGATTTCAATAAACACGTATTTCTTTGATTTGTGCTGCTGTACTTGAAGATTTTGTTGGGCATGCGCATGCGAACATGCGATAATGATAACGCAATATAACGACATTGAAGATGTGAGAGTGCGATAATGATAACACAATAATATGAGAGTGAAAAAGCGAGAGTGCGATAATGATAAAGCCAGTACGATTGTGAAACGTGATAGCGGTGACATAATAATAACACAATAGTACGAGGGTGAAAACTCGAGATAGCGATAATGATAACGCAAACGTACGATAATGAAAACGCGAGAGCGCGGTAATTATAACATAATAGAACGACATTGATAGTGCGATTGGGAAAACGCGTGAGTACGATATTTATAACGCAATAGTGCGATTTTAAAAACGCGAGAGTGCATTGATGATAACGCAATAGTATGGTAGAGGAAACACGAGAGTGCCATAATCATAAAGCAAAAGGTGAATAGTCGAAATGCGAAGGTACGGTAGTTAAACAGTGAAAACGCGATAGTACGATAATGCGACAGTAGGTTTGGAAGTAAGTTTGCTTAGAATCTTTCAGCATTGCATCACATACTAAGCTAGTAGAAATGTATTGAACTAAAGTAGGTTGAATTCAGCTGAAATTCGCCGAGAACATACTTGTTTACACGTTCTTTTCTAAGAAATTAAGCTAATAAAATAAATGAATAAGCTATCCATACATATATAGATCTATCAGGATGACAAACATTTTAAACATATTTAAGTTTATAGTGAAATATATAAATAAATTATATTTTATTTATTTTTTGAACATCAGTTAAAATATCCTATCGACTTACCTACCGAAAGGAAACCAACATTTGTTGGACTCAATAGAGAAACAGGCCTCATTTGTAGCATATCAACTTGATGAACATGTAGTCTTTTTTATACTATTTTAGCCCCTTTTCTCAATAAATTGCCACATTCGATTTTAGTTAATATTCTTTTAAAATATCTTCCCTGATATACATTTTTAAATCTATTTACATAAGAAATAAAATAATTAGGCGACATGTTTTTATTTCAAACATCGTCAAAACCCACATTCTGCTTTATACTCGACCGTGGGTTATTTAATCAGCAGAACTTCGTATTCATGACTTATTAATTAGGCATTTAGCTGGAATTGTGGCTTAGACAACACGGATCAATTGTCTTACATATAGTTTTTTGGATTTCTAAAGTCAGCTTTTGCTTTAGTATTTTCAATAAAGAATATTCAAGGTATTATTTTTGGTTTCATTGGTCAGCAAGAAACTGTTTGATATTCATTAAAACGAAGTTTTTCCAGTTGAATATCCGACGGTTTATACGGTAGTGATAACGGGGTATATACCGTAGAATCCGGCAATGGATTTAAATTGAGCGTAGAAAGTCTATGGAGGTTTGCAAAACTTTTCGTCTCTTTTCATTGTTTTAATATTTTCTTTTGACAATTTATCATTTCATATTCCAAACTTCCAAACAAAATTCTCACTCAGTCACGACTTACAAAATAAGTATAATCTGCGACAAAACGTATAGATGGACTTCAAACAAACTTATGAAACCTACTGCTTTTGATACAAAATTGTCCTTACAGTTGTCCCTATTTTAATGTATTCACGAACTTTATCTTTATTTAAAGCCTTTGCCTAATCTGAATGGCTTATCAAGTACGTGTACGTAAAATGGGGTCAGGCTTGTCTACAAAACCTTGAGAAAGAAAACGATGGAATTCAGATGTCCAGAAACTGCCCATCACCGACATTAAAGGAGTTCTGAACGGAACGGTAATTTGTTTGATGTTTTACTTAATTCTTTATCAGTTTGAATTTTAAATCTTCTACGGAAGAGCTCGATCAATCATGAAGCAATTCTCAGTTTTACAGAATAACCTTTCTTTTTCAAAAGTGCAACAACACGACTATCTTTTTATTTTTTACAGACAAATCTAACATGAACAGATATTAAATGGTATCATCAACTCAATGAATACATTTTTAATTATTAGGATTAGGTTAGAACATCGGATGAGATTTTGGAAAGCGAATATCAGTACATTCGATTTAGATGTCGATATTAAAGTATAATTCTGATCAAAATGAAAACAGACATATGGTTTGATCTTTGAAGTCATAATGTAAAGGTATTATTCTTTCAATTAAAATGATTAAATATGATTGATAAGTAAATACAGTTAAACCTGTCTTAAGCGGTCAGTCAAGAGGACAAGTGAAAATGACCATTTGACAGAGGCGACCGCTAAATGAAGGTTAAACACATAACAAAATGATAGTTTTCCATGCCAAGATCGGAGGAACTGCCGCATTAATATGTTTGCGTAACGGGCGTATGCTACAATCTCTTTTCTTCCATAGTTTTTTTTCCTAACTTTTACATGTAAGAATGCGCTTATGCAAACAAGGAAAATTGATAGGTCACCGGTTTAGTTTTTATGTTAATCGTTTTTAATAAATAGATTATATATACATCTCAGGTTACAAAGAAAAATCAAAGCGCTGAAGGCACTGATAGACTGTCAGCGGGTTGGTCGTGGTTAGCAGCAAGAGCGCTAGATTGTAGTCCAAATATATGCTACATTCTTATCTGTTTATATAGGGGGTATGTGGCCAGTTTCACCGCCCTTCCCAGTTGATAAGGTGTGAAGAAGGCCCTTAATGGCACGTGCCAATACCACACACACACAGACACACACACAGAATTAACAGTTATAAATTTTATTGATTATAAATTTATCAATCATTATTTTTTTTTTCATAATATAAAATTATTACATGTTGATGATGGTGATTTAAACAGAAGCTTAAACTTGATCTTTAATTTCCTTCTTCATACATCTATTGCGTCAGCATGCGCGTGTTTGATTAATTTAATTGGAAGTGTGGCATACACGCGCCAGTCAATGCGGTATGGGTATCATGCGACCAGTATCACTTTGAAATATATCCACTGTGTATAATTTGGTACATTAAAAATTTATAATGAAATGAGCAGTTTTAATTTGGAGTATATTATATAAAAACATGTCTTCATAACTAGTCGTTGGTAAGAGTTTGCAAATGGACATATAACTTTCATCTGCGTGGTAATTTTAAGGTGTAATGGAATTTCCATTTCGCGGTTATTTACATTGCACGGTATATGAAAAATCTTGATCGATATAGATAGTCTACACAAATTAATTATATTCATTAAATTTAAAGCATTATATTGATCATTATCATTTTGTGCTATGATGCCTGTTAATCTGGATACACTGTACATTGTTTTATACCTAGCCTGGAGAGTGGAGGTAGCAGTGTAAACATCGTACGTGTGTCTGCTTTATTTAGAGAGAACATATTAAAAAGCGTATACCAGAGCATTAGTATTGTATTCTTATTTTAACCTTTTCAAGAATAATATAACAAATTTCAACGTATTGTGTCTAGCAAACTTCCTTTGTGTTTTATCGAGGCACAATGGACATTCCATTTCGCCGAAGCCTATATGAATATATACACGTATAATCTCCAATTTAATAACTCCACCAAGTTAATTCGTATTCTTATTATACCCCATTCAAGAATAATATAACAAATGTCAACGCATTGTGTCTAGCAAACATCCTTTGTGTTTTATCGAGGCACAATGGACATTCCATTTCGCTGAAGCCTATATGAATATATACACGTATAATCTCCAATTTAATAACTCCACCAAGTTAATTCGTATGCTATTGTCTTAAATTAATGTTTATATATAATAAAATAGTAACAGGTGGTTTAAAATAGATTTATGGCATTTAATAATGCTTTTCTGAAAATAGAATTTCAATTGCTCCGTAATCATTTCCATTGCTCCATATGTGTATAATATCAAGTTAATAACTCTAAATATATTCGCATGTCATTGTCTTAAAATTAATGTGTATATATAATTAAACAGTTATAGAGGGTTTAAAGGTAGTTTTATGGCATTTGATACTGTTTTTTCTGAAAATAAAATTTCCATTGCTCGGTAATATTTTCATTGCGTCCATTGCTCTATAAAAATTTCATTGCGTATTTTAGGCATATCGCTTCAAAACATTGGGTCACGTGATCTTCCATTCCACTTAATTATGACCGACTTTTTCACTTTTCTAGCTTTTGCGTAGCTATTGAGTTTATGAGAAGATAGAACTGGGACGTAATATAACAGAAATGCAACGAAATATATCATTATCGTGTGAAATGCTGCTGAACTACTTTGGGTTAATTACGTACTTATGCGAAGCACTATTTTTCTTAATTGCGTGAGTAGATCTACATGTACTCCAGTTGGGTTAAATCTCTATTTTGTAAACGACGCAGGTATTTTGTTCACGCTGAAAATGGTTGTATATAGCTTGAGAAATTCGTAAAAGAAGAGTGGACACACAAACTTTACACATTAAAAGAGTTTCTAAATGTCATTTAAACGTCGTTGCAACACATCTACGTAACACACTCCACTCGCTTTCGTTAGCTCAGCTTGCATTGTATGGATCCGTACAAAGCGCGGAGTGCTACAGTTAAAAATGTTGTGGAAAATATGCAAATCAGATAGACCCGATTTCGCACTTCAGCATAAGACTAGCGGCCGCTGGCCGCCAGTCTAACAATAGAAGTAACAAATTTAGAAGACACACATACTAACAGTTAATTCATGATAATTCATCTGAATGAATGGTTTAGATATCCTCAGGTAATTCATTTTTTACAGAAATCGAAAAAATATAATCTTTGGAGAAGGGGGAGGAAAAAAGTTTCATTTTCAAACAATTTCTGAAATAGATTTTGTTCATTTTTTAAAATAAATATTCTTCAATGATTGCTTGATCATTTATAGTCATCAAGTTCGTTTAGAAGTTGGCCTGTTTCCATGGTAATTATCTAATGTAAAACAAGAAAACGAAGTTTCAGTAAAAATTCATTTCAAATTTAAAATACTATTAGAAAAGGAAGTGTGATAAATACAAACAAAATACGTTCTTTAATGGCGAAACCACCCTTTATATGTATTTGTTCTGAAATTGTGACAGTTTATATCCGAAAATTTTGAGTACTCGAAATATGTAACACTTTACATGTCCGAAACATTGCGATGGTAAACTGTTGCATACGCCCTTAATGCTATTTTCATACTCATGATGCAGAATTAACAGCCGTATTTCATAAAAAGGTTAACATAAGTGTTGATATCATTTTTTCACATTTAGCATTAACAAAACAAAAATCTGAATTAGGCTATATTTTAACTAATACTTGTGTAAATAAATTTGATAAGATGTCAGTATGTGTAACATGATATTAACTTTGGAGGTTAATATTAGAAGTATAATTCTGCAATGAAAATGAACAAAGACATGTGGTTTTGAAGTCAAGGTAATCTTAAGTATACTAAATCATTAATAAGGTTTGCCTCTTTAAATGTTAATGACAAAATCTAATCAAAAATATTTTTATCGCCAAATGAAAACAGGCATGTACAGTTAAGCGAAGATATAGAGAATATATGGTTGATGTCGGGATGGAGAAAGTTTATCTGGTGAGCTAGAGAGTGGATCTTGGCGAGCTTTAGCGAGCCATGATTAGCTTTCGCAGCGAACCGGATAAACCTTCTCCCATCCCGACATCAACCATGTATTCGATTTTGCTTTTGTAAAGTTCTATAATGTTTTTAGGCTATTAAAATGGTTTCCTTCTTACTTTTTTCCCGATAAAACAGGTTCTACATGTATTTTAGTTTTGCCGCATCGCTGCTATGTTTAAAGTAAATATTGTTCCGCTAGAGAAAGAAATCCGGTAATTTGCTTAATAAAAACAACGATTTTTTTTCACAAACACTCATTTTTTTTTCCACAAAACAATTTCTTTTATATTATAATATATACCTGAGTCAACAATTAACAAAGAATAAAAAACACTAACACACAAACAAAAACAAAAAAAAACAACAAAAAAAACAAACAAAAAAACAAAACAAAAACAAAACAAGACATAAGTCATAGTGTTCGCAAGAGTGGTTTAGCAATACACAAATTGATCAGTGTGTGATATTGAGGTCACGGACAGAGTTTGTGTTTACAGTTATTTAGTGCATATATCAGTTTGAGTTTTGAATATTTACTGTTGCATTGGTGCCAAACAGTGTTTTCATGACGGAATCTGATCGGACAGACAAATTTGCTTATTTTGGTGGTGGGGTAATAAGACAGGTTTTGCACAGAAACTTGAGGAATAATGACTTGGGGATCAACACGCCACATGTTTTGAAGTTGTTTTTTTTATTATTCAAAATAACATGATACATTTAAATAAGTTGAAAAAAAACATTTATTTAGATAAAAACAGAGCGTCGGAAAAAAATATGAAAGTAATCCGTGAAATAGTTCATATGCATACGCCATATGTGACGTAATGACTGGAGATAGTTAAGTTTATCCGGCATGGCTTTACCCAGCTTATAATATCGACAGTAGCAGACTAAAGGTCAAAGAGTGATTTTTGGAATGCTTATACCGGGGATATTTCTGTGAAAATAGATTTGCATAAACAAAAGGTTAACAATGATATTTGTAGCATTAATTCATACGAAGCGGTTTATATTCATTTAAGATATAATAGAAGCTAATTCCAATACAATATACTGATACTTGAAAACAAAGCGTATAATATCAATTTGACTTTGTAGGTTTCATCAGCAATTATGAGGACTTTGTTTGTCCTCAGCCTTATCTGCATTGCTTATGCCACAACTCCGAATCCAACATCTACACTGGAACAGATCGTTCACAATCTCAAAAATGAATTTAACTCTTTCAAAACATCCATGAAGGAAGTCGTTGGAACTCTGTCCAGACAACTGATGTTGCAGCAACTGTTTGTGGAGGAGCGTGTAAGATCAGACGGAGATTCGGGCGTGAAGCAGATTCGTGGAGGATCAGATGCTACTAGACCTTATTTGGAAACGACGTTTTCAAATCCAAATGTCGCTGCTATGCATGACCATGGGAACTACGACAGAACGGTTGGTCTTGGAGAACTGAATGCAGTATTGAATGGCGTCGAATTTAGAACAAGACATAATGACTACAAACTTAGAATGCCTTCGCATAAAAGTAAAAACTACAATGAAGTGGAAGACATTCCCTTCCCCCATGTTCCGCCATCAGTTCTTAATAAGAAAACAGTTCAGGAACAGATTGCCGAAATGAGGCAATATTTCAAAGCTTTCCATAATCAGGACAAAAAGATAAGAGATTACACAAATTATTTCAAACCAGTTATGTGTTATCTTGAAGGTGGCTGGACAACTGATGTGAAGAACTTTGCGGAACCTTTTCAGAGCGACCGTCATTTCATTGATGCAAGAAATTGGAAGGACCTCCAGGAAAAGATATTGTACACCTCTGCATCTGGCGGGAAGAATATAAATGAAAACCTTTCATTTTTGCCAATGACTGTTATCAATGTCACTGAAGATGGGATGCCTGTTTTAGCTCAGTGGAACTACCGAATTATTTGCAATCCAATCTCGCAACATATTGATCTAAAGGACTTTGGCCTTGTTGATGATCTACCCTCAAGAATGCGCTTTTTCAGAAATATGTCTGCATTTGCTAAAACGAAAGGGGCTCGTTTCACGTTATCTGACAATCACGGAAACCTCTTTCAGCGTGATGGCGGTTACGGCAATGTGAATCCCCGAGTCTACAGGTATGGGAAACTAGACCGAATCATGTATGAAATCCCCGGGAAAGACAACTTTCCGGGATACATAACTGACGATTCATTTGAAGCAATGAAATACCGAATTGATACAAAAAATCTGACGGTACTGAATACGGCAAAGTACCATCGCTGGTACAAGCAAACAAAGGCGGGAGCTATGGGTCTGACAGTGCGACACAGGGGATTTGCCGACTCCACGCTCTTTGTGGCAAAAACAACTAACCCCAACATAGCCAAAATGGCAATGACAAATTGCCACAAAGACAGCCACCATAAGACAATTTGCAAAACATACGAAGCAAGACACACCTACGCCATTCCACTGGAAATCATATGGTTGACACCTTTGTATACATGGAACCCATACAATTTGACATTAAACAAAGACTACAAGACCGCTAGGGCTGTAACTGCTGATGGCAGAAACGGAGGAATGTCAAAGGAGAAGGCTTACAATGGAACCGCTTATAACAATTTTTACCTGACACCAGCAGAATTCTTTGATAGTGGGGAAGTCAACAGAGATCCTGCTGATACGGCAAAGAACGTTGTTGGTGTATTGGACCAAACTGGGGAGGTATGTATACACTCGAAACCATTCTCTATGTATTTTTTATAAACTACACATATCCATTTTGCAGGAATATGATATTCGCATTAACATAAGTTTTGCCTCTAGGTGTTTGAAGAAAACTTAAGTTCTCGTTCAATCTGAGTTACTAATAATACCTAAATGTCATTGTCAAGTGAAACCTGTCATTTGAATTATTGTCATACATTTCAGCACAATTTCTTGATATTGTTTAATTTTCTACAGGTTAAGAGATGTAAGGCATCAGGAACCCGCATCTTCTTGCCCGATATCCAAGGCGTTGGAAAAATCAGAACCCGTTACCCAATTATGCCCGTACACGCAGAGGGCAGTGTCAGCATGAAGAACTACCTTGCTTTGCAAGAGATGATGATGAACATGAAGAAGTACACATCACTGTTTGAGACCAGGCCTGAGATCCAAGATCTGGATGCCCATGCTCCTGATACCCACTACGTGACCTCAACAACACACGCCGATCCGCCGGGAATGCATGCCCATGATCTATATCTGACAGCTGAAAGTCTGACGGCCTTGAGTCACAACGGGACCACAGTAACCGTCTATACAACCGAGAGCAACGGTCACTCCCACCAGCTCGAACTGAAAACTGACCCCGCTCGTAGCAGTCGATTAATTATCGTAAGCTGTGATGGGCAGGCACACTGTTGGGATAAACATAACATTTACGTTTATAAACGAAATGACTAAATCCATGTCTGGTTTAAATTGCGAGGCGTATCTGTCTTTAAAACATTTGATTAAAAATTTGAAGCATATTCGGTTTGTTTAGAATAAATCTATCGTTGTGCAGTCCATTGATAATGAATCTCGACGTTTGAAAAGAGAAAGGAAAAAATAGGGAAACTCGAGACAATTTTATATCGTCCTTTAAAATAGTACTCAATTTTCAGAAGTAGGCATCACCTTTTTAAAATCAGGTTTGCATACTTTCATCTTATTAGTGGTCTTTAACAGCTGAAAAGTTCGCTTTAAAGTGATCATTTGTTTGTTTTAAGACCTTAATTTTCTACGATATAACAGGAAATGGATTCTCACTGGTTCCGATATCCGAATGGATAAAACATCCTCCTGCAACGTAGGTTTCAACGATGACTACTTGTCCGAAGTGATGTAGCTTTATGCGTAGCATGACAAATATACAGCTGTCACGTCAGCCTGCATCGTCCTTTCTGCTTTCGGCGTCACAGGTTTCAAATGTTTGCAATGCCTTTATCTGAATTCAAACATTGTTTTCGTTAGTGGGTGATCTCTGTTAATATGTAGCTTGTTCCGCAAGGTCTAATGCACCTACAGGCTTTGTGAAAGCTGCTTTGAAAAAAAATATCCGTTCAATATCTTTGTAATGCCGGAAACTGACAAGTTATTGCTTATGAAATTATTCTTAATTACTTTAGTTCTATTCCATAATGACCAATGTCCTATTTTGTACGAAATTTTGCCAAGTACAGCAATACAAATGGGAATCAATATCCACCCCTATATCCAGTTTCAATAAAACACGTATTTCCTGGCTTTGTACTGCAGTACTTAAAGGTTTTATTTAGCATGCGCATGCGCATGAGAGGCGAACGTGCGATAGTGATAAAACGACAGAGCGATCATGATAACGCAATAGTAGGTTAGTGAAAACGCGAGAGTGTAATAATGATAAAAATGCACTGATATGAAAACTAAACAAGAGGGCCAAGATGGCCCTTGGTCGCTCACCTGAGAAAGATGATTGCTTAAGAAATAAAGATGCTTGAGTGTAAAAGTGAAATCTGGCTTTTTTTATGGTGAAATGGGCATAACTCCTAAATTTACAAGTCAATATCAGTTATAATTGAACCCGATTGTGAGATTATGGGCATAAACATTGTCTTAAAGTTTAAAAATGATTGTTAAAAAAATGAAGTTGGTAGAGAATAAACAAAGTGAAATCTTGCATTTTTTGTATTAAAAGGGGATCCCCAAAACCTATGTCAGCCACAATTAATTAAAAAAAAAGGTTTTTTTAACTCCTGACCTAATGGTACGATATCAGCCATAATCGAACTTGGCCGTGATTTTATGGTTATAAACATTGATATAAAGTTTAAAGATAATTGCTCATGAAATGAAGGTGCTAGAGTGCAAACAATGTGAAATCTGGCTTTTTTGAATTTTAAAAGGGGCATAACTCCTGACCTAATGTTCCGATATCAGCCATAATCGAACTTGGCCGAGATTTTATGGTTATAAACATTGTTTTAAAGTTTGAAGATAATTGCTCATAAAATGAAGATGCTAGAGTGCAAACAATGTGAAATCTGGCTTTTTTGAATTTTAAAAGGGGCATAACTCCTGACCTAATGTTCCGATATCAGCCATAATCGAACTTGGCCGAGATTTTATGGTTATAAACATTGTTTCAAAGTTTGAAGATAATTGCTCATGAAATGAAGGTGCTAGAGTGCAAACAATGTGAAATCTGGCTTTTTTGAATTTTAAAAGGGGCATAACTCCTGACCTAATGTTCCGATATCAGCCATAATCGAACTTGGCCGAGATTTTATGGTTATAAACATTGTTTTAAAGTTTGAAGATAATTGCTCATAAAATGAAGATGCTAGAGTGCAAAAAATGTGAAATCTGGCTTTTTTGAATTTTAAAAGGGGCATAACTCCTGACCTAATGTTCCAATATCAGCCATAATCGAACTTGGCCGAGATTTTATGGTTATAAACATTGTTTTAAAGTTTGAAGATAATTGCTCATAAAATGAAGGTGCTAGAGTGCAAACGAACAAATTGTGGACGACGGACGGACGGACGGACGGACGACGGACATTCATCGATCCTAAAAGCTCATCCTGAGCACACGTGCTCAGGTGAGCTAAAAACGCGAGAGTGCGATAACGATAACGAAATGGTGCGATAGTGCAATCATGAGAGTGCAATAATTCTTACACAATGGTACGATAATGCAAACGGGAGGGTGCGATGATGATAATACAATAGAAAGATAAGTAGAATGCGAGTGTGATTACACAAACGTAGAATAGTGACACCGCGAGAGTACAATAAAGGTAAAGCAAGTACAATTGTGAAAAGCGAGCGTGCGAAAATAACTATAATATACGATTGTGGAAACGTGCGAGTGTAAAAATGATTAAGCAATAGTACGATAGAGAAAACAAGAAAGTGCGAGAATGATAACGCGATAATAGGAAAGTGAAAACACGAGAGTGCGATCATGATAACGCGATAATAG
Organism: Solen grandis; assembly: GCA_021229015.1. Lineage (NCBI taxonomy): Eukaryota > Metazoa > Mollusca > Bivalvia > Adapedonta > Solenidae > Solen > Solen grandis. The sequence goes on along the minus strand of CM037793.1, from coordinate 25,509,085 downwards.
GAAAGTAAAAACACGAGAGTGCGATAATGATAACCCAAAAGTAGGAAAGTGAAAATGCTAGAGTGCTATAATGATAACGCAAAAATCAAAAATAAACGGAAAAGAAAAAACAAAAAGTAGACGGAAGAGCGCGATAATGTAAACATAATAGACCGATATTGAAAACGTGAATGTGAAATAATGAAAATGCAACAGAACGTTTGTGAAAACGCGAGAGTGTGATACAAATAACGCAATAATACGATTGGTTAAAATGCGAAAGTGCAATAATAATATATCAATAGTGCGATATATAAAACGCGCGATAATGATCAAGCAAATTTTATTGAGGATGCGCCTGCGCACCTTAAGGCGAAGGTGCGCAATAGTAGGAAAATGAAAACGCGAGATGCGATAATTTTAACGCAATAGTTAGATAGTGAAAACGCAATAGTGCGATAATGATAACGCAATAGTTGGAAAGTGAAAACGCGACCGTGCGATAATTGTAAAAGCGATAGCACGTTAATGAAAATGACAAGGTTCGATGATGATAATATCAAAATACTTTGATGAAAACTCGTTACTATATCGCAATGTCATCAAATCACTATCGTAATGTCACGTTTTCATTATCGTAGTATCGCGTTATTATTATCGTGCTATCGAATTTCTCTTATCGTAGTGTAGAGTACTGCATTTCAAATGAAAATGTACATGTTACTTTCGACATTACAATACGATTACAGGTGTAGCATTGAAAATTCTCATGGCTTTAATTTCAAAACTTGAAGGAAAGCAACAACAAAATTAAAATAGAGAGACAACACGCATGTTCATATCATATTTATTCCAACAATGATTAAACATCAAATATCTAATTACATACGCAATAAGTTAAGGCAAAAAGATAGTGAGTAAAAACTCTGATCACAGTTCGACATGTAAGTGAATGCATACCGGTCACGTGCCACTACGCAGTTTTAAAGCTGTAATTCTCTATCGGAAACCTGGATATGTATCCTTCAACCAGGGAAAAAAAAGTTGCTTTGCTGATCGTCCCCCCTCAACACCATAATCCATCGCAGTTTGACAGCTTCTCATGACTACCAATCCAGGCTATACCACCATTCTAAATACAAGGAATGGCAAAAATTTATCCATAATCCTACAAGAGAACGACCATTAAAACAATATGCTTACATGCGTAGTTATCGTAGAAATCATACTTATGACTTGACATGATTCATTTCAACAGTAGGTAAAAGAAATCGAATATCATTTACTTTTGGTTTGTTCAAAATTAACTCATTTAGAAGAAATATTTACCAACGTATATTGTCACTGGTTATCTATGCAAACGTTTTTAAGAAAATAAGCAAACTTGTCAAAATACATATTTATATTGTTATTTAAAATTCGATCTAAATAGCTATATTTAATAACATTATTGTTAGTCGGTACTTCTCTGTAAACACATTATATGCTATGAATATGTTGTATGCTATTTATTCAGAACAAAAACCTCAAAATTACGCGGCTCGCAAAGACACGTTTGCAAATTTCTGCTGTTCTATTTGAGATATTTGAAAGTAATGCATATCTTGAATCAGAACAAGACATTACCTTCAGAATAATACCTAACATGTTATGGAATTATTAACACGATTCCATTAATTTATTGCGTTTTGATTTATAAGCTCACCTGAGTACTTGTGCTCAGAATGAGCTTTTGTGACCGACTTTTATTCGTCGTCCGACGTGCATCGTTCGTCGTCAACAATTGCTTCTGAACACTCTAGAGGCTACAGTTTTGGCCAAATCTTCATGACGGTTAGTCAGGATGTTTGTCCACATGAAATCTGGGATGAGTACGAAATTGGGTCCTTTGGGGGTAAAAAACTAGGTCACCAGATCAAGACTGAGAAAAACCTTGTGAACACAATAGAGGAAACATTTTTTGCCAAGCCTTAATGGAATTTGGTCAGAATGTTTTTCTACATGTTGTCTCAAATGAGTTCGAATTTGGGTCATATGGAGTCAAAATCTAGGTCATCAGCTCAAATCTTAGAAAAACCTTTTGAACACGCTAGAAGCCAAAATATTGGTCCAGTCTTCAGAAACTTGGTCAGGATGTTTGTCTTCATGATATCTCGGATGAGTTCGAAATGGAGTCATGTGGAATAAAAACTAGGTCACTAGGTCAATTCTTAGAAAAACTTCGTGAACACACTAGAGGCCACATTTTTTACCCAACCTTCATAAAACTTGGTGACAGTATCTATGTACATGAAATCTCGGATGAGTTCGAAAATGGGTCTAATGGGGTCAAAAAGTAGGTCACCAGGGCAAATCTTAGTAAAACCTTGCGACCACTCTATAAGCCACATTTTGGCCTTACCTTCATGTAACTTCCTCTGAATGTTTGCTTACATAAAAAGTTTGCAACAATTCGAATATGGGTCACTTGGGGGCAAAAAAGAGGTCACCAGGGCAAATTTTAGTAAAACCTTTTAAACACTCTAGACGTCATATTTTTTTTCCTTAAAAACTTGGTCAGGATGTTTGTCTTCACGGTATCTCGGATGAGTTAGAAATTGGGTCATGTGGAGTCAAAAACTAGGTCACTAGGTTAAATCTTAGAAAAAGAATCTTAACACTTTAGACGTCATATTTTTGGCCCTACCTCCATGTAACTTTTGTTTACATTAAAATTTCGGATGAGTTCAAAACTGGGACACATTGGGTCAAAAATAAGGTCACCAGGGAAAATCTTAAGGTAATCTTGTGAACACTCTAGAGGCCACATATTTCGCTCAATCTTCATGGACTTTGGTCTGAAGGTTTGTCTACATGAAATCTTGCATGAGTTTGAAAATGGGTCACTTTGGGTCAAAATTGGGTCGCAAGGGCAAATGTTATAAGAAACCTTTTGAACACTGTAGAGGCTACATTTTGGTCTAAACTTCATGTAACTTGGTCAAAATGTTTGCCTTCATAAAATCCCAGAGGAGTGCAAATTTAGTTAGAGTCAAAATCTAGGTCACTTAGTCAAATGTTAGAAAAACATTGCAAACACTTTAGATGCATTTTTTGGCAATCATCCCTAACACAGCAATCTAACACAGATGAGCGATACAGGGCCATTTTGGCCCTCTTGTTATTATTATATGAGAACATCTGATAAATATGAGATCAAAATAAAAACAGGCAGATGTTTTGGACTTTGGAGTCATAGGTAAAAGGTCTTTTCAAAAGTAAGCTACAATCACCATATGGAAATAAGCGATTATTCGAACATCATGCGAATATTGGATGTACTTTTGCACTTATAACGTTAACAATATTGTTATTTTTATGATAAAAATATACAACCGGATTCCATACAAAGTTTAACATATGTGTTTATATCATCATATTTATCAGATAGTTAAAACAATAAAACAATAATATCAACTTATATTAATACAATCTTCTCATAGTTCAAATATTGCTTATCATCCCATTTTAACCTTGTAGATTTCATCAGCAACCATGAGGATTTTATTTGTCCTCAGCCTTATCTGCATTGCTTATGCCACAACTCCGAATCAAACCAATATCTACACTGGAACAGATCGTTCACAATCTTCAGAATGAATTTAACTCTTTCAAAACGTCCATGAAGGAAGTCGTTGGAACTATGTCCAGACAGCTGATGTTGCACCAACTTTTTGTGGAGGAGCGTGTAAGATCAGACGGAGATACGGGCGTGAAGCAGATTCGTGGAGGATCAGATGCTACTAGACCTTATTCTAAAATACAGATTGCCGAAATGTGGCTATTTTACAAAGCCTTCCATAATCAGGACAAAAAGATAAGAAACCAGTTATGTGTTATCTTAAGGGTGGCTGGACAACTGATGTGAAGAACTTTGCAGAACCTTTTCAGAGTGACCGTCATTTCATTGATGCAAGAAATTGGAAGGACCTCCAAGAAAAGATATTGTACACTTCTGCATCTGGCGGGAAAAATATCAATGAAAATCTTTCATTTCTGCCAATGACTGTTATCAATGTCACTGAAGATGGGATGCCTGTTTTAGCTCAGTGGAACTACCGAATTATTTGCAATCCAATCTCGCAACATATTGATTTAAAGGATTTTGGCCTTGTTGATGATCTACCCACAAGAATGCGCTCTTCCAGAAATATGTCTGAATTTGCTAAAACGAAAGGGGCTCGTTTCATGTTATCTGACAATCACGGCAACCGCTTTCAGCCTGGAGGCGGATACGTCCATGTGAATCCCCGAGTCTACAGATACGGGAAACTGGACCAAATCATGTATTGAATCCCCGGGAAAGACAACTTTCCTGGATACATAACTGACGATTCATTTGAAGCAATGAAATACCGAATCGATACAAAAAATCTGACGGTACTGAATACGGCAAAGTACCATCGCTGGTACAAGCACACAGGGGATTTGCCGACTCTACTCTCTTTGTGGCGAAAACAACTAATCCCAATATAGCTAAGATGGCCATGACAAATTGCCACAAAGACAGCCACCATAAGACAATTTGCAAAACATACGAAGCAAACAAACCATTCCACTGGAAATCATATGGTTGACACCTTTGTATACATGGAACCCATACAACTTGACATTAAACAAAGACTTCAAGACCGCTAGGGATGTAACTGCTAATGGAAGAAACGGACGAATAACAAAGTAGAAGGCTTATAATGGAACCGCTTCTGACTAATTTTACATAACACCAGCAGAATTCTTTGATAGTTGGGAAGCCAACAGAGATCCTGCTGATACGACAAAGGACGTTGTTGGTGTATTGGACCAAAATGGGGAGGTGTGTATACACTAGAAACCATCATCTGTGTAATTTTCAAAACATACGCATATCCATTTTGCGGGAGCATGTTATTCGCATCAAAAGTTACCATAAATATATAAATAGAATAAAGCCCCTGAAACATGCCATTTGAATTATTGCCATAAATTTCAGCACAATTTCTTGATATTGTTTAATTTTCAACAGGTGAAAAGATGCAAGGCATCAGGAACCTGCATCTTCTTGTCCGATATCCAAGGCGTTGGAAAAATCAGAGCCCATTACCCAATTATGCCCGTACACGAAGAGGGCAGCATGAAGAACTACTTAGCTTTGCAAGAGATGATGATGCACATGAAGAAGTACACATCATTGTTTGAGACCAGGCCTGAGATCCAAGATCTGGATGCCCATGCTCCTGATACCCACTACGTGACCTCAACAACACACGCCGATCCGCAGGGAATGCATGACCATGATCTATATCTGACAGCTGAAAGTCTGACGGCCTTGAGTCACAACGGGACCACAGTAACCGTCTATACAACCGAGAGCAACGGTCACTCCCATCAGCTCGAACTGAAAACTGACCCCACTCATAGCAATCGATTAATTATCGTAAGCTGTGATGGGCAGGCACACTGTTGGGATAATCATGGTATTTACGTTTATAAACGGAATAACTAAATCCATGCCTGGTGTAAAATACGAGACGTGCTTATGAAAAATGATCTAAATTTGATACATAATTTTATTCAGTATGTTGTGAATGTTTTTTTCTCACTGTCAAAAGAGAAGCATCTTTCATTTAAATTGCAATGACTTAAGAATTTGTAAAAAAGAGAAACAAAGAAATAAACTCCAGAAATTGTATTTGGTAATGCCTTTAGTTCAACAAAAATGATTTAATTTTCAGAAAGTGGAATTATTTTCTTTTTAGACCGAGTATTCATACTGTTATCTAATGCTAAAACCTTAACAGTTGAACAGAGCGTCTGCCTTTGCCCTGTGACAAGGTTGTTGTTCGAACCATGGCGAGATATACCATTTTTTAAGTAATATACAGTAAAACCTCACATAGCGACCAACTCAATAATACGGGCAACTGACTATTACGAACGATTTTTCCGGTCCCGATTGTTTTCCTATATATTTCAATGTTCACAAAACTCGATAAGAAGACCAACTCCCTATTGCGTAACACGACCCAAACTTACGGTCCCCATAGACAACTGATACAAAGTTAGATATATATTTTATAGGTTTCATTTGAGGTGCATTCCGCCAAGGTTTAGACAAGACTGATTGCTAGGGAGCTTTTAATAAAATCTGTATATTATATTTTAATAATGCCTGAACATATAGCTTCCAATTTTAATTATTTATTAGATTATCTTAAACCTTTTTAGACCTGTTCCACATAGACTAACGTCCTAGTTGGGTGTTTTGGAGGTATTTTTGACATGTTTCATTTGAGCCCTTGCTTGTCATTTGTATTCTTTATTTATCATACCAGAAGTTCCTTGCGTTTTCATTGGTCAATTCGAAGTCGAACCCCTATATTTCTATGCAGGTCTGTAGTTATCCATATAGGGTCATGAGAAAAAAAGGAAAAATTTTTTTTTTAATTTAACATGTTCATTGGTGTAGTGAAAATTAATGCACATCTACTGGGTTTGGTACACGGAAATATATGGCGTCCATGATGTTCATAAATGAGCATTACTGACGACCTATGTTTCAGTGTAGGGTCAGTACCAAACTCAATAATTAATAATAATTAAGCAAAGATATGCTTTTGTCAGTTTATTTGTATATTTCTTAAAAAACAACAACAACCAAAACAAACAATCAACAACAAACACACACACATACAACATTTAACAGTGATCTATGGAAACATTTCCAGCGTAAAATAATGCACATGTATATGATTTCAAGACTTGTAATACACAGGCAAAGATGTATATTAACCTACAGACAAGTAGGTGTTTTACAAAGACAGAATGGACTGATTGTTAACATAACTTATTATCAATCTGGGGAAGAGAAAATTGCACAGCAGGCGATAGGAACTATTTAGTTCCCCACTATAAATTAATTTCCTTTGACTTAAATATGAGTCGAAGATTTTAGGAGAAAATCTGAAAAGCTTTTAGCTTTCGATTTCATCCTATTCGTTTTATATGTTTGCTATTTGTACTATTTTCGTATTTTATCAATAAAATACGTTTAAACTAATATATTAAATGTTCGGTGATCATTGGTGTTTCATATCATTCATAGACACACCCTATACCAGTTAACCTATCCATGTCAGAAATGCGGCTTCAAAAGCACTTCTAGTGGGGTGACAGAAGGTAAAAAACAACACACACACACACACAAACATACACACACATGGTCAAATTCTATGAATATTCAGTTACACACGCAGTTAAACCAAATGAATACCCCCAAGGCACCAAAGTGGAAGAAAACTTAACCGCTCACATTCCTTACAATAATCCATCTCAGTATGATAATGTCATGGCGTGAACTTCTCATGGCTACCAATTCCGGCTATACCACCATCCAAGATATAGGAACCGCCAAATATTGACCTACAAATATACACTCGCACAAGAACAACGTTTATACAATATACATTCGTGGCAAACGTTTCATTTATGCACGAATTCAACATTTCAACATTCATAACGATATTATAAAATGTGACCATAGTTGTTCACAACACAACAAAAATAAATAAACTATTTATCTTTTATTCCATAGAGAGACCCTCACTGAATTTAAACAAAACTTAACTTACCGCTTAATGTATGTTTTGTGAATTTAATGTTTATTCTTTTGGCGCAAAGGAATAAATATCAACAGTTAATAACATTCCAAGTTTTGCAGATGGTCTGAATTTTTCAAAATCATTTAGTAAATTATTAAACTGACAAAGTTTATAACTCTTTCCGGGTTCAGTTGTTACAAAACAACAACAACAACAATAGTAATAATAATAATGTGGTTTATCTGGGTGAATTGTTCTTTTTTTCCTTGATAATTATTAAAAATGTACCTATTTAATTAAGTATATCTTGTGTCAGGGATATTTTATTGATATAATGGCACACATAGACTGTAATTTCTTTCCTGATCTATGTGAACAGTGTGTGCCGTTTTTTAAATGGTGACACCCATATCAAATTAGTACTCGATGAATGGTAAAGAAATGTATTTTTTTATCAGAGGCATCAGTAAAAGGGGTTTAGTTTGGGCAAATTAAAATAGTGTAGGTGAGGTTATTTCTCTTTTATGTCATTTTCAAGGGCAGATAACTCAATATTATGGGCTAGCAACACTTCATTTTATTTCAACTCGATGTCTGGTACTGTATTCTCTGTCACCGTTTAAAAGATTTAGAAATTATATGCAAAACATGTTGTACCATAGTCGCATACACGAATATATAGATTTTTTTCTAAGAAAAATGCAGTATGTTTGTTGCTGAAGCACAGTGAAAAATCTATTGAACAGAATTGTTTTAAACTTTGCATAATGACTGGAAATAAAACAACAAATAATAATGTGAAATAATGTGATATAAAATAAGGTATCGATGGGCTTGATTATGAGCTATATGCCTTTGAAAATGACTTAAAAGAGCAAAAAAACTCACTTTCAGGGGCAGATAACTAAAAAAGTAGAGCGGTGACCTTCAATAGATTAGTTTCTAATGTAATTCCCTTTGATCATGCAAAGTTTTAGAAAATTATCATGGCAAGTTTTATATGGAAAATAACTACACTTTGGCCTTACGCAAAATTGTTGTGACGTCCCTCGTTCACAAAATCTACAACCTGGTGACTTTATGACTAACCTGTTTAAGATTAGGACCGTGTTATCAGAGGTTGAATATAGACCAGTCCCATTTTCAGAAATCCGTAAGAAAGGAGCTTTCGAAAGAAATCAAAGGTTTGGTATTTTCTTGCATTTTATCTCTGAAACTGTCAAAGTTTCTTTCAATTTAAGTCAGCACTTAAAGAAGGTTCGGTGTTGTTTGTGAAACTGCTTATGGTCGTCCCTTTGGATACGTGCTTATTGCTTTTAAATACTTTAGTTTAGAATGTTTAGAATGTTTTCAAATCTTATATATTCTCATATACATCTCATACATATACACTCATATCAAGGATCATGCAAATACAGTCAAACTTGTCTACAAGAGAAAATAGTCGCTTAACAGAAATGACCGCTAAATGAAGTTTGAATATAAAACAAAATGCTTTTTTGGTAATATTAAAATTGACCGCTAAATACAGGTTGACCGCTTAGTACATGTGACCGCTAATAAAGGTTCAACTATACTATATTAGTTATACAGGGCTCGGGTGACATGACTTTCCTCAGCCGGGAATAAATAGTCATGTACCCTGTCAAGAAATTGTGTAACTAATTTATTATTCTGCAAAGTTAAGTCCGATTTTTGCGTTAATAAATACTTAAAACGCGTCGTATACATACATGTATACCCAGTGTACATGACGTTATGTATACGGCTTATTGACCAATCAGAAGAGAGAATTTGAGGTCGCGGTGTAAAAATGATAAATGTCAATGTTATTTCATATACATGTAAATATTATTACATCACATTCAGTTCAGTTTATGTTAAAGTATTACATAACTTAACATTTTTGTTTAACCGAATCGAACAAGGGTGGCGTTACAAAACACTGGCTTGTTGTAAAAATCTCCACATATGTATTTTATTTTCATATAAATTTTAAAGGTGATGCACATTTGATTCAGCTAACGTGGATAATGTCTTAATATTTTTTTGCGTAAAATACCGAAACATTGTCAATTTCATAACGTGTTTTTTTTTCTTTTGGATTCCTAAAGACGATACCGATTGTATCGTTATTAGAAAACGTAAATTAATTTACAGTTGATATAAACATTATACCATTTACATGCATTAACACCATTAAGCAATTTTGAAATCCCATTTTATTCTTTTTCACAAGAAATCGATGCTAGAGATGAAAGCGGTTGTCCTTCTAGGGCAACTGACAGCTTTGCTAGTTGCTGGAACAACATCCTCTCCTGGTGACAGCAATAACAACCTGCTATTGGAGCTTCAGAAAGAGGTTCAGAACCTGAAGAAGACTGTCAAGGACTCCATCGGTACTCTGTCTCGACAGCTGATGTTACAGCAATTGTTTGTTGAGGAACGTGTTCGATCAGATGGGGATTCAGGCATAAAGCAGATCAGAGCATTCAATGATGGAACAAGGCCCTACCTTGGATATACGTTCACCACTGGAGGTGTTGCAGCTATCCACGAGCATGCCAATTACGACAGAACAGTTGGTCTCGGTGAAATGATTGCTGTTCTGAACGGCGTAGAATTCCGGACCAGGCATAATGATTACAAGCTGAGGATGCCGTCGACTAAGTCTAAAAACTACCATGCTACGGAAAACGTGCCTTTTCCGCCAGTTCCGCAATCTGTCCTGAACAAGAGAACGGTTCAGGAGCAAATAGTGGAAATGCGACAGTATTTCAAAGCTTTTCATAAACAGGATAAAACGATCCGAGATTATACCCCCTATTTTAAACCAACTATGTGTTACCTTGAAGGAGGGTGGACAACTGATGTGAAGAATTTAGAAGAGCCATTTCAGAGCGATCGCCATTTTGTCGATGCGAAAAACTGGAAGGATCTTCAGGATAAGGTTCTGTTTACCGCTGCAGGAGGTGGCAAAAGCCCGCTTGAAAACCTCGCCTTTCTGCCTGTGACAGTTGTCAATGTAACAGAAAACGGTATGCCAGTTTTAGCCCAATGGAACTACAGAATCATGTGTCATCCCGTAAAGACAAAAATAGATCTAAAAGACTTTGGCTTGATAGATGACTTGCCTCCAAGGATGCTTGTTCATAAAAACATCAGTGATTACGGGAAGTCTAAAACAGCGCGTTTCTTCATCGCCCCAGCCCGGGGATACCATTTTAATGCGGAGGCTGGTTACGGAGTAGTGAACCCCACCGTCTTCAGGTATGGGAAACTAGACAGTATTATGGCTGAAATTCCTGGAAAAGGCAACTACCCTGAATATTTGACGGACGATTCCTTTCACGCATTGAAATACAGGATCGACCTGATAAACATGACGGTTCTGAATACGGCCCGGTACCATAGGTGGTACCGTGATAACCAGAAGGGTGCGATGGGATTGCTAGTTAGACACAGAGGTTTCGCCGATTCAAACCTGTTCGTCGCTGAGACAACAAGTCCTCGAATAGCAAAAACCGCAATGACTGACTGTGAAAAGGACAGCCACAACCATGAGAACTGCCAGACCTACGAAGCAAGATACACTTACGCAATTCCTTTGGAAATCATTTGGCTCAATCCGCTCTATAACTGGAATCCATACAATTTGACCACGCATAATGATATCCACAGTGCTAAAGCTGTGACCGCGGACCACAGGGACGGAGGTTTGACGAAAGCTAAAGCATACAATGGAACAGCATATAACAACTTCTACAGGACCCCAGTTGAGTTCTTCTCTGATGGTGAGGCCGACAGAGATCCTGCTGACACTGCTAAGGATGTGGTTGGAGTGTTAGACCAAAGTGGCGAGGTAGGCGCTTTTGTCCACTTTGTATTTACTCTACTGTTCGATGACCCTATTTCATACAAATATCCAATTTGTATGGGTAATTTTTTACCATATTTTCTTTTTGTGTGTTTCAACCGTTTTTATTAATTTTATTTCTTTATCGGTTGTATCTACGTATTATTATTAAACAGTTTATAATGCAAACTTAAATCTATACTTCTTACCTTTTCGCCTCTTTGAAGACATTGCTTTTCCCTAATTCCTCTCTTTTCTGTATAGGAATATCTTGATCTTGCGTGGGGATCGTATGCTCCCTTAACTTAAGAGTATTTAAACAAGACTGGACATTTTAAGTTTGTTTAAACTTTCCAACTTTGATGTCAATGATGACATTCATAGTGATCAAACATTAGTACTGGTGAAGCAATACGGTAAATTTAATCCTTTCCCTAATAGAAGAAACCATGAAAAGACCTATGCGAACAACATAAAACCAGATCAGCCTGCGAGTAACTCGCAGGCTGATCAGGTTTTAGGCTGTTCGCTGCTCCTCAGTGGTCTGGAAATGAGGACTTTATAATTAAATTTGGTAAGGTTTAACTGTGGTTTTCTGCAGATCAGGCTTTATGTGGTACCTATTGAGTGCGTCAAAATGAGTCTACATGAGGGAAAGGGTTAAGATAGTTGAACAAATGAAACTTTGATATACTTGTTTGGTTGTCCCTATTTCCTCTATTACTTTTCTTTCTCTACATCATGTCCCTCTACCCCCCCCCCCCTCTCTTTCTCTCTAAATCCCTCTTTACATTCCATTACTGTCTGTTCAATGTCTTACCTATATAATTTCAATATAGTTGTATTTTCACACTAACATGTTTTTGTCTATAAACTTAAATATATATCTTGCAGTGACCTACCATTGTCCATACATCATTCGATAAATCTAATCAGTGCATTATCTAGGAATATATGTTAACACGGGTACTATCGAACATAATGTACCATAATTTTTAGTCATTTTACAACTCTTTTTACTGCCTATTCAATTGTATTTTTATCGGCCAATTATTCTGTATGTCATTAAAGCTTGACTCATTTGCAAGATACGATTTGCTTTTGTTTCATGTATATATGTTATCATGTAATGGCATTTAGATATGTTTAAATTGAACCTCATGAATATGAAACTTAGAGGACATTATGTTGGTTAATATTGCAATTTCTTATATTATTTAATGTGAGTAAGTATATCTTTATTTTCCGCCTTAGTACAGACGAGTACAAAATACAAATGTACAACACTGATCAAGAGAAATACACTAAACAAATGCAAAAGAATTTAGAAAAAAATACATGTACAAATGAAAAAAACAGCAAAAAAACAACAACAAAAAACAACAACAAAAAAACACTTTCATACATAATATACTCATACCTATTCATACTTAATATTGTATGCATAAATTCTCCGCGACATATTTTTGGCCTCAAACGCTCATACGTATCTGATTTTTGATTGAGATGGATCTTATTCATTATAAGATTTTATATGCATTAACAAGTATGTGAATTCATTTATAGGTAAAATCAGATTATCTTTTGAATGACTAACAGCAAATGGTATATGCTACAAAAGCTTGTTGTTTCAAATCTTTAACATAATTATATCAAGGCATTCATATTTTCTATGTCCACAAATACATATATATAAGTGCTATAAGTATAAAAATTTATGTATGATTTCCTGCGTATTGACAGCATTGTCTTCCTTTGAATTTGTCTTTCCCTGATAAACTTTTAGATATAGTCAAATCAAATACTAAAATGACTAGAAATGAGCTGCTAAAATCTAAGTCTTTACTGCTGATAACCGAATTCAAACTTTCATTTATAATCAAGTATATAATCAATATTTTAAACTCCGCAGGTAAAGAAAGTCACTGCTTCTGGTACTCGAATCTTCCTTCCGAATATTGACGGGGTTGGCCGAATTCGAATTCGTTATCCTGTGATGCCTGTGCATGCGGAAGGTAACATTGCCATGAAAAACACACTTGCTCTGCAAGACATTATGATGAACATGAAAAAGTACTCTCTCTTCTTCGAAACCAGACCGGAATTCCGAGATCTTGACGCGCACCCGCCAGATAAACATTACGTCACTTCCTGGTCTCACAAGAATCCCCCTGGACGACATCAGCATGACGTTTACTTGCCAGTTGAGTCCGAACAGGCGGTTCATAACGGAAAAGTGTTGACGGTGTTCACCTCAGAGAACAACGGACATTCGCACGTGCTAGAGGTGAAGCACGACCCTGTGCATTCAGGTCGCCTGATAATAGTGTCATGCGACGGCAAGCCGCACTGCTGGGATCTCCACAATGAATTTCTCTTTGTTCAACTCTACTGAATTATTGGAAAATAGATTTAGTGAAACTGTGTTTTCACACAATTATAATTGTTTTCTGTACTTCAATGTTTATACAGAAGCTGTAACCCAAACACTTCCTAGTCCAACAAATTGAATGTACTATCATTTAATTTGATTCCGGTCGCCGGTCCTTCGGGAAGCTAAAGGTCGTTGGCTCGAATTTCGACCACTTGTTTGAACAGTTTCCTCACTACTAGGCGCACATTTTCTAGCGAGAAACTAAAAGTATTTGGCTCTGTAATGGTACCGCACGTAGTATCATACCAGTTGTCTACGAATCATGTTCGTCTCATTCGGACAAAGATGTACTATCAGAAAGACCTTATTATCGGGCACACAGTATCAAGGTGGCGTTCTTTAAAATTTCCCATTATAATTCCAAGTTTTATGTTTTATTCATATATGTTTTCATTGGTTAGTCAGTAAAATTTAAAGTAAGTAATTATCATCCTGTGGTCCGTAATGACTTAATAATTTTTTTTCTGATAGGGATATATAGATTACAAACAATATTCTGTTTTGTATAGCGAGTATATTTAGTACATACAACAGAATGTATGAAACGATTTTTGAATTCAATACGTACGGGACCAAAAAGGAA
>CM037793.1:25444517-25494517 GCA_021229015.1 Solen grandis | reverse complement strand
CGACCATTGAAAACTTTCATAGAATGGTTGAGCTGGGTCGTAGATCGTAGCTCAACCATTCAAATAAACCAAAATAAATGGTTGAGCTGGATCGTAGATCGTAGCTCAACCATTGAAAAAGTTCCCGACGGAAACTTTTCCGACGAATGAGATATTCCCGACAAGTACAAAGATTTTCGAAAGAAACTCTTTTCCCGACGAAAGCATTTTTTCCGACAAATGCAATTTTCCCGACGAGTACAATAATCCCGACAAAATACAATTTTCACAACTAATAATAAATTCTCTTTTTAATTTTTCCCGACAAACAGAAAATTTCCCGACGGAAACTTTTCCGACGAATGAGATATTCCCGACAAGTACAAAGATTTTCGAAGGAAACTCTTTTCCCGACGAAAGCATTTTTTTCCGACAAATGCAATTTTCCCGACGAGTACAATAATCCCGACGAAGATAAAAATATTAACAAAATACAATTTTCACAACTAATACTAAATTCCCGACATATAATTTTTCCCGACGAACAGAAAATTTCCCGACGGAAACTTTTCCGACGAATGAGATATTCCCGACAAGAACAAAGATTTTCGAAGGAAACTCTTTTCCCGACGAAAGCATTTTTTCCGACAAATGCAATTTTCCCGACGAGTACAATAATCCCGACGAAGATAAATATTAACAAAATCAATTTTCACAACTAACTAAATTCCGACTTATAATTTTTCCCGACGAACAGAAAATTTCCCGACGGAAACTTTTCCGACGAATGAGATATCACCGACAAGTACAAAGATTTTGGACGGAAACTCTTTTCCCGACGAAAGCATTTTTTTCCGACAAATGAATTCCGTGAACTTTTTCAATGGTTGAGCAGTCACCATTTATAATGGTTTATTTGAATGGTCGAGCTACGATCTACGACCCAGCTCAACCATTCCATCAACATTTTCAATGGTTGAGCTACGATCTACGACCCAGCTCGACCATTCTATGAACATTTTCACTGGTCGAGCTACCGATCTACGACCCAGCTCAACCATTTATTTTGGTTTATTTGAATGGTCGAGCTACGATCTACGACCCAGCTCAACCATTCTATGAAATTTTCAATGGTCGAGCTACGATCTACGACCCAGCTCAACCATTCTATGAACTTTTTCAATGGTTGAGCTACGATCTACGACCCAGCTCAACCATTTATGTTTATTTCAATGGTCGAGCTACGATCTACGATCCAGCTCAACCATTCCGTGAACTTTTTCAATGGTTGAGCTACAATCTACGATCCAGCTCAACCATTTATAATGGTTTATTTGAATGGTTGAGCTACGATCTACGACCCAGCTCAACCATTCTATGAAAGTTTTCAATGGTCGAGCTACGATCTACGACCCAGCTCAACCATTCCGCGAACTTTTTCAATGGTTGAGCTACGATCTACGATCCAGCTCAACCATTTATTTTGGTTTATTTCAATGGTTGAGCTACGATCTACGACCCAGCTCAACCATTTATTTTGGTTTATTTGAATGGTTGAGCTACGATCTACGACCCAGCTCAACCATTTATTTTGGTTTATTTGAGTGGTTGAGCTACGATCTACGATCCAGGTCGACAAAGAAAATTAGTTATAGTGTTGATTTACGATCTACGATGCAGACATTCCCTAACGTTTACTGAATGCGAACTGAAACTGCCTTTACCGTTGCACGGTTTAGGTCTTTTTTAACGCATGATCCTGGTCGTGGGCTGTCATGACATTTAAAATTTGATTATTTGATTTTTTTTTTTAATTTGATATTTGTTCTCCATTTGTTTATTCTTCTCATCACACATTCACCACATCTGATGCGATATTTCCTCCTCCTTCAAATCTTCTACCTCACTAACGCATTTATTCCTATATCTCTCATCACGCTACGGCGTTCCAGGGGCATTTCCCCCCGGGGTGGGCATGGCCCCCGGACCCTCCCTATCCATGGTGCGTATACCAAAAATGGATCCAGTCACGCCCCTGAAGCACATACTATATGATTCATACACATTCCTGGTTACTTATTCATGTTTTAGTAAATGTAGGATATACATATAACGGAATAATCATTCGCATACCGTTTTCGCTTAAAAAAAAAAGATATTAAAAAAAAAAAATAATAAAAAAAAAAATAAAAAAACATAATACGAACATGCGTTTTCAAAATCCTTAAGTATACACACAATTATAATTACCTTAGCAGAATATTTGTATTCAATAATTGAGAGCGAATTAGGTTGTTGTCACATAGTTCTGATTTTAATACACACCGTTACGTTTCAGCTCAACTACAAACAGCTCGACAAGAATATCAAAGGTGATGACAGCTATGCTGATCTCGTACGCTTCATTCAAAGCAAGCAGTTCCGCACCAGACGAGCTTCGAACGCCATATGGAATCAACCAAGCATGGACACTTTGCAGATCCCTTCTGATTCTCACATGTACCCACGCCGAAAGAGCCTTGCTGCAAATGCTGCTACTAACTACCGTCGTCGTTTGAGTCTGGCGGAGCCGGACCCGAGAATAAGGGGGAAAAGCACGGGCAATATTATGAAAGGAATCGATTCGCCAGCTAGGAGGAGGTTGCAGATGCATCGAAGAACTCATTCTGAAGCAATAGATGATTCTCCGCGAGGTTCGCCATACATGCGGCGACTGGACCATCACAAGCGCCATGGACCGGGATCAGATGACGCTCAATCAGACTCGATGGCTTTGGGTATTATAACAGAGCATTCGGAAGACGATTCTTCTCCACATGAAGACAATGACGCTGTTAAAACTTCTCCAATTCCTGGGGGTCAAAGGAAATCCCCTGGTTCTCCAAGGCGTACATCTCCAGATTTCAGCAAGAACACAGCGGAGAGAAGGAGCGGAAGAATGAGGAGGCAGCAAAGAACGGTGGATGAAAAAAGCCCAGTGGGCGCACGAAAAGCGGTAAGATCCCCCGAGAGAACTTTAAAATTCGTTCCTTCTAGAGAAAGTCCAAGTGCCTCAAAACGTAAGCGTTTCTATGCGAGATCAGCAAAGAGTCTAGACGTAGAGGATAGGCATACAGAAAAGGAAGCGTTAATTGATCCCAAAGAGACAGTTTCTGCTGACGACAGTGGTCTCCGTAAGAGTGCCTCCTATATTAAGGCAATGGAAACTGGTATCAAAAAGCCCGATGAAACGAAAAGAGACTCATTATAATTTAGGTGCAATTATCTAATTAAAGAAAATATAGCAATGCATTAATTCCTCATTTTATATAATTTTATATTATATGATTTTGACTTTAACAGGATGTAATATTTTATCTTTTCATGTGTATTTAACTATATAAACATAAAATGCCAAATAATACAAAAAATACCGTTTCTTTGTTTCCGTGGACAAAGTGGATTGCAATTTAATTAATCTTTTCGGTTAATAAAAAGTAAGCAAAACTTAACTTAAACGATTTTAATGAGGAATAATTTATGTCCTCTTTAAAAATAATAGTAACTTAAAACTAATGATTTTTGATGAGGAAAAATATATCTTCTTTAAGGATAATGGTAACTTATTATGAAAATTGATATTATTATTATTATTTGTGATTTTTATATGTACTATCTTCAATAATCCTGTTTATAATTATTAATTTTATCATCATTATATGTTGATATACAATGCATACCATTCAAAGACTTATAATACTCCAACTGATGTAAACCGGAAAACAAAATTATCAAACTTAAATGATATACACGACCCATTTTATTTTAAGTCGGAAAATGAATGTCCCCCGCTTATTTTCAAGATATATTTGGTTTCCTCTTGATATTGTCTGTTAGTCTTCTTTGCCAATCTTTCCCTGAATTTTGTAATTTGTTTGTAGTGCATCAACAATCACACCCACCCACCCCTACCTGCCTTTAGGATAAAGACAACCCTATATTAGCGGTCACCTCCGAATATCAGCCAACTTTTGAACAAAGGCCAATGACTGCACTGCACTGAAATTATGGAGAATTTAACATCTAAATAACAGTCACCTCAAGATAAGGGCCAATTTTCAGTTTCTTTTGAATGGCCTTTGTTCACAGGTTTTACTGTAGTTCCAATGATTTTACACTTCCTGTGTTTATTTAATTAAACCTGTATACAATAACTTATTATTAAACAAATTATGTTCCTTTTTCATCATATCGTTTTAATGATTTACATTAGATGATACTCATGTTAAATATTCCATAAATATTTTCGGTTATAGATATAATGTAAAGGGACAAAACTTAATGAAAATATTTATGATCTAAATATTTTCTACAATCGAGCAGAACTTATGCTAAACTTTTTTATCTAATTTTTATGAAAGAGCGGAATATCAAACAATCAGGGGGACTTCCAGAATTCATGTTTAAACTATAAATAGCTCCACGTGCATATTATTTTCAAGTGTATTTCCTTTCGTTACAGGAAGCCAATGTGCATGACATTTCCGTCACTTTACCTGACGATTCTCCCGAATCAACGCATTTATGACACTTTGCAGAAGCTTTCAACATTCAGCATGATATTACATTTCTTCCCACCGCCGAGCAATTTGCACGAACATTGTATTGTTATAAAATAGTATTTTCAGTAGCTTTGTTTGAAATGTAGACATTTTTATTTGTTCAATCAGTATAATGGCGACATTCTCGAGGAGCGACCATCGAAATACCATGTCTAACCGAGATATATACCTAGTCCAGACACAGACTCAATTTCTTTCCATGAATCTAAATATACAATCATGTTTTCTCGAAAACCCGAACCTCGCGATATCCGAGGATTTTATATTTCCCCTTCGGTCCTCGAAACCTCGCTATTTTTCTGTGTTGTGCATGATGTGTTATATGTAGATATGATTTCGTTTTGTTCAATCTTATATTTTATAAAATATCATATAAGCGAAACAAAAGCCTGCTTCATGATTATATTCAATATGTCGTTATATTTTCAGTCAGATTTTGCAAGAAAGGTTGCAATCATATTTTGAATCAGCTGGGTCAGTGTCAACGTCGACATGTGGTTTCCACGTAATACCTAAGATATTGTGACTAGTTCTAGTACCTAAGTAACTTGCAATGAAAATTTGAATTGCTCTTTGAGTCAATCGGGTTCATGTCCAAAAGATATTGTAACCTCAAAATGAAATTATTAATATGGTTTCTGCTGAAGGGATCTTTGTTAGGAATGAGATGTTTTGAAAGAATTTGGTATCACAGTAGCTTGCGTTAGCAGGAAGGTCGAAACGAACTTATTAGTTGACGGCAATAACTTAAGGAGGGACAGTTCCATTGGAGTCAAGGCCACTGTTCACTGCTAACCTCCGAAAATCTGGTTTTCATGGAGTTACCGCGCTCTTTTATCTATACATTTACTTACTTTCATAAAATAGAAAACCAAAGTAGAATTTCATTTTGTTTGTTGTTGTTGCTGTTATTGTAATGGCATGTGAAAGTTTGAGTGTTCCTGTTTTTGTCATTAGGCGCGTATGGAAGCTTATCAAGTTATGTTTTGCTTGTGGTTTGTATAATAGTGAAATAGGGAACTGTTCAAAAGTAGATTCGATGATTTTGTTGTTAAAATTTGTTTTTACAAAATGCCTTAGACTTAAATACATTCACATTATCCATCATCCGGAATCGTTAGATAGCAAGACATTTCTAACATACGAATACATGATGCCCCTTCTGTTATGGAAGGGTTCAATGCGAGTGATTGGTATGTTTTATTCATCTGCCTAAATATAGATCTACCTAATTTTTATTAAACATATATTTTTTTTTTTTTAATTTTATTTAGTTTTTTCATACGCTGATTTCATTTGTATATTTTATCTATTCCATTTATTTATTTACGAATAATCTAATTTACAACACACTGTTCGGTCACTAACAACAAACCAAGGATTTTTTTAAGTTATTATCTCCTTTTATATTGCTCTCATTTATATATTGTATTTCACATTTAATGAATATTATCAATATAATCATATATATGTTTCATAACAAAAATGTTATATGTAGATGAAGATTTATTTAAAAAAAAAAATACTATGAGAATTAGAGAACAAATCAAATTAAAGTTTCATTGCTATTGATTGTGAGCCAATATATATATATATATATATATATATATATATATATATATATATATATTGCATTAAAATTAACGAGATTGAAATATCACATTTAAAGATATTTCCTTTGCAACTTACAGGTTGAACATACCATTTGCGGTAAAAGACTCGAAAGATTGATTGGTTGCATGAATAAGGTGTTACTTGTTATAATGTACGTTTGATTTTTTAATAAAACTGGACTGTGATAATTTGTTAACTGAATGATTTATTATATTTCAATAAATCACTTTAACATTTCATTTGAGTGTGTATTTATTTGCTATGCTATGCCGTCACGTATTTATTTTTGAATTTCATGGAAACGAGACGCTCCTGCGCCGTCAGTTCGATACAAAGGGAGACTAATCTTCCAAAAATGCAAGAGTATGACGGTAGTGGTTAGGGCCCCTTGTACAACACTGAACAAGAATCAAATGATTTTCCGGAATGATCATGGTCGTCTACATGAGACAGATATAGTAATGCCTCACTGCGATATCACGCCGTAGGCAAGTGGCATGATACCACACCCAGTCACATTACTCTAACGCCTGGCCAAATAGTCATTGAACTACCCTAATAAGCTGACCGCCAAGCAAGGGAGCTATGCCAGTAGCGTATTTTACGACTTCGGTATGTCGCGATCGGGATTCGGACCTACGACCTCCCGTTTCCGAGTCGAACGTTCTACCTACTTGGCCACTGAGACTGGTCGGCATTGTTGCTATTTAAAATATCATCCAAATATATTAATGAAATATGTTATTTTTTCACAAGTCTGTAAACTTGTCTTAAACATCTGAGTTCAAAGTGAACTTATAGGATCTCGAACTTACGACGGCGAGGGAACAATAGTAAGTCCGGAAATAAACCTGTTCGACCCGAAGGCCCTAAAATCTATATGACTTGTTGTGTAAGATAATGATACAGTAACTTTTTTTTCCGTTGAATTTAACTTGTAATGCACTTCTGAAGAATTGAGAACAGGACTACGATTACAGACCGGGCGCTCTTAACCTCTCTATACCGGTGGGTATAGGAATAGGAAAAGTACCAATAAAAAGATAGAAGCGTAGTCCTTTACAATGCTTGCCTCCCTTATAATTCTCGTATATAGAAAAAAATTTGCAAATGTGAGTTTACACGAGAGAGTGATACGGGCAATACTCTAATATGTTTGATTGACTGTAAACTTTAATGAATTCTAAATTCAAGATTTTTCTTTGTTATTGTTTATCTAGGAATATAACTATACTACGGAGGATCCCAGCTAAATGCAACATTTAGCTTTCTTTTTTCCCCAATATTAATAAATGAAAATGTGTACGCTTGCCTGGAAAACGTGAGCTTCTACTTTTTAAAACATTGTTTGAATTCACAAATATGTTCTCAATATACGGTAAAACGTGATGAAAAGGCATCTCTAAGCAAAGATTTATTGGCAAAATGCAACGTTCGCATTTATTGTTATTAATCTCAATGCAAAAACCGCAACATCGTGAAGGGGCCGCCGTGGCCGAGCGGTTACAGTCGTGGGCTACAAATCTCTCAGCCCCTCACCGCTGTGGGTTCGAATCCAGGTAGGGACTTCGGAATTTTTATGTGAGGAAGCCTTCCAGCTGGCTTGCGGTAGGTCGGTGGTTCTACCCGGGTACTTCTGTGTACTCGGGGTCTTCCTCCACCTGTAATTAGCTGGACGTCGCTATATGATTGAAATACTATCACAATACAACAACAACATCGTGAAGATTGAAGGACAAATATATGAAAAATGTTATACAGTTTGCGATAACTGAGCACCAATATTTTTTTTATATAGTAAAATTGCGATTTTTGAAAACTGAAGAGGATTGTGAGATATTCGAAATCGCGTTGATCGTAATAGATCTACCAAAACTATTTGTCTGTGCCCTTATCTGTTTTTCCGAACCGGGACTCTAATTAGATATTTCAGATATTCGCTTACTACCAAATTTTACTGTACATGGACATAATTATGACGACCCATTTCAAACTACTTAATCTTGGGGTATTGGCAATTCTGAAGAGTTTATTCAATGAATTTATCAACTAAAATATAGCAGAGCAAAACTAATAATTTAATACGACAGAATTCAGAAAGATATTGAAGTTATACAGTTAAATTAACGTATTTTCCTAACTTTCTCTCTTCGTCTAAAAACATTTTATTTAACGTGTTTCGGTGGATTATAGGGAAATATCAGTGAATTAAAAATGGTAATTTCACTGTTTGAAACAGTGAATGTTACCATTTTCATAATTTTCACTCTGGAACTTGAACCCGACCCTACGTTATAAACTGATCGGAGCCTCATTTGTGTTTTACGCAAGAAATGACGTCATAAAAAACGTCACGCACTATCAAAGCTAACTCTAATTTCTGGCCTTTAAAGCATTAAATGAAAAGATAAATTGTTTGTTTTGGTGAAAGATCGATGTATAATTCATTCGTGAACATGAAAAGTGATATTTTCACAAGTGGCTCTTCGCCACTCGTGAAAATATCACTTTTTATGTTCACTCATTGAAATTATAAATTGATCTTACACAAAAGCAAACAATTATCCTCTATATAATTATCAGATATCATCTACGGATTTAATGATATCTGAAACAGACTGACTTTATGACCTCTGGCTTTTGTTCACAATCAGTAACACCTTTAATTCAAGTGTTATGCCTTTCTTCGAAAGAAGATGAATGCATGTCTCAGGCCTTCGGTGATCCCATCAAAACGTTAATTCACACACACACACACACACACACACACACACACGCTATATAATCTGTTGTGATGATACATGCATGTATTCTTAATTAGCATATGCTCTTGGAACTTGTCGGTCTACTTCATTTGTTTTCGACGTACACAGATATAAGTTTAACAAGACAGACGCAGGTTGTCAAATATGGTTAAAAGTTACCCCCTGGTTAACTCACAACAAATATGGTTAAAAGTTACCCCCTGGTTAGTTCACAACAAATTTATTAAAGCGATTACACGTTCATAATGATCTTTTATCGACGTAGTTTTATCTGTCTCGCCAACCTAGTCGTGTCTGGACACGTGTCCGGCTGTGAACGGTGAACGGGTGGAAATTTCTTATATCCGCATAATGGAGATTTTAAGGTCGGTTTAAAGGCATTCACAAAATCGGAGTTACGTAGAGTATCGTGTATAACGGTGTGAAAAGAATGGTTTGTCGTTGCGGTTATAAAGTTAGAAGCCAGCTGGGAGAAGTAAAATGTAGGTGCATCTAGAAGACGATGATATCTAGATATTGGATATGTATTTATGCGAGCTGTAAGTTTTAAACCTTTTACATTTGAGAGAATAGAATTTGTGACTGACGTATTTATTTTATCCTGCAAATCTCTTCATACACAATGAATGTATTTCCCTAATTTTAATCAATTTATTTTTTATTTATTTTGAGACAGCTTTCTTTGTATTACAATGAAAAAGAGAATTCGAGAATGGTTATTCACAACTTAATTTGGGGAATATTTGGCAATGATTTTAATACAGCTGAACGTAATGTTTTTGCTAGATATTATGGTTTACTCTTTATCTTTTTTATCATTAATCGTTCTTCATCTTAATATTAACATGAGCTCGCTACTGCTAAGATATAACTTCCTGTGACCTAGTTATTGTTTATATGTGTGTAAGGTTAATATAACATAATGCTTGGAATATGTCTAAACTCTTCATTTATATTTTAATATTGATGTAAAAACAGAACATGTATTCATTGTTTCAATATTTCAGTACATATAGCACTCTCTTCTTTTCTTTGTACTCTCTCTCTCTCTCTCAACATATATATGAATGTAGAACGTCATTTTAATTTTATTTTTTATTTTCATTCCAGTTACCTCCACCCATTCCCTGTACATTCTGCCTCACTTACTTAACTTTCAATCCTTTGTATATCTTTGAACACTAGTCAACAAATCGTCTTAACTTTGACTTTCTTTTACATAAACATTGATTACCATGATGTATACATTTTTCATACTACAACAAATCAACTGCGCAAATAAAATACCAGGATTAAAATCTTTATATACCCTACAATACAACTCACAGCGGTTCCGAAATAAGCTATGAATACAAAACGTATTTCCAATAGGCCAGTACGCATACAAAGGCTCTTTACTGACTAATGGTCTTACGTACAAAAGAAAATTACCCGGCTTTTTCTTCTGTATATTTGAATTTCTTGATGTAATTTTGAGTATACTTATCTATCGCAAACAAAACTAAGTCATATGACTAAATGTGTCACGTGGTTATACTGAAGTCGTTCTTTTTATTTTCTTCCTGTACAGGAATGCTTTAGATGCATATAATCTCGTGAAACGTGATACACTAAACACATGTAATCATATCATTTTTTTTAAATCAAATCAAATCGATTATCTTGAAAAATAATGCAACCTGATATCATGGTAATCTCTTAATCAAATCAATTTACAAACTCTAATAGCCATTGAATATATATATATATCCATTGTTCATTGTTCAACAAACGTATAAGACAGATTTGGGTACAATTATTTTTTCTGCAAATATTTCATGTTTTCTCTCATTACTCAACTAAGAATTATATTATCATCATATAGAAGTACAATAATATACTCAATGTAATAAAGCATTTGCTTCATGTCCCACTTTTCTTATCACAGACGAAAATACGAGTTTAAAAGAGAGGTCAGCCTGTTAAGGAAAAAGACATGAAGCATTAAGGTAAAGTCTATGTAATGGTTCCGCTACGTCTTGGACCACTTTACCACTACCAAGATAACCAAAGTACCTTAATGAAACATTAGAAAACATGGGTTATCTCCGTGAAAGGCCATGAGGTCTATGACAGGGACTTCACCTTATTTTTTTAATATATATTGGTCGTTTTAAAGTCCTTGAGTATATAAATATAAATACGCCCCAAAATGTATTGCAATGAAATCTGGAGTTCAACTTAATACAACAATGTTTCCTGGTAATTATTAGGTATAAAATCGATTTTAAATTGTGGCAAGCTGTGTGTATACAAGTTTGATATAATAGGTCGATAATCTCGGGTTTCAAAACTGTCAGTTTTTGGTCCTCTTTAATGTCTAGATAACATGTATGCTGTACAATGATAAACGACAGTGATAAAAAAATTTACCTTGGGGGTTAACGACCGGGGGAAAATAGGACAATAAGTTCGGATTTCCCAGCCTTAAAATTATTCGAGCGTTTCAGTTTTCCCTATCAGTACTCCAGAGGAGCGATTTTACTGTATTTTCTTTTCCAATCGTCGGTGACCCTGTCATATAAAGATGTTAAGATATTATTTTATATCAGTGTATTCTAGTATATTCAAACCTCTGCTAACGGTCACTTATGTTAACCACCATCTGTGTTAGCGGCCAGCTGTATTAAACAGGTTACCAGCTTTGCGTTCAGTTAAGCTGTTAGGGATTTGGTTCCGCTTGCACGCTATACGCATTGACAGTGATGAAAAACGCTAACGATAGGAACTTTTAACGGAAACTGAACGCAGGGCCGTTTAAAGTGGTCTTTATTCAGGTCTCGATATATTCATAATTTTGATTTTATTTGGCAGCCTCTTCTTCTTAAATCTATTTCAGATGTGAATACTGAATTCTGTCTGAATATCATGTCTCACATTATCACTTAATACACGTTTTAAAGTCTGTCTGAAAATATATATGTATACCCATCTCTATACAATCATCTATTGACAGTATTTTAAATATTTATTGCTCCGTTGGTATTTTAACCATCTGCACACAATCTTATTGTAATTCAAGAAATCTAGAACTCTGATTACGGATATAGGTGTAAAGTATCTGTCGTTTTTCGAGGGCAAATTGCTTATACACCGTATATATCTTTAACAATCCATCTTTTACGGTTCGTTCCTAGTCACAAACCTCTATGAAATTTGTTTGATCGTACACAATCTTAAGTTAAGAAATCTTTGAAGCATGTGCATTGAGTATTGACGGCCCATACGTTATTAATTGAAAACACGCCATTGACATTGGAAAATAATATAATGATTAAGTGTTTTATATACAATCCATACTCCGTAATGTCGAACTAAGGATATTGACGAAAACACGGCAATAAGCCACTTGATCTGGGAATATATTTACACGTGGATAAATACATGCTTTATTGGGCATTCGAACCCGATCCGTGGGGTAGGGCGAGACTGGAGTGTGCAGAAGAACCGATAAGGTTATCAATTTATTTTTAACACCCTGCGTATAAACAATATGCTAAATGAACGTGTTTATTGACATAAGGGCACACTAGAGGTCACCGTATACGTACATTCGTGTGTGCAGACTGACATAAACACGAATAAAATATGTGCGTGGTAGCATACATACATACACACACACACACACACACATACATACATACATACATACATACATACATGTTCTTGAATAAGTATATGCATAACAATGTATCTGAGTAAATAATTGAAACCTTTAATAAATTAACAGAACTTGGTGTCAGATTCCATTCAAATTACATGTACTGTGTGTGTGTGTGTGTGTGTGTGTGTGTGTGACCTGAACATAGATCTTCCATATCTGAATTTAAATTGTACATTCAAACAGTTGTAAGTATTTGGTGCTGACTAATAAATCACCTGCAGAGGATACTCATGAGCTTAAAGGTATACTGTTAATGCCTTCATATGGCAATAAACGGCTTACAATAACAGACCTCCATAGTATTTAAAGTGTACAACTTAACAGGCTAAACAAAGAAATACATGAGCGGTCAGTGAATGGAAGAAAAAAAAATGTCTGCTTCACCGTTGTGGATGCTATATCAAGGTCAAATGTTTGATAAAATGTATTTTTTCGGTATATAGAAGGTATTTATCTGTTAAGTACTGGTTGGTATAAAATGGGTTTAAATGTTTGTATATAGGCTCAAACCTGTATAAGAGGACAACTAATATATATAGCCCACCTGTATTTAAAGGCCAGCGACATGAGTTGTAGAGAATTTAACAAATGAATAACTGTCTTTATATGAATTTAGCCCATTGACTGGATTCCCAGCCCTAAATTTATATAGACATTAACCTCTGAATAACAGCCAGTCATTAGCTACTCTGAAGTCACCTTTTTCACATTTTTACTAAGTAATCTTTTACTTAAAGGTCATGACTCAGACTATAGAATCGTATGATATTTTCTTAGTACCTATTAGAACGAATCTGTACATTTTATCAACAATCAAATCACCGAGAAGAAACGTATATGTCATTAAAAAGATAGATGATATTAATTGGTAAACGTAAAAAAGAGTCACGTGTAAATGAATTTACAAAGCGTCCAATGAAAGTTAAAATCCTGTATTGGCCGTACAGTCAATGATCTTAAGAAATATAAACAACCACGCATATACTTTGGCAGTGAGCATAGTATTTATTACGTTTTCCTCTACGTTCCCCATACACGAGCCAAAATTGCAGATTACAATAAATTGTAACATTTGTACCCGACGCTTATTTGTCTTTAAACCTTCAAATAAAGCAGGCAAGCGAAAGAGCTGTGTACATAAACGTTTTTGTCGAAAACGGAAACGACAATTTGGAAGACCCTAGGAACTGGTAGGCTATTGTCAATATTTGTGACTACAGCGAAATATGTATATACGTTTATAACGTATTGATTAGGCAGTGTATAAATTTAACGAGCTTACCTATATCTTTGACACATCACAGGCCGTCTTGCTAGTGTTTGTTTTAAAGCGGAAGCTTCAAATACCCGCCAGGTCGTTGAATAAATTGTAAATGGGAACAATACACGGTTGTGTAAACGAGAGAGCACTGGATATACTACTGATGCTACTTTCCCATTAACCAGGTAAATTAATTATTATGTCATTATGGTAGAAGGACTTTTTCCGTTTATGATTTATACAACAGAACATCGTGTCCTTAAGGTCTGTTTACAACATCTGTGTATTGGTCACGACCTTTATTCAAGGATCTATAAATCATCTATACTCATAGCATATGTTATCCTTCTTAGTATCTGTAAATTGTCCATGTTCTTAGTATCTGTAAACTGTCCATGTTCTTAGTATCTGCAAACTGTACATGTTCTTAGTATCTGTAAATTGTCCATGTTCTTAATATCTGTAAATTGTCCATGTTCTTAGTATCTGTAAATGTCCCTGTTCTTAGTATCTGTAAACTGTCCATGTTCTTAGTACCTGTAAATTGTCCATGTTCTTAGTATCTGTAAACTGTCCATGTTCTTAGTATCTGTAAACTGTCCATGTTCTTAGTATCTGTAAACTGTCCATGTTCTTAGTATCTGTAAATTGTCCATGTTCTTAGTATCTGTAAACTGTCCATGTTCTTAGTATCTGTAAATTGTCCATGTTCTTAGTATCTGTAAACTGTCCATGTTCTTAGTATCTGCAAACTGTACATGTTCTTAGTATCTGTAAATTTTTCCATGTTCTTAGTATCTGTAAATTGTCCATGTTCTTAGTATCTGTAAACTGTCCATGTTCTTAGTATCTGTAAACTGTCCATGTTCTTAGTATCTGTAAATTGTCCATGTTCTTAGTATCTGTAAACTGTCCATGTTCTTAGTATCTGTAAACTGTTCATATGGACAACATCTGTAAATTGTCCATGCTCATAGCACCCCTAAATGTTCTACGATTACATGTCCATGTTCTTAGATTTAAACTTATGTTTACTCATAATATATGTAAAGTTTCATTTTCACATAATATATTAACTACCCAGGCTAATAGTACCTATAAACTATAATATGCTCATAGTACGAGGGTTGATCCAGAAGTCGGTAGACTACTTCAATATTTCCCCAAACCGTAGATCTTATGTAAATTTATACTTATATTTGTAACGGTCCATACATATCACATCTTTAAACTTCCCATACTCATAGTATATGTAAAGTGTCAATACTCATAGTATATGTTAAGTGTCAATACTCATAGTATATGTTAAGTGTCAATACTCATAGTATCTGTAAAGTGTCAATACTCCTAGTATCTGTTAAGTGTCAATACTCCTAGTATCTGTTAAGTGTCAATACTCATAGTATATGTAAAGTGTCAATACTCATAGTATATGTTAAGTGTCAATACTCATAGTATATGTAAAGTGTCAATACTCCTAGTATCTGTTAAGTGTCAATACTCATAGTATATGTAAAGTGTCAATACTCATAGTATATGTTAAGTGTCAATACTCATAGTATCTGTTAAGTGTCAATACTCATAGTATATGTAAAGTGTCAATACTCATAGTATATGTAAAGTGTCAATACTCATAGTATATGTTAAGTGTCAATACTCATAGTGTATGTAAAGTGTCAATACTCATAGTATATGTAAAGTGTCAATACTCATAGTATATGTAAAGTGTCAATACTCATAGTATATGTAAATTGTCAATACTCATAGTATATGTAAAGTGTCAATACTCATAGAAAATGTAAAGTGTCAATACTCATAGTATATCTAAAGTGTCAATACTCAAGGTAAATGTAATTTGTCAATACTCATAGTGTATGTAAAGTGTCAATACACATAGTATATGCAAAGTGTCAATACTCATAGTGTATGTAAAGTGTCAATACTCATAGTATATGCAAAGTGTCAATACTCATAGTGTATGCAAAGTGTCAATACTCATAGTGTATGCAAAGTGTCAATACTCATAGTGTATGCAAAGTGTCAATACTCATAGTATATGCAAAGTGTCAATACTCATAGTATATGCAAAGTGTCAATACTCATAGTATATGCAAAGTGTCAATACTCATAGTGTATGCAAAGTGTCAATACTCATAGTGTATGCAAAGTGTCAATACTCATAGTATATGCAAAGTGTCAATACTCATAGTGTATGTAAAGTGTCAATACACATAGTATATGCAAAGTGTCAATACTCATAGTGTATGTAAAGTGTCAATACTCATAGTATATGTAAAGTGTCAATACTCATAGTGTATGCAAAGTGTCAATACTCATAGTGTATGTAAAGTGTCAATACTCCTAGTATCTGTAAAGTGTCAATACTCATAGTATTTGTAAAGTGTCAATACACATAGTATATGCAAAGTGTCAATACTCATAGTGTATGTAAAGTGTCAATACACATAGTATATGCAAAGTGTCAATACTCATAGTGTATGTAAAGTGTCAATACACATAGTATATGCAAAGTGTCAATACTCATAGTGTATGCAAAGTGTCAATACTCCTAGTATCTGTAAAGTGTCAATACTCATAGTATATGTAAAGTGTCAATACTCATAGTATCTGTAAAGTGTCAATACTCATAGTATCTGTAAAGTGTCAATACTCATAGTATCTGTAAAGTGTCAATACTCCTAGTATCTGTAAAGTGTCAATACTCCTAGTATCTGTAAAGTGTCAATGCTCCTAGTATCTGTAAAGTGTCAATACTCCTAGTATTTGTAAAGTGTCAATACTCATAGTATCTGTAAAGTGTCAATACTCATAGTATCTGCAAAGTGTCAATACTCATAGTATCTGTAAAGTGTCAATACTCCTAGTATCTGTAAAGTGTCAATGCTCCTAGTATCTGTAAAGTGTCAATACTCCTAGTATTTGTAAAGTGTCAATACTCATAGTATCTGTAAAGTGTCAATACTCATAGTATCTGTAAAGTGTCAATACTCATAGTATCTGTAAAGTGTCAATACTCCTAGTATCTGTAAAGTGTCAATACTCCTAGTATCTGTAAAGTGTCAATACTCCTAGTATCTGTAAAGTGTCAATGCTCCTAGTATCTGTAAAGTGTCAATACTCCTAGTATTTGTAAAGTGTCAATACTCATAGTATCTGTAAAGTGTCAATACTCATAGTATCTGTAAAGTGTCAATACTCATAGTATCTGCAAAGTGTCAATACTCATAGTATCTGTAAAGTGTCAATACTCCTAGTATCTGTAAAGTGTCAATGCTCCTAGTATCTGTAAAGTGTCAATACTCATAGTATCTGTAAAGTGTCAATACTCATAGTATCTGTAAAGTGTCAATACTCCTAGTATCTGTAAAGTGTCAATACTCATAGTATCTGTAAAGTGTCAATACTCCTAGTATCTGTAAAGTGTCAATGCTCCTAGTATCTGTAAAGTGTCAATACTCCTAGTATTTGTAAAGTGTCAATACTCATAGTATCTGTAAAGTGTCAATACTCCTAGTATCTGTAAAGTGTCAATACACCTAGTATCTGTAAAGTGTCAATGCTCCTAGTATCTGTAAAGTGTCAATACACCTAGTATCTGTAAAGTGTCAATACTCCTAGTATCTGTAAAGTGTCAATACACCTAGTATCTGTAAAGTGTCAATACACCTAGTATCTGTAAAGTGTCAATACTCCTAGTATCTGTAAAGTGTCAATACTCCTAGTATCTGTAAAGTGTCAATACTCATAGTATATGTTAACCGCCCATACTCATAGTATATGTAAGGTGTCAATACTCATAGTATATGTTAACCGCCCATACTCATAGTATATGTAAGGTGTCAATACTCATAGTATACATATTATTATGCCTGTTATACATTCCGTTTATATCCAAAAGTGTTCGGCCTTTAGATCCAATTTGTTTACTATGGTTCTGGGGATTTGTGTTTAACGCATATCGATTGTTTCAAAATCTTCATCGAATGATGAAGCTCACAATGAATTGGCTGTTAAAGACAGTTGGTCACGAAATAATGAGGTAAAAAATGATTGAAGGAAGTAGTAGTGAAATGTTCTCTGTCAAACACCGGTAAAAATGACTTAAACGTTTCCAGTTTTCTGTTTAATCTGATTGGTCCGGTTCGGGAGGTCGTGGGTTTGAACTTCTGTCGTGACTTACTTATGTCACTAAAGTGGCACTTGTTGGTTCGATATCCAGATAAGGTGAGTGGATGTGGTAATATGTCTCTTGTTAACGGCGTGATATCCCAATGAGACAGCAATATATATTTTCACGTAGGCAAAGTCTCCAAAATTACTGTAATGCTGCAGTTGTACTTTTAACTCAAGCAAATGAATTTGCACTCTGACATAAGGCTATTGTTCTGTAGCCTTCTCGTAATCAGTCCTGAATTTAATTTACGTCAAGCAGTAGACGACAAATTCGAGCAGACATCCGACCATAGACAGAAATTCATGACAAAGCAAAACACTTATTAAAAAGATATGTCGAAACTAGCTGTTATCATATTACTCGCTCCAAGATTTTTATAGAACCGCTAACCACAACCGCGATCAATTATTTCAGCACAAAGATTATAAACGCCATCTAAACTTGGTCTGGTTAAAAACGAAGGTCATATGAACTTGCAACTACGTTATTTTTATAGACCAGGTTTTGAAAATATAATAATAATTAATCAATCGGTATATGTTTGTGAAAGCATGCTAGGCGAATTTGAAGGCACGAGTGTCAATGATTATAAACGTACACTACAGATTTAAGACGCGCACGTGATTGAATGAGGTTTGCAATCATTGAATTGAAATTTAGGGTGAGAGGTTTCATCTACAAATAAACGCATAATAGTCTTTTGATGGCTCTAAGAATTTAATCTGAATAGAAAAAAAGTCAATTATTTACAGAGGAAATCATGTATTACAGCAAGGATATCATTCATGACATTATAAGTATTCTTAAACTTATTTATGTAATTAGTGGTTTAGAAATGACAATTTCCGATATAGGCATCTTACGCCTTATAACTCTATTTTTAGAAGGAGAGTTTTCAAAAACTTTGATCATATGAATGAACTTTGGCATTACTCTTTTTAGGAAGACCGACTTTTTGAACAAACAGAATATTAAAAAAGTCCGATGCATACGTCATTGCCTACTTTTATTTTTAACACTTTAAATTAATGTTGCTATGCAAGTCTGTATATATTCATAGTTTTTTTTCTGTTTAAATTAATATGTTATTTACGTACGTAATCACGTGTCATTCGAAGAGAACAATCTGCCATATGTAAGCCAAGAAATTGCAGAAATATCAAAAGTCTTCGTGTCTTTTAGTCGGAGACTTTGAGTAAGAAGCGTCATATGTCACCATGTATTTCTAGTAGTAAGTTTGCATTTGACAAGGACACAGACAGGGTAGGATTAGTATACAGGTAAAGTTGTTGTTGTTGTTGTTGTTGTTGTTGTTGTTGTTGTTGTTGTTGTTGTTGTTGTTGTTGTTGTTGTTGTTGTTGTTGTTGTTGTAAAAATTATTATCTTTATATATCCAAGAAAAATATCAAAATATCAATTTTCTTGTACGCTTAACTGAAATTAAAATCGTTTTGAATAATAAAGTATAAGAACATTGGAGACAAAAATATGGTATTGTTATTATTTTAGTAGAAATATTAAATAGATAACCACTTTAATTAGGAACATCAAAATACTTTGTCTACATATTTTTTATATTACCATATATACTTACATGCGTATACAATATATGTATATGTTTAAACTGTTTTGAATGAAACTACTAAGGTAAAAACAGATGCGTGCTACATAGATATTAAAGAAGACGTGGCAATCAAAAAAACTGTGCGATCAAAAAGGTGTTCGATAATTATATCACGCGTGATATGATTTGATGAATACATTCTGTCGAAATGGGTCGCTATTTCACCGGCGTTTTGACTTATCTCCAACTCTGTATGGTCACAGATTATCAGATGGCACTTGTTTGATTGGTTATTGGTCACTGTTCGCTTGTTCAGTATAAAAGAGCAACAAAAAGGCTATTCCAATAAATTCAGGTGTGATGAAATTTACACAAGAGATGTATGTATTGTGTGTTTAACAATATCATGTCCGCTAAATATTTTATGAAATGTTTTATTTGGGGTAGGTAAGATGTTTCACCTACTTCCGCGTGTTACTTTGTCATGCAATCTAATTCCATGTAATGCTAATTTAACCTTATCATTGATTGAATCTAAGATTAATGTTTGAAATCGAAATTAAAATGTTGAGCTGTTAATTTGTAAAATGTCGGTTAAATCAACTTTAAATAACAGATTTAAACAACTTACATGTGGTTTTGTGTTTGTTGTTTTACGCTCAACATATAGGACCAAGACTGTTTCTTTATTTGTTTAATATGTTTTTGACAGTATTTCATCCATTTAGAGACTATGTCTACTTGAGACAGATATAGTGCTGTCACACTGCAGTATCACGCCTTAGACATATGCCATAATACCACACACAATGACATTATCCCGACACCGGGCCAACCAGTCCTGGAACTACCCAGCAATATATGCTGAGCGCCAAGCAGGGAGCTACCAGTACCATTTTACAGACTTAGGTACAAGGTCAACAATGTGTCAAGATATTGTGACTTAGTTTGATATCATGCCACTTGTCTACGGCGTCCTAAGGCAGATAGAAAATACTTTTATTATCTTATGTAGATTGATAAAAGCTTTTCATAACCAATATTCAGTATATTGGACGTTAGTACCAAGCTATTGAAAATGTTCAGGGAGGTCATCTTGAACAGGTTAAAAAAATTATTTAATAAAGAAGACTAAATTAAGAAACCAATTAATTTATCATATTTGTAACCATGCCCCTCCTCAATTAGTCACAAAATCACCCAACACAGACATCAAACTCGATCAATTTATTATAAAACATATCAATACAAAACGTTAAAGTAATAACTTATTCTATAAACCATATTAAACTCGCCAAGAAAACAATGAGTAAGCCTCATTCAGTCAATTTTATAAAAGTGCATATGAATTTGCAACCCTTGGTGAATCATACAGACTATTAAATTTCGATTACCTTCTGTAGCATTCATTGCAACCATGTCTTTTTTGATGTTCATTTAAGAATGATTTGAATTACTTAACTTATATAAAGGTTCATGTGAAACTATGAAAAATAATTTTGACGGATCCTACATACTAGTACTGTAAAAGTCCGATTATCTGCTTGCTGATGTATGGAATACAATTATGCATTTAAGCTTAATTCATAGGTAATCACGTATATACTTGGCATTTATTCAAAATCTCAACACCGGTCTGCGTCAAATGAATTACTTTCATAAATTCCCATGTATCTCCTATTACCACATAATTTTATATTTTCACAAATGCATTGACAAGTAGATAAATGCCTGAGAAGAAGGAAGAGCTATTCGCCGAATTTTGAACCATTATTGACAATAAACAGACGGCTTAAATATCTATTTGAAAAGGGTCTTTCTATGGCCTATACTCCTAATTATCTAAATAAACAAGGTAACGTGCACATAGACTTGATAAAAGCCACATGATTAATAAAAAATAAAATTACTTAAATCTTTCATCTAGCTAACAGTTCGTGGAAGAAGATACCAAGTTCCCGAATTAACAGAACGATATTGACAGTTGAAATTTTTAATTCAATTCAATATTGTATTCCTTCCGATTGAGAGGGCATATAAATTATTGCAATGGAAACACAAGTTTAAAAAGTAACAAGTGTAGATACATGTACATTAAACAATGTTTGACATTCATACACTGTAAGTTATAATCAGAAACAAGGGGTTACTGAAATTTACATGTGCTTGAGAAAACAAAGGCAAATATTATACACATTTCACACATGGGCCTCCGTGACCGAGAGGGTAAAGCCGCTGACTTTAACACTCACTCAGCCCCTCACCCCGTGGGTTCGAATCCCGGCAGAGTCATTCGGACTTTCATGTGAGGAAGCCTTCAGCTGGCTTGCGGTAGGTCGGTGGTTCTACCCGGATGCCTCCGTGCATTCGGGGTCTTTCTCCGTATTTGATCACTAGACTGTTCATACACATTGTATATGAAACTGTCCCTACAAATACATAACGTCTATGCTCATATCATCCCTTTATCTCTAGCTTTCATACTCATAGTACTTGTAAACTTCCCATACTCATAGTACTTGAAAACTGCCCATACTCATAGAACTTGTAAACTGCCCATACTCAAAGAACTTGTAAACTGCCCATACTCATAGTACTTGTAAACTGCCCATACTCATTATACTTGTAAACTGCCCATACTCATAGTACTTGTAAACTGCCCATACTCATAGTACTTGTAAAGTGTCAATACTCATAGTAAATGTAAATTGCTCATATTCATAATATATGTAAAGTGTCAATACTCATAGTAAATGTAAATTGCTCATATTCATAATATATGTAAAGTGTCAATACTCATAGTAAATGTAAATTGCTCATATTCATAGTATATGTAAAGTGTCAATACTCATAGTAAATGTAAATTGCTCATATTCATAGTAAATGTAAATTGCTCATATTCATAGTATATGTAAAGTGTCAATACTCATAGTATATGTTAAGTGTCAATACTCATAGTATATGTAAAGTGTCAATACTCATAGTAAATGTAAATTGCTCATATTCATAATATATGTAAAGTGTCAATATTCATAGTATATGTTAAGTGTCAATACTCATAGTATATGTTAAGTGTCAATACTCATAGTATATGTAAATTGTCAATTCTCATAGTATCTGTAAAGTGTCAATACTCATAGTATATGTAAAGTGTCAATACTCATAGTATATGTTAAGTGTCAATACTCATATTATTTGAAAACTGCCCATATTTTTAGTATAAATAAAGTGTCAATACTTATAGTATATGTAAACTGCCAGTACTCATAGTATATGTAAAGTGCCAATACTCATTATATATGAAAACTGCACATACTCATAGTATATGTAAATCGTCAATACTCATAGAATATGTATACTGTTCATACTCATAGTATATGTAAAGTGTCAATACTCATAGTAAATGTAAATTGCTCATATTCATAATATATGTAAAGTGTCAATATTCATAGTATATGTTAAGTGTCAATACTCATAGTATATGTAAATTGTCAATACTCATAGTATATGTAAAGTGTCAATACTCATAGTATATGTAAAGTGTCAATACTCATAGAATATGTAAATTGTCAATACTCATAGTATATGTAAAGTGTCAATACTCATAGTATCTGTAAAGTGTCAATACTCATAATATATGTAAAGTGTCAATACTCATAGTATATGTAAAGTGTCAATACACATAGTATATGTAAATTGTCAATACTCATAGTATTTGTTAAATGTCAATACTCATAGTATATGTTAAGTGTCAATACTCATAGTATATATTATGTGTCAATACTCATAGTATATGTAAATTGTCAATACTCATAATATATGTAACTGCTCATGCTCATTGTATATGTTTAGTGTCAATACTTATTGTATATGTAAAGTGTCAATACTCATAGTATATGTAAAGTGTCAATACTCATAGTATATGTAAAGTGTCAATACTCATAGTATATGTAAAGTGTCAAAACTCATAGTATATGTAAACTGCTCATGCTCATTGTATATGTAAAATGTCAATACTTATTGTATATGTAAAGTGTCAATACTCATAGTATATGTAAATTGCTCATACTCATAGTATATGTAAAGTGTCAATACTCATAGTATATGTAAAGTGTCAATACTCATAGTATATGTAAAGTGTCAATACTCATAGTATATGTAAAGTGTCAATACTCATAGTATCTGTAAAGTGTCAATACTCATAGTATATGTAAAGTGTCAATACTCATAGTATATGTAAAGTGTCAATACACATAGTATATGTAAATTGTCAATACTCATAGTATTTGTTAAATGTCAATACTCATAGTATATGTTAAGTGTCAATACTCATAGTATATATTATGTGTCAATACTCATAGTATATGTAAATTGTCAATACTCATAATATATGTAACTGCTCAATACTTATTGTATATGTAAAGTGTCAATACTCATTGTATATGTAAAGTGTCAATACTCATAGTATATGTAAAGTGTCAATACTCATAGTATATGTAAAGTGTCAATACTCATAGTATATGTAAAGTGTCAAAACTCATAATATATGTAACTGCTCATGCTCATTGTATATGTTTATTGTCAATACTTATTGTATATGTAAAGTGTCAATACTCATAGTATATGTAAAGTGTCAACACTCATAGTATATGTAAACCGCCCATACTCATAGTATATGTTAACCGCCCATACTCATAATATATGTTAAATGTCAATACTCATAGTATATGTAAAGTGTCAATACTCATAGTATATATAAACTGCTCATACCCATAGTATAATCATAAAACTTATAACCAACTAACTTATTTAATATGTCATAATTCATGTCCTGTTCTTGTGTAAACGCATGGTAGTACTGGCTGTTTCATAATATATGCTACCATTACACAATGTCCTATTACAACATGATATAATATTTTTACAAATGCATTGTCAAATAGATAAATGCCCGAGAAGAGGGTAGATGGATTCGCCGAATTTTGAACCATTATTGACAATAAACAGTCGGTTTAAATATTTATGTGTAAATGGTCTTTCTATTGCCAATACTCCTAATTATCTGAATAAACAAGATAACGTGCAAATATACTTGATTAAAACCATATGAATCTACAAACTAAAATTACTTAAACCTTTCGTCTGGCTTATTGTAGATAGAGAAGATCCCGAGATAACAGAGCAGTATTGACAGTAGAAATTTTCAATTCAATTCCATATTGTATTCCTTCAGATTGAGGGGAGCAAATAAATTATTGCAATGGAAACACAAATTTAAAAAGTAACAAGTGTAGATACAGGTTCATAAAATGTTGTTGTTGTTGTTGTTGTTGTTGTTGTTGTTGTTGTTGTTGTTGTTGTTGTTGTTGTTGTTGTTGTTGTTGTTGTTGTTGTTTAAAATAACTGTTCAGATATTGAAAGTCTTTTGCAAATTATCTGTTAATTACTTAAATTTCAAATAATTTTGGTATCACTTTTTGGTAACCAATCACTTAATTTATCAACATCATGGTGCATTTATTGTAGGTACGGTAAATATATAACCAGAGCCAAAACGAAATGAGCGCCATCTAGCGGCCAACAATGGCGACCGGATGTTGGGATAGTCGCAGACGACTGTTGGATCTACAGAGCTGTCAGCGCCGTTTGGAATACCTTGGTGGTCGTCTGCAGGATCTAGCGGTAGAACTGGGAGATGGACAGGGGGCAGTGTGGCTGAAAGAAAACACATGGTAGGATATGATCCCAACAAAAAGAACAGGGGTGTTATATTTACCGTAAAAGTGACATTGGCAATTGAACTCATGCTACCGATTAATTTTAATTCAATGCAAAAATGTTTGCAGATTTTAAGCAAAAAGATATGAATATTCCAGGAAGAAAACGAACATTAATTGAAATAAATATATTTACCCGAAAGCGACAAAACGCAGTGAATGCTTTTATATTCAAAGTACACCTTGTGCTTAGCATCCAGTCTAGAAAATAAAAGTGTCCGTGTTGTGTAGGTGTCCGTCTTGAAGGATTGTCTTTCAAGATACAAAACTGACTTAAAAATGACTTTATAGAAGACGAATAAAACAAAATACAGTTTGGAAATCCAACAAATGCCCACTTAAAAGGTTGGCTTTTTAGCAAAGTTGACAACAATCAATAGTATAATTTGACTTCAATTTCTCCAATTTAACAAAAGACATTATATATATATATATATATATATATATATATATATATATATATATATATATATATATATTTCCAGGTTCCTCCGAAAGCCTGCCATCTATTTTGATGATGTTCTGTTTGCCGTCGGCAAGATTTGCAACCATTTGATCTCCTACCTCACCTTCCACAAGCAGCAGTATGTAATCATTATTGACATCATCATCAAATCATCATCGTCATTATTATTTCCATCATCATCGTCGTGATTATCATCTCACAACCATTTTAACAATTTAAAATCATCATCATCACCATCATAGTCGCATTATTTTTATTTTGTGAATAATTCGTAACTCATTTATGATACAATCGTTAGTGTCCGTCGTCAGAGGACACATTTCTCATAGGCCAATGCAAATATACTCTTTGGCGTAATTTCAAACATAAGAAAATATCAACGGTAAAACAAAAACAGGGAACACGTTTGATGGCTGGGGATAGCTAGGCTTTAATTTGAAAACAATAGTTAGGCAGTCATTGTTAAAAATAGTCATCGCGTTTCGGATAAAATCAGATAAACAAAAGGTAATTTTAAAATACTGCTATGTCATAATGATGATGCATGAAAACTCATGAAAAATATATTCTAATCCATAATGAGTGAGACTTATTTACTCAAATGAATATTAGATGATTTGGCAGCAAGATTCCAAACATTTATGTCATGCAATGATTACAAGTCCGTTACGGTGAAATTTTTGGATGACTCGTTTTCGCTCTTTAGTATGGCTATCAACATAATGTAGATGAATTAAGTAATTAACTTTTGGTACATTTATTGGCCTCCTGATATATGGATCCATGGCATGGAGAATGTATTGTCATTGCTTTTATAAGAAAGAAAAAAAAACGAAAAACGAGTTATATGCAAGTTTAAAAATTTAATCATTTATTATACCAATTATTGAAATTAACTATTAAGTATATAAAGATGAGAATGGCCAGGAATACAGTTTTGAGCCAAGCTCTCTTTATTTGGTTAAAATTGTCTTAAGCGGCCAAAATGATGATAACCGCTTATTGCAGGTGATCGCTAAATAAAGGATAACCGTATAATCAAATGTATTATAATTATATTGGTTTATTTCCGGTTACTGCCTGACCATTCAGGTTGTTCACCAAGTTCCCCTTCCTGTCCTTCATGGGGATCCTGTGCGAGGTGGGTGAGGTACTGGGCATTGTACGGGATATGCTACTCGTCAACCCGCGAGAGAGTCTCTCAGTGAAAAAGTAAGTACCCACCCCCGTTCTTAATACATCATAAGTAAACCCCGTTTCGATTTATTGTTCAAGGGTGTGTAAAATTATATCAAATGGATCTTGTTTCTTTGCTAAAAATAATGAAAATAAACAAAAGTTTAGATTCTTATATGAATGTATACCCTTAAATATGCTGATCAGATTTAACATTTTCATGAAAAAAAAGTCATTACTATGACACCCTTTGACATCATTGTTCGCTTGAAAAAAAATATGATTTTTTCTGCGGACAAGATGCCTTTTTTGGCATATATTTTTTTTTAAAACTAAGTATATCGGTTAGATAAAATATACATGTAGTTCCTTTTCTTCAAGACAGTATATTTACATATGTTTCAGGACGCAGATTGATTTATTCTGGCAGGACTGTACACCATTCCTGTTTGTATTCGAACAAAATAATTACAAGTAAGATATACTTCAATTACATTTAGTTTGTATGCATAATTCAATATACATTTACATGTACATGACTTGTATACATGTATATGCATATATAAGTTGTGATATATGAAATATAGTTGTTTTCTATTAAAATAGTAAGATTTGCTTATAAATGTATTGCATTTTAAATATATAGGCATACATTTACATGCATTTACTATAACATATGTTTCTCATTTTGTCTTCGAAATTTATGGGTTTGCTATCTTGGTTTTATTTCCATGATATAGAATCCTAAGTGAGGAACAAGTTCCGCAGTATATGCGTGCACTACTCGACCTGGTTCCCACCGTGATTCAGGTCGGCCTATGTATGTACTGTACTCCGGAGGCGCAG
Source organism: Solen grandis (assembly GCA_021229015.1). Classification (NCBI taxonomy): domain Eukaryota; kingdom Metazoa; phylum Mollusca; class Bivalvia; order Adapedonta; family Solenidae; genus Solen; species Solen grandis. The sequence continues at coordinate 25,466,570 of CM037793.1, read as the reverse complement.
CTGAGGTAAGCTAGGGTCCAACTTATCTTTTAAGAAAATATGAAGATTTTTTTTTTCTTCAAAAAATCAGAAGACACATCATACAAAATGAAGTGTGCACGTTTTAGATTTATGTCATTAAATCCAAAGCCCAGTATTTATGGAAATTTGATTATGAAGTGGAATATACAGATATTTGTTACATAGATTCTTATGATAGTCGTTTGTAACACATATTGCTTGTTTAACAGAATAAAGAAAATGTGATTTCCAAGATGTTTGCAACATTTTTGTTTTAAAAAATAGCTTAATCTACCTTAGTAGGAAAATATATTTGTTAAAACGTAATACATGTACACTACTATATTTCAGGGGCTTTGACTGTTTCGCTGAGACTTGTCTTAAACTGTCGCGTGCCTTGGTTGAAACAGGAGAATTCTTGGTCATGGCGTAAGTATTCAAATTATCCCTTCTTACGGTCATATATTCTATACACAGTTTAACCTGTGTTTGCGGGCACATAAATTAGACACACACACATACGACAGTCAAATTTAGCAATCATCTAGCAACCATCTGCACTAAGCGGCCATTTTACGTTTAGCAAGCTCAACAATAAAGGTGTGTTTCGTGGTCTTGTTTGTGTTCGAGCGAAGGACTCCAATCCAGAAGGTCATATGTTTGAACTTTGGTAGTGAAGGTATATCCATTCATTTTCAAATTCACAAAGCACTGGTTATATCAAGAAATAGTCGAGAAGGAAAACAGATTACAAGAACTAACTTTCAACTCGACCTAAAGGTAATAAATAATGTTAAGCAGTTAATGAACACATGTAAAATACGTTGTTGTTTTTTTTCCCCAAAAGACTGATTTTATTAGACTTTATATGTATTTGTATATTTCAAGTTAAGTAAAATTATATAATTGATTTATTTATAATTTGGTGTAATTTGACCTGCTTGCAGTGAACCAACGGAACCGGTGATTGTGCCATTCTTACGACAGTGGATTTTATTTGCCCTGGACCTAGTCCAGAGTGGGGTGAAAATCAGGTACTACACTCCAATTAGTTTTCTTATTTTCTTTACCTAAACTTGAGATGTCATCTTGTTTTATAATTCGAACCACTTGTCAGATCCATTTAAGCATGTTACAGTCTCTGTAAACCTTTAAAACAACTTAATCACTTTTTTTCATGGATTCTATGTATATCGTTAGTTAACGTATGTTCTGTGCTACTTTAAACCTTCTAATGCTTAATTCCATTGCCGCCCCTAGCGCTTCTGTTGTTGTTGTTGTTGTTTTGGTGTGTGTGGGGTTTTTTTTGTTGTTTTTTTTTTTTGTTCTTTTTTTGTTTTTGTTTTTCTTTGTTTTCTTGGTTGTTGTTTTTTGTCATTTGAAAAAAAAAAAAAGAAAAAAAAACTTTGACTACTTCCACCAAGTCAGACATTCGTTGTGTTTTGTTTCAGTCAACATGATCATGGCGTATAACGTAGACTTTTAATCTATGTTAATCAGACGTTTAACGCATAGGCACTATTTAAAAAGCGTCTAATTTATACTGATCCATGTCTAATAAATAACCAAATATGTGTAACAAATTACGTATACTTTCCTGTATAGTCACTGGAAACAGTTTAACCTGTATTAGCGGCCACCTCTACTTTCTGTTGTTCCTTTGACTGGTCGCTTCAGACAGGTTTGAATGTATTCAGAAAATAGAACATAACTTAATGAAAACCAGAAACCAGGATATATACACCTACACAAAAGATAAATCAAATATTAATAGAGTGTGTTTTCCAAGAACTTTCCCTGCTAAGTAATTCGAAGTAAAGTTAAGTGATCGAGACTAGAAATGTTTTTAAAATAGAATACGTTTTCTTTCTAGGACGGAAGAGATAATGTCCCCGAGGTTGACCAAGTTTATGTCGGAGACTCAGGAGATGGGGTGGGGAATAAAGGATGACGAGGAACAAACTGTGCCAAAAACTTTAAAATCCTTATCCTTGTCTTCAAATTCGTGAGTTTGTTTATTTGTTTCCTTGGTATTAACGTCCCACCAACAGTATTTGAATCATTTGGGATACTATTATTTATGTGAAACGGATGTAGTACTACCTAAATTTAGTTTTACTTTAACGCTCTGTTTATATATTCTTCAACCGAAATTAACCGAATATTGTTTTGCGACTTCTTGTGGCTCCTGTCAAATCTCACAATAAGATTAAGATCTGATTTTCGTTAATTGCATCGCTTTATATTTCAAGACATCGACTAGTATAAATGACCAATGAGCAACAATGAAATCTTAACTGAAATTAAAAACTTTTCCTCCTGTTATTGTTCGCCTCCATCTGTATATTCATAGTGTAAGTCGTAAAACATAATATTATATAAATAAGGTAATTATAGTTAAAATACACGCAAATAGAAATGACTGATATAGAAATTTCAATTTATTGTATTGTTTGTTATTATGCAATATTGTTTCATTTAATTTTATTATAATCTGTTTTTCTATCAACTCAACTATTGTGCCAATTCTAATTGCTTACAAGTGCTTGTGAGTTTGTATATCGTCAAGTGCTCCAATGTATTATACGTGTGATTTTGAGGTGAATTACATTGTCATTTGCTACAAAAAATGAGATTGAGTTTGAATTTGTTATTGCAGAACCCTTCCCGATGACGTTGCTGATGCCTCGTTGGCACCTTTAAAGATCTGCAACTCGTGCTACGTACGAGCTTCCTGTCAGCCGTGCAAGTGGATAGACATTGCCAAAACACATATCATTCAATGTCCCAACGAACAAAGGAAACCTCAATTAGAAGAAATCTCATTACGAGAAAATCAAAAACTAATTTCTGATATTTTCTTACTTTCTGGAGAGCAGCCTGAAAATTGGAGAGGTATCAAAATGCATTGTCCCTTGACGAAGGCTTACGATGAATTACAAGTTAGGTTGTTTGTGAAAGTTAAAAGAGGGGAGACGTGGAAAGAGAAAGAAGCCTGGTATGAGGTAATTAGTGACGCTGAACAAGTGTACATAGGCAAAATGGTTTACGTGAAAGGATTGGTTCTTAGAATAAATCTTTTATTGATACTGAATTGAAAAAGAAAGTGTTTACTATGGTTTTCGTTAATTTATATGTATTATTTCTTTTAGAAATATGTTTGGCATAACAATAAAATATTATACGATCAGTGATCGTATTTCTGTTATATCGTAAATATTGATATTTTTGAAAGTTGTTGTGCCCAAACATAATATATATCTGAAGGATATGATACATTTGTATTGGCAAAAACTTAGTACACGTTTTCTTTTTCAATAGATCGCGGTTTAGTGCTGACAAGTCACTCGCGCGTAAAGCAGTATGAAAAACTTGAACATGCATTTTGTATATCAATCATACCATGTACACAATTAGATAGAAACGATATTGGTTAGGAAATTGTAGAAAATATTATTTTAAAAACCAAACCAGGGATTCTATATATGCTATATAGAGTCCCTGACAAAAACCTACAAAAGTGATCGATCCCCGGCCGCGACATACCAATGTCGTAAATAATGGTACTGTTATAGCTCCCTTGCTTGGCGCTCAGCTTAAAAAGGTAGTTGCAGGACTGGTTGGCCCGGTGTCAGGATAATGTGACTGGGTGTGGTATCATGTCACATGTCTACGGCGTGATACTGCAGTGTGGCAGCACTATATCTGTCTCAAGTAGACATCCTCTCCAAATGACTGAAATACTGTCGGTGGGACGTTAAACCCAACAAACAAACAAACTAACAAAAAGTGAAGGAAATGATAACCAATAAAACACGGTTGTGTCCCTTGAACTGTTTAAATACATCCTAGTAAGGTTATCGACCTTCACCAAACCAAAAATAAAAATTGACTTGTTCCTTTTGCAAAAGTTTTTACTATACATAGATCTACTCACATTTAACTTAATATATAAACAGTTATAGATAGGCACACATTACAGTATTTCAGGATTTACGCTATATATCATGTTGTTATCATACTAAATTAAATAATACATTCCATTAAAGAATACCTGAAAAACTTTTTTTTCCTTGTTCAGAAATTATACGGAAAGGGACATTTCCTGTCCTTCTACGGGTGTAAGATGGAAGGCTTTGTTGCAATAGAAGAACGCCCTGTGCTTTCCAAACAAATAGGCCCTGATGGCGGGCATATGATGTTTGACGATAAAATGGAGGCCACCATACCTAAAAGTGCAATGTCGAAAGCAAATCTGGTCCGGATGACGGTAGGTATAAAACTGAACCCGTGCGAGTGAACACCTGTATTAAAGAGCCAACCTGTTTTAACGGCTAGATTTGAAATTCCTAAGATAGTAATTTATGATTCATCAGACCGAAGCTCCCGAAGATAACATGCATTTATATTTTTTTTAATACTTAAAAGAAGTAATGAAAACAGTGTGAGAGAATATTCCAGATTTATCGATCACATTAATCTGATTCTAACAAGACTGGAAAAAAATACAAGCTTGATTCAGTTGCTGCAGCATTCCCTTTGATTTTCTTTCAAATTTTGCTTTTTCTTTTGGAAAAAAAAGTCACATCATATATATTTAAAGTCATATTATTTGAAACAGGTGCAACCAAGAAACAAACCAAGGGAGCGCCAGTACCGAGACGGTTGTCCTGAAGACTTTGAATATATCCAGTCTACGTCTAATGCAATAGAAATAGATGGTTCTAACATCGGGGCGGACGGCAACATAGCAATAAGAATACCGTACGAAGTCCTCATGGAGTCCAATACTAAAATATTAGTGCTGAAGTACAAGGGAGACCATATTGAGATTAAGGAGGCAGATGATATTGTTAAAGCAACTAATGATAACTGTTATACAGTCAACTCTGGGGACGGAGGGTAAGACACACGTTGTTTTTTTTTACTCAATTTTAAATGTATAGGCACATTGCCTGCTGTCCTTAAAACCGTTTTCGATTGATTGTTTGTTTTTATTCTTAACATATTTGATATACATTCAGTTGACGAAGAAAATGTACGTTTGTGCTTTCGCTAATCTATATATTTATTATTACATCATGTGTGCTTAGTAAAAATTATATTGTGAACATGGTAATTTTTAAAAAGGGGAATGTTTGCAACATGGTATGTTGACATTTATTTATTATTAATCTTATGACGTAAAGAGAAAAGTTGCAATCACTTTTAACTGTGACCTTCGTTACTTCATTATTAAAAATCTCACTCTATATTTTCTTTTCTCATCATGTGGAATGAAAGCTGCACGAGTTCCCATTGTCATAATTTATTCAAATTTAAAAGAAAATGGATTTAACATCATGATAATGATGGAGAAAAGAAATGAAAGACCAATGAATTATCGTCAGAGTATTGCCAAATGAAAATATTACAGCTGCCAATTTTCAATTTTAGGACTGTCCTAGCTACAGTAAATCGGACATTCAGTGCAGGAAAAGAGAATCAGATTAGAAACGAAATGGAGGTGTTGCTGGGAAAGAAGGAACTGTGCAAGTTAATGTTATTTGTTGAAAACCAACAAGCCGATCAAACTGAGAAAGTTGACATGGACCAAATAGTATTCACCGTTGTCTGTGCCGAAAAGCATAAACTCCAAGAGGTGATTAAAGAAAAGACTAAAGTTGGATTAATCGAACTTCCAAACAGTCAGTCACCGGATAGACTTTTAAAAGCTAGGGATGACATCAAGTTGGAAATAAGAGGATGTGTAGAACTGGATGCAGACATACCGGAAGATGCTTATTCGCTTACGTATTTGGATGGCTCGGACAATTTCCTTCGGTTTCCGCTCAAGGTGAAAGAAGACAATGGAAGGATAACGTTTGTGATGAGGAACGACAGAGACAAACAGTTGCTTCATACTTACTTCATCAGTGTGTCGGATCTTCGGAAAATAATTGGTGAGTCCATTATGAACTGTATGCATCCACTGCATGGCCTCCAAACATTATTCGTCAATACACCCCAGTTTCAATGTATTTCATTTATTAATTCTTCAAAATCTGTCTTCAATATTTTTATTGACAAAAATCCTTTAAACGCCGTTTGAAATCCAGATAACTATGTACAAAAGTTACCTTATTTCATTTTCTGTGACACAAAGATATATCTTTCTAGTGTTCTAGATACATTAAGTTATCAAATCTATCTTGTGTCATATATCAAATTTATCAATTCATTTGCAAATTATTTTAAATATCGTGATTCATTATCGTTCTTTGTTTAGGTATACATCACTCATTTATTTCCTATGTCTATTGATAATTGAAATATGATAGTATAAAACATTTATATATGCGTAGAATGTCTTATACTGTTTTGTCCTTAGCTTTATATGTATATATGTTCCCCCCTCTCTATAGTAGAAAACAAAGTATTACAAATTAGAATGAAATATTATCAGCGTTCAGCGTGATTGCAATTGCAAAATCCTTATAATCGAAATGTTGAATTAATGTAATAAATGGGTTTGAATTTGATAAAATGGCAACTTGATATAGCAAATGAATATCAAAATGGTTTAAGACGCATGTAGAATATGATAATAATAGCTTCAATTTCTTAATTCTCATGGCGCCAACTCAGGCATATCCGCCCTAAATGTTTGTCGAAGTTTGTTAAAATTCGTGTGCATTTGTTTGTCCGAGCTTTGTACAAGTTTGCATCGGTTAAACCGATATACATATTCATTTTTAAGGTGGCTTGGTTTATTTTAATTGTATTTTGGCCGATTTTACTTTCTTTTTGTTGATTCAAAGTATTGTTAATCTTATATTTATATTGAAAGTTGTTGAATTTATAATTCTGTTTCGTAGTGAAATATCGTAGATTCACATTATTAAAAAACATGATTTCTTATAAATGAACAGTTTCTAAACGGATAAAACTTTTTAACGAAACCCACGAAAGTTCCCACAATATTGAACATTTTCCTGTATGCTGATATATGTTTCAAACAACCTTAATACATTTGTTTCATTTCACTCCAACGCAATAATAAAAATATACTTAGTTTCCATATTATGTTAACAAATTCTTCCTTTAACAGTCGGCATGACAATAAACAGTCTGAGAACACTGGCACTAGAACCGTTGGTCCCAAATTTCATTGAAATATGTCTAAGTCCATGTACATTGTGTAGTTTTAATTTTGAACCACAACCCTATTTTAAAAAAAAACCGAAGGGGTGAATACCAAAGATAAAAGAACTCAGTTCCATAGATATTTTTAATCAGTATATGGTTCTAAGTGCAAGTGTTGACAGTGTCTTGTATAACCTGATAGCAACTAAATCAGTAGAAGTTTGTGCTTTATTGAACTTTCTTTCCCGTAAGTGTGATTTTGATATGACGAGTTTGCCAGTAAAATAATCATCACTGCTTAAATACGAAACAAAATCTTATTTACAAAAATATATTCGGCGTAGCTAAATAATTGTAACATGTAAAACAGACTAAAACTATTATAAAGTTGGAAACGTAAGCAAAAATGTTTATAAATACCAAGATTATGGAAGGTATTGTGAAGAATATATAACAAAACAGATTTAATTTACAAACGAAAATAAAGGCTAATCTACCAACTTCCATTTAATATTATGCATTTGCTGATTTTTTAATATTAAGACAATTCATATGTAATCATTGAAGTGAAACTGAAAGATCATAAATCGCGTATATCCGATTATCGTTTCCAAATCCGCTCAATAAACTGCACAACTTCTCAGTAGTAGTTACCTCCCCTGAAGGCCGAATCCACTTTTACAAATTAAGGGAAATTATGGTCTAAAAATAGACATACGCTTGCTTCTTAATTAATTGTTTTAAATCATATTGCCAAAGCACTCCTTAATTGATATGGAAGTGTTAAAGTTTCATTACTGTTACCTTTCATGTTTAAACTGAAAAGAAGTAGAAAGATATATACAACCTGAAACTCCCATTTTAGATTGGAATTTCCTAAAAAAATACGTGTAAACTCTACAAGCTAATGATAACATTGTATTTTCTCTGGCTTCATTTGCATACCAAAGTTTGACTGGTTTAAGAAGTATGTCAAACTCAGTTTTATACAGCTACGCCGAAAAAAAGAATGTTTAAAGTATAGGTCTCAAAAACTGTTTCATTGAAAAATAGGGTTGATATTGGGCATTGTATATCTAGTAAACAAATACTGTTTCAAAAACATAGTTAAAATGATTTTTATGACATATTTTGCAAAGAAACATTCAGAAATAGTGTGTGTGTGGTGCTAGAGATGGCGAAGTCTTAGATTTCGGTTATTAGTACGTGGTTGTGGTTATTTTCACAGCACTTGGTTCTTTGGCGCTGTCGCCTGACAACAACGATGACGTATTCACCTTCGAAGAAGGTACGAGTCAACCATTTGTGTGTACTCGGAGAGAACCCCTCTTTTCTGAATGACTTCTACATCTCTTTTTTTTTCTATCGCTTATTCATTTAGTTTATCTTGAGTTCACATTGATTTTTTTAAATGCACATGTGTAATGTAGATTTTTTACTCCCAGGTAGTTGGCAAGTAATTAGAGCGCACAGTATATAACGAATTAATGTTTTTAACTAAGATTTAAAGAATAAATATTACAATGTATTTTCACATTCATTTTTTATTTAAGGTCAACATGTAGCTCAGTAAAACAAATATTACTACCATAAAGGAAGATATATGAAAGATAAAGATCTTGCATGACGCATGTATTGTCGACTTTTGTATCAAAATTAGCCTTGACTAATATGAAACTAGCTTGACTGATACAATAAGCTTCTGTAACAACTGCTACTTTTCACTGTTTCAAAACGCACGCCTTAAAGCTACTATTACCACTTATTCGCTGTCGATTACTGCCTTTCAAAATGCATAACAATGTCTCTAAGTGATTTTAACCTAGTGGCTGTGCTCTAACTTATGCCTTAGTGTGTTACTTTTTCAGCTGGTTCGGGGAAAGAGGAAGAAATGATGGAAAAGAAAGAGACGGCAATTATAGAAAAAAATGTAATAAAATATAGTTGCTTCCTCTCAAATATACAGCCAGATCTAATTACACCACGTGTTATATCATGCACAAAGGTCTCATATATGCTCCTCCCCTTTTCATATAATTTTGTAACCATAATGAGTCATACTTTTTTAATTAAATTTAAATACGCTTTCTTGTTTTTATTACGCACATTGGAGACCCGTTTCACTGGTTTCAGTACTCGTTTTCCTTTTCTCAATAATTTAATAAATTACCTATTCACACTCTTGTATCTCGCATGTTTTATAAGCTTAAACATTATTAATTCTTTATTTACATATAACATAAACTAGTAAGCAATCCACCTGGCATCATCAAATTATAACCATGGTCCTTCGTCAAATGCTTCAAAGACTCCAGTGCAGATGCAAGCATCCATTAACTAGGATCTTCTGCTCGTAGTCTATAAAGACTTGCATTTACGTTAAAATTCTCACGATCACTTGATGGACCATGATCACAATTGAATGAGGGATGGATTACTTAAATTTAACCAAAATGAAGAATAAAATAAACTACAGAATGTATTTAAACTGATAAAATACATTTTTTCTTTTTGATTTATTTAAGATTCATGTAGTCAATGTCAGTTTAATAATTTTATGACAGGCAGGAGTCTCCATATCTCCAAACACGAAGTCAATACTGACCAAGCACTTATAACTAATAACTATTACAGTAAGTGTAAGTTTAGATTAGGAGATTTTTGTTTGCTTAGTGCTCCCCCGACTCCTGAGATGTTTTCCCAGTGTGAACCGTGATTCCTTTTGTGTATTTGCTTTTTTGCACAGCTTTGATTTAGTTAGTTTAAACCGCGGATAAATATGTATCCTGTAAGAAGAGCAAGTCTACTTACTACTACTAAAAAAAATTAAAAAAATATCACATCTAGGATTTATTTATTTTTTTAAATAGATAAGTGCATGTATAATTATTATTGTATCTGTTGTATAGTCTATTGTATACAGGTACGTAAACCATCTCAAATGATTATTTTCAGTTACTTCGCATTTTGAATATTTTCAATTTTACTGAAAAAAATCAGATACTTATTTTTGCGAGACCAAAATTTTGCCATTTTAGCATTATAAGCAACTTAATTATTCGTGGAGTTAGATATTTACATGTCTTAAAATATACAAACATATACACGTATATGAAAAATATGGGATTTTGTCTGCAATGATAAATGACGGTTCTTAATCTTATTTGATTGTTGAAAGATAAATGAGCGATATAGTAAAATAAATATATATCTATTTTAAAATTTTGTTACAAATCATACTAGATTTAAAGATAAATGTCTTTCGACATTACTGATGCACTTTTTTTTAACAAATCGTTCATTTATCCTTAACTTTTACTTTTCATTATTGAATCTATTTCTTTTCTTTAAAAAAGAATGCTGTTTCTTTATACTTTTTTCATATTTAATTTTCTTTAGAAAATTTATATATATACATTTTTAAAGCGTGTATATGCTAGAGACCATTGTATATCTTTATCAATATATACGATTTTATTTTTTAATACTAAGTATTAGTTCCTCAAATTTGAATTTAAAAATAAATATGCTACAGTATATATACTCGTTTATGATCACAAGTTTTGCTTGCTTGTAAAGATGGTATTTTCATTAGATGTGTTTTAATTTGTATTCTTGTTATAACATATAAAGAGTTTCGTTTCGTAAAGTAAAAATAAAACAATTAAAATTAGAATATGACAAGTGTCTATTGAATATTAACATTTCATGATTTCAGGTTTTATGCCATGCAATTATATTTCTCATTGTGACAAGGCCTTTTATTTATGAGAAAAAAAAATTGTAATCAATGATTCTTATAATTGATCTACATTTTACTATAAGCATGAAAATATTGCAAATAGACTATACTCGTATATCATTGTTGCCGTTATATATGGATACTTGATATAAGAAATATATATATAACGATATTCGAAATGTAAACATATAATCCTTAATATGAATAATCTAGTGTTTTATCTTAATTTGCCTTAATAGCAATTGTCAATTTATTATCTCAGAATGATTTTTAACAGTTTGAATTAATTGATATACTCTCAATTCCACAAGTAGGTTGAGTCCATGTTTTGTGTTTATATCAGACTTAGATGTGGCTTCACAGATAGAGAATCTAAACCCCGTAAACCTCTTTGTAGCTGTTTTCTCCTAGCTTGGATCTGGATGCTAAACAATATGTGCGTTAATGTCGTCATAACCTTCTTCTCATTTCTTGTTCAACATATTTTCCAGGCATGCCCCCTCCTTCTTTACCACGCACGCTGACGTCAAGTGATATAATGCAAGGTAGGTATAATGTATTAGTGATATACATCTTGCTCCAAATCTAAATTATATGTAAACTTTCTTTTCATTTGCCAGAAAAAAAAATATTGTCAAAAATCAGAGAAACTGTGTTCCTTGCTGAAATAAATCATAAGGAAAAATCATTTGACAAAAATAAATAAGATTTTGTCAAAGTCTAGTGAGAGGTTTAAGTATTTACATTTTTCTTTCATATCAAGCTATTTTTATCAGAGAAACAAGAAGATGAAGTTTGCCTCTTAGTATTTAAGTATTACTTAGCGCTAAGTAAAGTTGGCGAAATGATTGTTTTGCTTAAAGATTCAAGTGATACAGAAAAGAAGGATACACGTTTACTTTGTAATTATATATACTGGCTAGTGCATAGATCCGACATCATATAAACTAATATACAGTGTAAATTCGGTTCAGTAATATTCATTTTCCTTATAAAGTAGTGTCTAATACATTTAAACAAAGAAGCATGGTTTATGTTTTATAAAAACAGAAACGACATAGTCTCACAGGCATCGTTGTGTCATTTGTATGAAATATTGAACGCGCCGCCCTCCCTTATGTTGTATCATTTTCTTTGTTTCTACTGTCTACGAAAACCAACCCAGTGTAAATTCGGTTCAGTAATATTCATTTTCCTTATAAGGTGCATCTACGACGACTAAAACCAGACGATAACCAAGAATTACAAGTAACCCCCCCCCCCCCCCCCCCCCCCCCCCCCCCCCCATATATGACATATGTGGATGCAAGGCGCCAGTGTGTTACATTTAAGGTTAAGTCCCTTTCGCTACTGGTTTCGCTACATTTCGGACCTCATGGCCTTTCACGGAGATAACCAGTGTTTCCTAATGTTTCATTAGGGTAACTTGGTTTTCTTGGTAGAGTATAAGTGGTCCAAGACGTAGCGGAACCATTACAGGGACTTTACCTTAAGCAGCGACTCTGCGTTCTGTGGGTTATGCTATGTTTTTCAACATTTCAGATCAATCTGACAATAGAGATGGAGATGCTAGAGCTCGCGAAGGTAAGATGTGTTTACACCTTCATTATTCAAAGTCCAGTTAATTTGGTAACATTGCACTGTCCCAATGTGATATCACGCCATAGACGCAATAGCCTGATACCTCACCGCCCGTGGCACTATCCTGAAAGCACGCCAAGCAGTCAAAGATTCCCAAGGAAAGGATATGAGATTTGAAATGTTCTTGGTATATTTTGTAAAAGCATTTCTGACTTTTCTTATCATCATGCAGTGTATATGCATCTTATTATATTTTAAGACCAAACTTTGTATCATGCAAGTGTAAAATGATTTAAGCCAAGAAAAATATTTTTATAAGACACATTATATTTAGGATCCATTGATAGGATTTCGTAAAATTCTCGTTGTTCATAAATTGCCCGTTGTTCATAAATTGTTCATAGATTTCCCGTTATACATAATTGTATGTTATACATAAATTGTCCGTTATGTGCAGATAATCTTTAACAAAAGTTCGACTTTTTAATTTGCAGCTGCACTGAAGATTTTGAACCGGAACAGTCTTGTGAACCTTGCGAAATATATAGGAGTGGAAGAAGGGTATCGCCTTGGCGCCATCCTAGACATGAGGCAAGAGAAAGTGGACCAGATATACCGCACGTACCGCCATAGCGCCAGTCTAGCCTCGTTTTATCTTCTCTACGAATGGCGGGGGCGACGGACGCAGCCGGAAATGGCCGATCATCTTATACAGGGTCTCCGGAATATAGACCGGAAGGACCTGGCGAATGTTCTGATAAAAGTTCGTCAGAAAAACAGAAATCTGACTCCCGAGGACTTTGAAAATATTAGTGTTCGACGCTTTTCGTATACTCGACGGTGATTAAGTAGAATTTATGGAATTTCCCAGTGTATGCAGATGTATACGAATTGACTTAAAGGCTGTTCAATATGTTCAGCAGCTACATTTGGATAATAGGTAGTCAATGGTTTATCTAGTTTACACAAAGTATTACATGGTTCTGATCGTGATACTGTTTATGAGCAGTTTATCTAGCCATGGACGGGAAAGGTGAGGCTAAGTTTTATAAATCTAAAATAAAAAGAAACATTGGAATACAATCTTTTTAAATGAAGTATTTGGCTACAACAATTTATTTGTCACAAACGCCATTTTACACCAAGTGCCGTATCAGGCTGAAATGAACTGGGATGCTATGCACAGACAAAAAGTTTCAAAACTTTTCAGTATATTTTTCCGTGATTTTTTTCTCCTATGTAATCTTGAAAAAAAAAGTTTCGAGGTTGGATCAGGTTCTCTTCAAAACTGCTTTGCGTTGTCACATGGTAAACAAACATGGCTGAAGAGATTGGATATATCTTAAATATCCATTAATTGTTGGAAAAATGTTTTTCTTTGTCGTTTTTTTTTTTTTTTTTTTTTTTTTTTTGGGGAAGGTCCATGTGCAGATTAATGCATTGATCATCTGCTAAATCTTGCTAATTATGTTTGTAGCAATGAGGAATAGATTTCATCTACGTTAGACACCATCTTGAAAACGTTTTTACTAACTGAAATCGTTGCATATACCACAAAGAAAACGTTATCATACTACCGCATCTTTTTGCCCAGGCAAAGCACCGAAGGTTTTTAAGGATAGTCTCATCATCTAAAGGGGTGGGCCTACGGGTTATTCACGTTATATGCTTTTATTCTTGTCAAATATGTCATTTCCTTTAAATCAGCACACCTTTACAAAAAAAAAAAAAAAAAAAAAATACTTGTACATGTACTTACGTTGCAGTCTATTGAACGTAGTAGTAAAACACATTTTGTACGGTTCTAAGATTCAGATTTCATTTCGAAAAAAAAATAAACAGTTGTCGTTGATACGGTCACTGTAAACGTCATTTTCATGTTCAAAAAGTTTAAATGCTGATTAACTTGAATATTGTTTGATCACTCATATGTAATTATGACTTCATAAAAAGTGCACATATAACCCATAGTAATATACTGACAAATGTATTGAAGATAGAAGGTATTAATTATAGTTTGTATATATTGTTTTAAATATATTTATACATATTGTTATTAATATTTTTATATTTTATAGTGCAAGTACTTTTATATATCCGTGGTTAGTTTCAGCATTTGACTTATGAGCTTTTTTTTTTTAAATTCTTTTCATGACTAAAAAGTGCATTTTGTTGAAGGAAACAAAGATTACATCAAGTTTTAAAAAAGACTTTAATCAATGCTGCTTGAGCATTCTACAGTCTTCTAGAGACATAAGTAAACATGCTTTGTAGTTAGGAATTATATCCAATTTTCATAAATGTTAAATCTTTTATCACATTATCAAGTAAAATTTAAACGCAAGATTTTATTTTACTATCCCCCCCCCCCCCCCAAAAAAAAAATCTGCCATTTATGTCAGATTCCTGTGTTGCTATGTTTTACCAATTACAATCTTTAAAGTCTAAATTTTGAATACTTAATAGTTAACTTAAAAACATGAAAAATGATTCATTTTGTAAGGCCCTATTGAAATGCGTATACTGGACGAACAGGCTCCAGTTAACCTTACCTTTCCTACGAGCCGCTGCAGAAATGGAGACCGGGGTGACCTTTTGTCTGGGTGGAGAGAGAGAGAGAGAGAGAAAGAGAAAGCGAGAGAGAGAAGGCATGGCCGAACAAGCCCGATCCTGCCAGTAGACATGTACTTGATAAGACTTGTTAAGTTATGGTTCCTTAGATCGTACTTGGATAACATTGTCAGTTCCAGTCTCGAATTACTTTCAATACAGAAATCGAACGCTCTTCGCACATGCTATACAGCTCCAATCCTCAAGAGGAAGAGCACATTTGTTAGTATATAACCAAACCAAACATGTAAAATGGTATAGGTTAGCCATTCGAACACGTCAGTTTTCTCATGTACTCGGGTTTGTCAGATAACAACTTTGCAAAATAATGTTCTCTGTTTGTGCATCAACGCTGTACAAAAAAGTAAATTGTATCCCACATCAATGATTACGCAAACTTCACCAGCGGTGCCAATAAGAGGATTCTTTTAAGTGATTCAGCTTTCTGTCCAATCGTCGTAAAAAGGAATAAAGTTTAAACTTAAAACTCATTTGTTCTCTTCATACGACTGTGCGACGGCAACATATATTGCAACTGTGTGCTATGCTAGTCACAATCAAGGTGCTGTACTTTTTATGATCACCTTCCAAAAGTTCTTTCAGCAGCTAGGAGATTTCCAAAGTATTTTTTATCATTTAATCGTTCTAGTTCTAACCAGAAATTAGCAGAACATCTTTAAATTTTATTAATTTATCTAAAATTAAAATCACTGCACGAAGTTTTTTGAACTGGTCCCTGTAAACATGAAATAAATCAGCGCTTCACGACTGCGGCTACAATCATATATATATATATTAACCCTTTCCCGCATAGAGGACATCATGAAAAGACCTATGCGAACAACATAAAACCAGATCAGCCTGCGAGTAACTCGCCTCAGTGGTCTGGAAATGAGGATTTTGTGATTAAATTTGGTAAGGTTTAACTGTGGTTTTCTGCAGATCAGGCTTTAAGTGGACACACACAGTGGTACCTATTGAGGGCGTCAAAATGAGTCTATATGAGGGAAAGGGTTAATCAGCTTCTTGCTGGCCAATGAAACCATGCCAAGTATTAAAGTTACAAAAACAAAACTGACGTCTTAAAATTGAACAACTATATATAACTGCCATTTCCTTGCTCAAATGATTAGTGCTGTCTCAGTCACAAATCAAATGGAAAGTCTAATTATTATTTCATGATTACAAAGTTTTGCTGATCAAATAACCCACAATTATGGCAGTTAAGAAGCAAAGCGTATAGAGCGAACAAAGTTTACGACAATGGCAGATCCCTAAAATGGCAACAAAATGAAAACGGATTACATTTTACACAATATATAATTTGCTTTATTACCTCTATCATGATAGGCCATGCATGGATTATTTATAAATCACAGACCAATTATTGAAAGGCAGGTACGTTTCTAGATTCTAAGCGGTCACTACATGTTCAACATCAACACCTCCCTATGGTAAAAATAAATCTTAAATGAAAATAGAATTTGAAATTCCACTCAAAATGAAAAGTAAAGTTTCTGACTGACGACTAAATTTGTCGTAACTAGATTTTTTCCATTGGAAAACCTTGTTAAAATGCTGACTTCATGATTATGAACTCTTATTTGGAAAGCTATGCTCAATAATATTCAAATCAAATATATTTCATATAATATCTGATTTGAATATTATGAACATAGGTTGCCAAATAAAAATTAAAACGATAAAATAATATGATAAATGAAAAAAGATATTACGAGTATGACAATCAATAAGAAAGCATTCTCTTTGCCTAAAAAATAGCATGTTTAATATTTTGTTATTTTGAATTCTTGACACAAGCTCTGAGTAAATAAAAATGTTCAGTATATTAAAACTTTTCATATGGTTACCAGCATTACCTATATTTTATATAGAAAACAAGGTTAAATTTTTAAAAGTCCTTAAAACAGTAAATGCCCTAATGTTTATTCAAAACGATGAAGAGAGACAGATTTTTATTACCACATTCCAAATCAATAAAAAATGGAAAAACAACATTTATGCCAGCACCTGAATAAACAAACAAACAAGATAAAGAAGCCCATAAAACACATTGGATAAATGAAACAATGATAAAGAAATAATACATTTGCTTGAACTTTGATTAAAAAATTACTGCAACAAGATGCATTACAAACAACATGGAATATCTAATAAACACTTCCCCCATAATATGAACAAGGGGGAATAACTCACCCATGATATGAACAAGAGGGGATAACTCATGTACGATGCCTAGAAGGCAAACCCGTCTTAATAGCATACCTGTCATAAAAATGAAGAAATCTTAATAAATCATAAATGAAGGTAAAATCTATTTTATTTTTATTTTTGTTTTGTTTTATCTTTCAGTTGGGGTTGAAAAATAAAAAAGATTTTTGCTTGCTTTCCTAGGGAGAGTTTGTTCTTGGATTCCAAATCTCAACTTGTGCTACATGTGTAACTCAAGGTAATTATCACCTGTATCTTCATGTAATGCAAGTTAGAACGTAACGTGACAGAACAAGCCTTGTTTCCTATATTGCCCCCCTTTTCTATGAACTGGGGACTACAGCTTATGTTTGATTATTCGCTTACTGACTGACCTTTACCCTTTATAGGTCTTCTGCACTTTTAATCTCTCCAAAACTGCATACTGCAAATAACGGACCCTAAACGCAGCTGATTACCCACTAACTAAAGAGGTAAGCAGACTTAAGAACTCCTGCAAGCCAAAGGAAAGGCTTCCTCACATATTAATTGCAAAGTGACCCCACCATAATAAACCGTCAGTAGTCAATACATAATAATACAATAGAAAGTCAGTGACTATAATACTTCTCTCTCCATTTTAATGCAATAACCGACAAAACAAAGTTTAAAGCTTGGTAGCTAAATCATTAAGTTTATTTACTGTTTCAATATTTTAAGTTTAAGCCTATATATTTGGTATCTAGATTTGGACCCCAACCAAAGAATTACATATACATCAAACCTTCGCTGTATAGCAATTCAATCACAGAGGCCTCTGTCAAATAGTCAAAGCAATAAAAAAAAAAAAAAAAGAGGGAGACAGTGGTGACAGTGATGAACTCTTTTAAGGGTAGATCACTGTGTATGATGTATTTAAGAGTTATGGTCCCTGATTATGGAATCCGCAGGTGACCAGGTCCAGCCTGAATTTAATGATGAAATAAACTTGGTTCTACATTCTAGCACATCTAAAATATTTCTAATAAGCAGACTTGGGTAAAATGTCAGATAAAATGCAATTTATACATACAGAAATATTACATGTTGTTAAAAAAAGTCTGTCATAGAGAATTTGCAAAATGACTTCCACATTTAACCAAGGAATATATTCAAATAAAATATTCTCATCCTGAACATATGTAAATAAGAGCTATGTATGTTAACTGAACTCCTTTCTTTTTCTTTTCCTTATACAAACTGAAATACTTACAGCAGTAACAATTTGCTGAAAAGTTTCAATTGCAAAAAAATTAAAGTGTTCCCCAATTTCTGCTTAATAAATCACAACAAACTGAACTGACTTGCATGTGCATTACCTAAACAAAAACAAAACAATTCATCCATTGGTTTTTGTATAGGATTGCATTTTATTTCATCAAGAGAAGAAGAACAAACTTGTGAAAAATATTAATTTTCTGACTGCAAGAGAAACTAAATCTTAGCAAAAAAAAAAAAAGTTTTTATAATCTTGGATATTTAACTATAAAGAGGGAGGAATCTGTCATTGACATGTAAAAGATAACATCATGTGACAAATACATTAAAAACTAGATTCTCACAAAAATTGTAATCTTAAATTAATGAATTAATTAAATCGTTCCCTGAAATTTGGCACGACTACCCGATTTCCTAGGGAACTAAATATAAAGACACATATACTTCAATATATTAATGCCTCATATTTAATCAAGGTAAAAACAGCTGAAGATGGAATATAATAGTACATAAAACTACATAATCTTAAAAGACATTAACTTCTAATTAAACTACCAAGTCTGCGTCACAAAGCATTTTGATGTTTGACAATTTAGAGTTTATAGTCTATACAGTATTGTACAGTAACAGATTCCTGTGGGGCATAACCAAACTACACTGTCAAGACTACTCAGGTAAGACATTACCAGACTGTAGGAAGGTAACCGACTACTTCTTGGGACATAAGAGAAAAATACTGATTATAATAATGACTTGAACAACTGGGCATCTTTCCATTTTTTACCAGTGAATCGGCAAGATTTTACTTTTTCAATATTTTCCCTAGGCATTACATTTATAATTTCAACAAAATATCAATTATAATATTTTTGTCAATTTACAATAGGTTTGGGCCGAATTTTACACTTTGAACTGTCTCTCCACACACATAAATGTAATAAGGGATTATTGTCTCTCCACACATATAAATGTTATCAGGGATTATTGTCTCTCCAAACATATAAATGTTATCAGGGATTATTGTCTCTCCACACATATAAATGTTATCAGGGATTATTCAGGGGAAGATTTTGCAAGATTTGCTTCCCCACCCCCTTAAAATCTTCATGAAATCTCCAAAATGAGAGAAAAATCCCTAGAAGACAATCATGCAATTATCTCTTATATTTCTTCTTCAAGGTTTTAATTGATTTACCTAAATGCTGAAAAAAACAACTTTTAAGCAAAATGATTATGATGCTTACTTAAATGTCCAACAAAACCTCTTCATAAAATGTTATAATGCATGTAGACAATACCGTACACATTTTCCATAAAATTATCATTAAAAATCAAACATATAAGAAAACTCAAATTTCCAAGTATGTGGCTGGGTCTTTTTTTTTTTTTTTTTTTAAACACAGTACATGTATTACACAAAAGCTGACAGGGAGGCAGTGTGCTCAACTATTCTCTGTGCTTTATAGTATAAAAAAAAGCCATGCTGATTCTTTCAAGGGCCATGTATCTGTCAAAATACATATAGTGTCTGAACAAGTATACAAAGTATCAAAGCAATAACATGACTTTGAAATATTTAATGGTTTTTTTTTATATGGTCACAAAGGGGAATTATTCCATTAAAATCCATGTTAAAGTTATGGGCATGTAAATTTAAATTTTATGGTGAATATCAGAAGATAGATGCAAAACCTTAACCTTGAGTGTTACGCCGACGCCAGGGTGAGCAGCTAGGATAGCTCTCACTATTCTTTGAATAGTCGAGCTAATAACAAAACTGTTTTCTTACATAAAATAAAACTTAAAATGAAAAGAAAGGAAAACTTCTAACAAGTAAACAAGTTAACTAAATACTATAAGAAAAACATATTCACCTTGAAGGCTCTCACTAAAACAAAAATATATTCACCTTGAAATATTTCACTAACTACCTATAAATCATACCAATGATTGAATTATATAAACTAAGCTCCACTATAATCAATCATTCTTCTCCTCATTCCCATCCTTTTCTTCAACATCATTGGTATTATCCATTTCATCTACATTTGCACTAGAATTTTCGTCCACAGCGTTTTCATCAACTGCATCAAGTAATTTTATTCTTTCATCTACATTTTCCTCTACAACCTTCTGATCTGCCTTTACTTTCCCTTCACCATCTTCCTTACCAATCAGCTTGGTTCTTTCATCACTACCATCATTATCAGCATCCTCAACAATTATATCATTCACATCAACACCATTTGAAGACTCTTTCCCTTCCCTACCATCTTCAGCAATACCGGATTTCTCATTCTCTTCTCTAGACTCCTTTGCAGAACCATTAACATTATCATTGACTTCTGGCAACAGCTTGGCTTTCTCCCCATCTTTTTCATCATCACCATCATCACTTGATTCCGAGGAACTTGAACTGCTACTTTCTACTTTTTCATCTTCTTTAGTTCTTTTCACCTCCATTTTCTCATCAATGGGCATCGAGACATCATGAGGGGTTGCTCCAATAATGTTTGCTTTTGCTCCAGATTTCCTCTTATTGAAGGCTGTCTCAGCTATTTCAAGGAGGACTCTAGTCTCCGCCTTGCCTGTCTGCTCGACAAGCTTGCGGAACATCCCGTTGGATTTTTGAAGAAGAAGATGAGGGGCATCAAACTCTGCAACTCGACCTTCATTTAGAATCTGCAAGACGGAAATACAGACATTACAGACATAAAACTGACTTAAGCAAACTCTGACACAGCAAATTACCACTTGTAGTATTTTACATTATGGGAATGATACTAAGGAAGACTAGAAACATTCCTCTTTTTTAGAATAAATAGTTCTGCCCTATGGTCCTATAACCAATTAGTTCATAATTATACTTGTGAGACACTGGTCAATTTCTGAGTACACTCGTGTAAAAGTTATGCAAAATACCCTCCTGTGCAACGGTCACTGTTCAGAATGGCGATTTTCACGTTTTAGCATGTGGCCTTTATACATATATATATATATATACTCGATAAATTAATATTGTCAACATTGTACAACATTTAACCCTTTCCCTCATATAGACTCATTTTGACGCACTCAATAGGTACCACATAAAGCCTGATCTGCAGAAAACCACAGTTAAACCTTACCAAATTTAATTATAAAATCTCATTTCCAGACCACTGAGGAGCAGCGAACAGCATAAAACCTGATCAGCCTGCGAGTTACTCGCAGGCTGATCTGGTTTTATGCTGTTCGCATAGGTCTTTTCATGGTGTCCTCTATGAGGGAAAGGGTTATAATGGGCTTACCTGAACACTGAAAATATTTTTTACTTCTTTTAATGTTTTCATCATGCCACACTTGTTTGAATTGGGAAGAAATCATTACAAATAGTGTTTCAAGATTTTATATTTGAACCCATTATGATTTCTCTCTGATTTTGATCTGTAGCAAAAACCTGTTAACTGGTATGTATTTAGAAATGTAGAAACTTTATTTTCTGTATAGGTTTAAGTAACAAATGAAAATAGGACAATCATAGTGAC
>CM037793.1:25394417-25444417 GCA_021229015.1 Solen grandis | reverse complement strand
CTGTAAGTTGAGCTATTAGAATCACCCTGTGTCCGTCATCGTGCGGTGTGCGTCGTCATTCATAGATACAACTTTTGAAGTATTTGGAAGTATGTTATGTAAATTAAAGGATAAATGTAATTAAATTTGGGAGATTTAATCATGCAGTATTTATGTCGCTTTATTATTGACGAATTCCGTCACATCCGTCAACTGTTCTTGGCAGATCTTTCTCTGTCACTGGTTTGGTGCTGGAACATCAAAGACTATATAAACTTTAATGCATTCGTTTTGGAGGACAATAAAACTTAAAGATTAGATATAGTATTAGAGATTTTGATTTATTAGAGCCTTAATTTTCCATTAAATACTTCTTTATTAATTTAAGTGTTAATCTGCTCTATGGAATAGAGTTAAATCTTAATTGAGAATAGCTTTTTATCAATCGTTCAAAGTAGAAAAAAATATTTAATAAGTTTAACTTCAGTTTTGTCTGTGAGGTAAGAAGCTCTAGGTACATGGTATTATGAATTTTAACATTATTTAGTAAAGTATATTATACATCATTTGTGTGAGATAGAATGTGCATTTAATTATTTATTGATCTGTTGAATATTGCTGTTATAGCGAGAAAGAATTGTTGAGAAGTATGACATCTATAAGATTTTTGTTTGCACACATTTGGCTGTCAGTTGTGATGGAAAGAAAGTATTCAGTGGGTGTAGTGATGAGGGATTAGTTTGTACAGATCAACTAGACAATCACTTATACACAAAAACATGCAAATATTGAGGATTGTTTCCGCGTATGTCTTGATAATGGATTCAGCCGGTTTGTTTGTGGATACAATTCCGACAATGTGGGTCAGGTCTCAGAAGGAGGAGATTATGAACAGATTTAACAGATTATGTCACCCAAAATCTGTGTGTTTTGATCCATTTAGAGTACATGATATTGGTATAAATTCAGCTGTGTTATGCTGATTTTCTTTAACATGAGTATAGTCATGTTACTTACCTTTCAAATGTCGATGAACATGATTTCCATTTTAATGCTGTGTTTTTCTATTCTTTAGCCTTTTTAGCTTGACTATTCGAAAAATATGAGAGCTACTGTAGTCGCCATTGTTTCGGCATTGCAGCTTTTGGCTAAAAGTTTGCATGCAAGTTACTATCAACCTTATATCTCAATAACCATTTATGGTCCATGTATTGACATGAAAGTTTATAGATATGTTCAGAGGCATCAGACAACCAAGGTAGATAACTCTTGACTGAATATAAATTATGGCCCCTTTTTAACTTAGAAGTTTTGGTTAAAGTTTTGCATGCAGTAGAAAATTTGGTTAAAGTTTTGAGTGCAAGCTATTATTCAGCTTGTATCTCAATAACCATTCAAAGGGGCGTCAGACAACCTAGGTAGATACCTAGGTAGTATCTCTTGATGGAATATATTACAAATTATGGCCCCTTTTAGATATTTTGGTTAAAATTTTGCATGCAAATACTCTTATTCTTAAATCTCAGAATCCAGGCACTGGAATGATTTGAAACACCCTTAATATGTTTAAGGGTATCATTTATCAAGGTAGGTAACTTTTGTTGGAATATAGTGCAAATTATGGACCCCTTTTAACTTAAAAATTTTGGTTAAAATTTTGCATTCAAGCTACTATCCAGCTTATATTCCAGAAATATTTATGATATTGACTAGAAAGTTAGGAGTGTATTCAGGGGCATCAGAAAACCAAGAAGGATAACTTTTGGACAATTTAATACAAATTCTGGTCCTTTTCTAATTTGGATACTTGGTTAAAGTTTTGCATGCACAGTGTTATTATGCTTATGTCTCAGTAACTAGGCATGGGATTCAGATTTAATACTTCATAAAAATATTAAGGGGCATCAGACTATCAAGGTATATCATTTTGACTATTATTATATACAGGGTATGTGAAGGGCAAGAATTGAAATAGATTTCATTTGATTTACCAACAAGCATTTTGAATGGTCGAGCGTGCTGTCCTCTGACATCTCTTGTTATTGATCAAACTTTATATGAGTGTATGCTAACAGTAAAAATGATGACAAATATCTCTCGAAGAATGATTTACATACAGGAATCAACAATATTAAATAGAAAATTTACGAAGAAACAATTTGTTTATAGATTCATTTGTTGTACATGTACTGAGTGTTTAAGGATTGCAATCATCCATCGGATGGGTTCCGGAAAATGCTTTTTAAGGTGAACTGTTATCAAAATTGTAAAATAAAAGTAGAATTAACCATAAAATACATATTGGACGTAAAACTCTAGCTCATGTTCAGGATTTCAGTCATATAGCGATGTCCAGCTAATTACAGGTGGAGGATGACCCCGAATGCACGGAGGCATCCAGGTAGAACCACCGACCTACCGCAAGCCAGCTGGAAGGACACATAAGAAAAGAATCAGACTCATACGTAAATAATAATAATATCTTTCACTATAAAAGATAAAATATCATGACAATTGTAATAACGTTTTCCCGCATGCAAGTTTTTTATGTTAATATGACTATTAATAACCTGTGTGGCACAATGATACTAAAGAGTAGCGTATATTCCTGTTTGAGTCTGACTGCCGTGGTATAGGCGAGGATTAAAAAAAAATGAAATGAAATTTACATATTTTAGGTCACAGTCTTTTCTATTATTTTCTTATCTTATTTAAAGTAAAACGCTTGGCACAAACACACTAGATCCGGATTTTGTATCCGCATAATAGCACCGTACCAAACTTAGGTCCAAGATCGAGGAAAACAGGATGAGAGGTAAAATGCAATAAAAACAAAATTTTCGAATGAAATTTGCACAGATGTTGTAAAATGTTATTTTGAAGCAACTTGTGAAATTTCATTTAAATACGACTTGAAATAACACGGATGGCGTCCTCAAACCCCGGACGGCGTCAAGTTCCCCACCGGTGAGGTATTGCAGTGAATTTTGAAAATAAATTTAAACACACACACACACACACACACACACACACACACACATATATATATACAAATTAAATTTGCACGATATTATAAAGCTCTTGGTGAAATTTTATACCTATACGACCTGTAATAAAGCGGGTGGCGCTATAGAACCCTGGATGGCGCATAATCCTGGATGGCGGGTTTAAGTAGGACCTAGGACATCGTCTTTGTAATGATTCCAAGTACTGGGATCTACATCGTATAATGTTCAGATTAAGATTCAAACATCAAATTGAGAAAATATTGTTACGTCATGTTATTGAGGCTCCCCATGGGGAATTTCAAAGAAAGAAAAAGTAATTCTGAAAATTAAATGTGATAGAATAACTTGAAATAAGTAAAACATTGATTTTGTTGTTAGATATTATTGATTTTTAGTTATGACCATAAAGAATATACTGTTTTCTATGACAATACAAGTTTACAAATAAATCCTCTATGTCATGTCATTCTATGATACTATAATTGCATGTCCTTAATGGTAGAGTCCGTCAAACGTTGCGAAATGGTGTATTTAAGCAGTATTTCAAAGAAGACGATTTCAGCGAAATGCATTGAAGTTTGCATGGTGATATAGATTGTTTAAGGGATAAAACATCCTCTCTGTAGTATATGACTGTATGTTGAATAAGAATTCTAAAGATAAAGATAGAAACTTCGCGTGTTCCACGGCAAATCTTTAAAGATGAAAAATACATAGATTTAAGGACACATGTCTAATCCAGAGGATGAAATAAAAAAAAAAAGGAGGTCAGCAACGTGAGGGAGGACCTAAGGGAGGCAGAAAAATAATTATGGAGAGCCTTGCGGAGAGAGAGAGAGGTTATAGATAAAAAGACATATTGCTTTTTAACGGAGGAGAACGGTTGATTTAAAAAGTACATATTTTTTGTCCGTGGCTGTGTGGTTAAATCACTGATTTACTATCACTTATATAGCCCCTCACCGTTGTGAGTGTAGTCCTAGCTTTTTTTTAATGTAAGGAAGTCTTGGCTTGCAGTAATCAGCCACAGATCACCCGGAATCCGTAATAAAGCTTTTTGTCGCTATTAACAGTTAAACTTGATATGACTAAATGTATATACCGCAATAAACTCCAAAAACAACATTTTGCAAAATTTTACTGTCCTTTCCTTTTCTATAATTCACTCAAATGTTAAATCTGCGCCCCCTCCCCTTCACTCTTTCTAGCATTCCACACATAGAAAATAGTTCCTGTATTGCAATTTTTTTTGAGAGAGAATCATGACAAAAAAACAAAAACAAAACAAAAAAACAAACGAACTAATTAAACCTTGCATATAGGTCATTGTGTTAATTTTAAGGTAAAAAAGGGATGAACGTGTCATGGTATAACACTCAGTTTATTCGTCAGATATCCATATATATGTACCTACTACATACCTTACCAAATCCTTTTTATAACACAGTATAATACTATATCGTGAAATACCATGCCATTCATGTCATTATAAATAAGCAAGATGAGATTGATATTTATACAGTTTTATTTATTTATTTCAAAATATCAAATAATATATATATATTTTTTGCACTGCGTCTAAAGTGCTACAATTTATTACTTAAAATTTCCCTTACAATACTTTTTCTAATTCATCTTAAACGTCGAATGCAGTAATAACTTTATGATTTACACCAGTCTACCCTTTACAGGACCTCCTTGTTTCGTTTTCCTATATGGATGCATGTACATTTCCTACGAAGCGCCATATTGATAAAAATGCGTTCGAATGTTTTGGACGTGATTTATATTGGTTATGGGGTGTTAAATAGTTTGGATTAACTAACACAAGGTGTGTACTTATTCTATTGCACGTATTCTGTTGTACTTATTCTATTTAATACATATTTATTCGAAAATGTAAACAATCATAAAATATTGCCATGGAAGACTAGTTAACATGACTTAGTGATGACGTCGGGGGAATTTCCACCTACTTTTGTTGTACAGATTAAAATGCTGACTTTGAAGAACAGTCTGTACTTTTAGGCACGTTTAGATGCAGGAATAATAAGTTCATGACATGTGTCCCCTCGCATTTTCCATATCGAAGTAATTTCCAGGAGGAAAACGCCTGACCTTCAGTGGAAATCGAACATCTACATGCTACATCGAGTACATGATCTGTATAGACAAAGAAGGAAACATTACACTGTTCAATAGAATTTTTAAAGCATGATTATAGAGAATCATAAAAGAAACATTTTTATTGAAAAAATGGGGGTCACCGTCCTAATTTTTGAGTTATCTGCCCTTGAATATAATATTTTAGTACTTAGTAAATGACCCCATTCAGAACATGCTGCTTTCGTTTTTATGAAAATCAATTTATATCAACAATGCTAGACAATAACGAATTTTAAGGGCGTTGTTTCTCAGCATATAATAACAATGAAAACAACAAACTAGTATTAATTCATATTGATTTATTATTGTTGATGTAACGTTACGGGTGATATAAGAATCATTTTGTCCGTCCGTCTGTCCTATTTTTCTGTACGGTCTATAAGTTGGTAACACTCTGACCTTGGAGGTTCAGGCTAGACACAAAGTTTGTTTATTTTAACCAGAGGTGTATAATGACCTTGACCATTAGCCAAGATCACGGTCACAGAGTTAAGTTTTAAATTGTTTCTGCCTTTTTAAACTTGTATCCTGTTCACCATAGACGCTCATACAACACAAATGTTGCTTATGACATAAGGGTGCGTAAGGGCCAGTGATGACTTTGTCCCAAGGTCATTAGCTCAAGGCGAATTCTAAATTGACAGTCGCATAAATTAGTAATCGATTGTTTTGATAAAGGTAGTACCTCACACACTGTTTATGACCAGGGGGTATATAAAGCCCTTGGCCATTTTCATGTGCAAGGTTGAGGTCACATGCCTTGGAACTGCTTAAATTGCATTTCACTGTACTTTACTGTGTTATTTCCCTAGGTTACTAGGTCAGGGACAAAGCTATATATATACATTTGTCCAAGTGCTGTACTTGGTATTCATCACTTGAAAAGAAAAGAAAAACGAACATGTCTGTAATTGATACTAGGAATTGATGCGTGGTACTTTTCACTTCTTATCTATTTTATATACAACAGAAAATGGCTACTGCAGAATTCTCAAGCGAGGAGACGTTTGAATACAAATGCACTGCTGTGTGTGGAAAGAAAAAACTGGTGAAAGAGGCTGTGAAGACATGTCAGGATTGTAAGAAACACTTCTGTACGTCATGCTTGGAGGTCCACAACAATCTACTTGACGATCACAACATAGTGGAACCGTCAGTTTTGGTTTCCCCAAAGCCCATTTCATTGCCGACGGAAGAATGTAAAAAGCACGCCGGAAAGATGATCGACTTCTGGTGTGTTCAACACGATGTTGTTGGCTGTGTTAGCTGCGCTTTCTTTGAACACAGGTATATTCAATCGAATTTCAGTTTCATATCAGATAAATAGTTAAGTTATGTAAATTAAGAAGGAATTTGTCTCTAAGTTTTTAACATGAGTTCAATATCTTCTGATACTTACTTTTACAGAAAAAGATAATACACATTCTTTTGAAATAAGAGAGCAATAAGTAACACTTTACCTTAGAGACTAAAATCGAACTTATTTTGTTACTTCCCTTTCATGTTCAAAACATTGCGATAGTAAACTCTAGTACGGGACCTTAAGCTATTAGAAAATACAACCCTTATTAAGGAAATACGGCAATGTGGTATTGCTATGATCTAACTGTTTTAACATGCCAACGTCAGTTTTGAGTCATTTCTGGACTTCATCTAAACGAAATGGATAAAGTGCTGCATCACAGATACCACACTGCCTACTTAAGTAATAGAATTACCATATAACCAAACATATAAGCTTGGGCACAACTTGTATGTGATATCAAGTGCGTTAAACCAGTAACAGTTGAAAGACCTAGGCCTGTCGAAACCGGGTTTCGAACCAACGATCCCCCATTAACTCTCTAACGACTCGGCCTTCGGGACCGATGGTGTAATTTGTCTTTATATACATATTCAATATCAGACGGATATCAATTAACCAGCATACTAACAATTAAAAATTACATCTGCTTAAATAAACTTAGTTCTTCAACTGTCGTATAAGAATTATATATAAATTTTTGTAACATTATCTTTAAAGGACATGCAGAATGGTCAAAGATATTAAAATGGATATTATAGACATATTCAAACAAGAAGAACATGACTCAGTGATGACTGAACTGAATAACAACTTGGAGTATCTGAAGGGCAGACAGTATTTTCTGAACGGAGATAAAGAGAACCTTTTTATTGAGAAGAACGCACAACTTAAACAGATAGAACAACATACACGGAAACTTATCTCAATGATAAAGGCATTAGAAAAAAAATCTAAAGATGAGGTGGTTGCTCAATTCAAAGAACTTGAGGATGTGATAAAGAAAGTTTCTGACAAATGCATAGACTATGAAGAAAACATCAGACAATGTCTGCAACAGTTGGATTCATCAACCGACAATAAGCCCCAGATCTTCATCAACATGAAGAGGGCGCAGCAGACTATCAAACTCACGGACAAATACTGCCGGGAACCAGTTGTTGGAATCAATACTTTATTCTTCAAGCCGGACCCCAGAATTGAGGAACAAATAGCTGGATCCCAATCCCTAGGAACCAGCAGCATTATATTGCGTAAATATGAATTAAAACACAAACAGGAGATCAACGTGAAGATGAGTGATGACTCTAAAGATTGCAATATAGATGGTTCCTGTTTGCTTCCAGATGGATCTCTGGTTGTAACAGATTGCGAGAACAAGAAACTGAAACATGTGGACATTTCCTCTTCTTCTGTGATAGACTCCTGTACAGTGCCCGGTGAACCACATGGTGTATGTTGTGTTGGACAACAGGAGTTAGCCGTGGCTTTGTATGACCAGAAAATACAGTTTGTTACTCTGGGGGGGAAAATGGTATTGTCCAGAAATTTTGATGTATATCATATCTGTTGTGGGATTGCTTATAACAATGGTGAATGTACATTTCCGATAAAGATGAAACTATTTTTGTTTACAATTTGCAAGGGTCGTTGCTGAGAACAATGTCCAATATAACATCTTCCTTTTGTGATAAGTTGGCTGTCAGTGGGGATGGAGAGAAAGTTTTCAGTGTCTGTGGCGAGGGTGGATTGGTTTGTACAGACCGATTGGGCAATCACCTATACACAAAGACATATGAAAGTGTTGAAGATTTTTGCGGCGTATGTCTTGATAACAGATCCAGTTTGTTTATCTGTGGGCACGTTTCTCACAACGTTGTACAGTTGTCAGAGGGTGGGGAGAAAGTGATGGAAA
This sequence comes from Solen grandis, assembly GCA_021229015.1. NCBI lineage: Eukaryota > Metazoa > Mollusca > Bivalvia > Adapedonta > Solenidae > Solen > Solen grandis. The sequence goes on along the minus strand of CM037793.1, from coordinate 25,436,046 downwards.
TTGTGAACAGCTCTGACGGAGTATGCTGTCCGAATACACTGTGTTTTGACACATGTCGGCAGAGGCTTCTTGTAACACAAGACTCAAATATTGTTCTTGCATTGGAACTAGTTTCAAACTATAACCCTGAAACGGAGAATGATTCTTAATTATATTTATATAAAATGATACAAACTATGTCAATGAAAATCTAATCATTATAATTATTGTTTTATGCGATTTTCAATGTTTAATTCCATGTATGAAAATGTTAAGATCCCTATACATAAAATTTTCACCTTCTGTTGTTAATTTGCTTCAAAAGTAAAACGGAATGTTGTCTTTTCAGTCCACACATTTAATGACAAAGCAAGCACTTAAACATTTGAGCAGATATCCGTATCAAATCATAATCATGATTTTACTTGATTACATACCGTTGCATTGTTTCAAGAATGAACGTTTTCTTGTATGGAGAACTATATCAACTTGCGTTATTCTCTATAGTTTACCCATTTACTATATTCATGCACAGCAAACTGCGGTATTGAGAATTGATGCTTGATATGCTCGGAAGATCGCAAGTCTTGGAGGCCGGAAAATATTTTCAGTTAAACCCCGTCTGTTTCTCCCCACAGAGACTGAATAAACCGCGAATAATTTGTGGTTCTCGATTAATCGGTCTTCTGGTTAGAGCAGTTTTCCTGTATCGTTTAATTGCATAGTAAATTCCTTTTCGAATAATTAGCAATCCAATTATTGCTTTTCCGACATCGTTCGTGTAATTAAATAATTTATTTGACGCAAATTTTACGCAGTGATTCGAGATTCCTTATGTGTACAAAGTACAGAAAATAAAAGAGCAATATTCTTTTCAGATAGAAGACAGGGTTGTTAGAAGAAAAAATGAGTTGAAAAAATATTGGAACTTTATATGTGTTATCCATTATTTAAGGATTTTCATACTATAGAAATGATCCAACTTAAAAGAAAAATAATTTCGGTTAAAGAATTATTTATAGATTCTCATAGCGGAAGATGAAAATATTAAAACACGCATTGTATTTATGTTTGTAATTTTATTAAATAAATAAATATATATATATATATATATATATATATATATATATATATATAAACCAATTACATTTGCACGATAGTATAAAGCTCTTGGTGAAATTTTATACCTATACGACCTGTAATAAAGCGGGTGGCGCTATAGAACCCTGGATGGCGCACAATCCTGGATGGCGGTTTTTAGTAGGTCCTACTAAAAACCGCCAACCAAGATTAACTTCGCACCAATGGAGCCGGGCTGAAAATTGACGTCTTTGTAATGATTCCAAGTACTGGAATTTACATCGTATAATATTCAGATCAAGATTAGACGTAAATCGAAAAAAATACTGTTACGTCATGTTATTGAGGTTCCCCATGGGGAATTGCAAAGAAAGAAAAAGTAATTCTGAAAAAAATGCGATAGAATAACTTGAAATATATAAAACATTATATTTTGTTGTTAGATATTATTATTTTTTTTTTTGTGACCATAAAGAATATACTGTTTTCTATGACAATACAAGTTTACAAATAAATCCTCTATGTCATGTCATTCTATGATACTTTAATTACATGTCCTTAAGGGTAGTCCGTCAGACGTTGCGAAATGATGTATTTAAGCAGTATTTCAAAGTAGACGATTTCAGCGAAATGCATTGAAGTTTGCATGGTGATATAGATTGTTTAAAGGATAAAACAACCTCTCTGTAGTATATAACTTTGTGTTGAATAAAAATTCTAAAGATTAAGATAGAAACTTCGCGTGTTCATGGCAGATCTTAAATGATGGAAAAAACATAGATTTAAGGACACATGTCTAATCCAGAGGTTTAAATTGAAAAAAGAGAGTAATAATTGCGACCCAGAAAAAAGAAAATCGCAAAATTAGGGAGAAACCTGAGGGAGGCTGAAAAATAAGTTGGGAGAGCCGAGAGAGAGAGGTTAATAGATAAAGAGACGTATTACATTTTACGGAAGAGAACTGTTGATTTTAAAAAATACATATTTTTTTAATCACTAATTTATTATCACTTATATTGCCTCTTACAGCTTTGAGAGTAGTCCTAGCTTTTTAGCTAGACTATTGGAAGAAGAAATTATGGCCCCTTTTTTACTTAGACATTTTGGTTAAAGTTTTGCATGCAAGATACTCTTATGCTTATATCTCAGTATCCAGGCATGCGATTGATTTGAAAAATCTTTAAAACGCTTAGGGGTATCATACTATCAAGGTGGATACTTTTGATGGAATATATTAGAAGTTATGGCCCCTTTTTTAACTTACAAATTTTGGTTAAAGTTTTGCATGCCAGGTACTTTCTTTCTTATATCTCAGTATCCAGACAAGGGATTGATTTGAAACATCTTTAATATGTTCAGGGGTATCATACTATCAAGAAAGATAATACTTGATGGAATATATTACAAATTATGGCCCCCTTTTAACTTAGAAATTTTGGTTAAAGTTTTGCATTCAAGCTAGCTACTATCTAACTTATATCTCAGAAATTGTTTATGGTATTGACTAGAAAATTAAGGCGTGTATTCAGGGGCATCAGAAAACCAAGGAGGATAACTTTTGGACTGAATTTTACACAAATTATGGCTCTTTCTTAACTTGGATACTTGGTTAAAGTTTTGCATGCACAGTGTTGTTATGCTTATGTCTCAGTAACAAAGCATGGGATTGATTTTAGACTTCATAAAATATTAAGGGGCATCAGACTATCAAGGTATATCATTTTTGACTATTATTATATACAGGGTATGTGAAGGGCAAGAATTGAAATAGATTTCATTTGATTTACCAACAAGCATTTTGACTTGTCGAGCGTGCTGTCCGCTGACAGCTCTTGTAATGTAAGGAAGTCTTCCTCTTGGCTTGCAGTAGTTAGTCAGAGATCACCCGGAATCCGTAATAAAGCTTTTTGTCGCTATTAACAGTTAAACTTGATATGACTCAATTAATGTTGATACGCAGTAAACTCCAGAAACAATTTACAAAATTTTGCTGTCCTTTCCTTTTCTATAATTCACTCAAATGTTAAATCTCCGCCCTCTCCCCCTTCACTCTTTCTAGATAGCATTCCACACATAGAAAGTACTTCCTGTATTGCAAAGTTTTGAGAGATAGAATCATGACAAAAAAAAAAAACAACAAAAAAAAACAAAAAAAGCAACAACAACAACAAAAAACACATAATTAAACCTTTCATATAGGTCATTGTGTTAATTTAAAGTTAGTGACTTATTTTACGACGCGTAGGGATACAACACTAATTGGATGTCGCTAAGGTTATCTTGATACCCCTTTATTAGGTCTGTAAACGAGCTAAAAAGAGGATTAAACACTCCCAGTTTATTCCTCAAATCTCCATATACATGTACCTACTATATACGTTTATATCTTACCAAATCATTTTGTTAACACAGTATAATAATATATCGTGACAGACCATGCCAATTCATTCTATTACGTTTGTTATTATGATAATCAAGATGAGATTGATATTCAAACAGTTTTATTTATCTATTTCATAGTATCAAATCATTTCTTTTGCACTGCGTCTAAAAATGCTAATTTTATTACTTCAAACTTCCCTAACAATACTTTTTCTTATACATCTTTAACGTCGCATGCAGTAATAAATTTATGATTTACACCAGTCTGCCCTTTACAGGACCCCCTTGTTTCGTTTTCTTATCTGGATACATGTACATTTCCTACGAAGCGCCATATTGATGAAAATGCGTTCGAGTGTTTGGGACGCGATTTATATTGGTTCAGGGGTGTTAAATAGTTTGGATTAACTAACACAAGGTGTGTACTTATTCTATTGCACTTATTCTGTTGTACTTAATCTATTTACTACATATTTATTCGAAAATGTAAACAATCATAAAATATTGCCATGGTATACTAACATGGCTTAGTGATGATATTGGGGAATTTCCAACTACTTTTGTTGTACAGATTAAAATGCTGACTTTGAAGAACAGTCTGTACTTTTAGGCACGTTTAGATGCAGGAATAATAAGTTCACAACACGGGTCCCCTCGCATTTTCCATATCGAAGTAATTTCCAGGAGGAAAACGCCTGACCTCTAATGGAGTTCGAACTCTGGACCTTTAAGGGCGTAGAGCTCTATACATATGTGACAGTTTGCTACATATTCTATATAGACAAAGAAGGAAAATTTTAACTGTTCAATAGATTTTTCTAAACTTTGCATGATTATTGTGTCGCCTGCATAGCATGGCAGACACATAGGGATCACTTTGTCCGTCGTCGTCGTCGGCGTCGTCGGCGTCACACTTTCTTGTCCGGAGCATAACTCGAAAAGTATTTGAGGTATCACCTTGAAACTTAAAACATGGATAGATCACATTGAGGTGGAGTGCAGTGCACAAGAATGATAACTCTGACTTTCGTATTTCCTGAGTTATTACCCTTTGTTGATTCTGAGATTTTATTTTTGTCCGGACCATAACTCAAAAAGTATTTGAGGTATCACTTAAATTGATTTTCAGTCTTAATTTTTGTCCAGGGCATAACTCAAAAAGTATTTGAGGTGCTGACTTAAAACTTTATAGATAGATAGATCTCATTGAAGAGGAGTGCAGTTCACATAAATGATAACTCTCACTTTCTTTTCTCCTGAGTTATTGTCCTTTGTTGATTCTCAGTCTTTATTTTTGTCAGGAGCATAACATAAAAAGTATTTGAGATATTGCTTTGAAACTTCATAGATGGAAAGATCTCATGGATTTGTAGTGCAGTGCATAAGAATGATAACTCTGTTTTATTTTCTGAGTTATTTCCCTTTGTTGATTTTCAGACTTAATTTTTGTCTGGGGCATAACTCGAAACGTATTTGAGGTGTTGACTTGAAACTTCATAGATCTCAATGGTCTGAGTGCAGTGCACATGAATGATAACTCTGTTTCTCTTTTTCCTTGAGTTATTGCCCTTTGTTGATACTCAGACTTCATTTTTGTCTGGAGCATAACACGAAAAGTATTTGAGGTATTACTTTGAAACCTCACAGGTGGAAAGATCTCATGGAGTGCATTGTGCAAGAATGATAACTGTTGTATTTTTGGAGTAATTTCCCTTTGTTTATTTTTTTGGATTTAATTCTTGTGTGGTGCATAACTTGTAAAGTGTTGCCTTAAACATTTATAGTAGATAGATCTCATTGGTCTGAGTGCAGTACACAAGAATGATAACTCAATAATGATAATGATGACTACAAACTTGCAACATATATATAATTAACGTCATAAGTGCTTAATGACGTCATAATTTTTCTTACAGTTAATGTTTTGAATTCATAGTCATTCTGACACTCCTCCGATGAAGACTGTATAGTCGAAAGTGCTCGGGAAAATTATTACATATTGCACTGTTTGAATATTTTATTCCCCCCCCCCCAAAAAAAAAATAAATAAATATATATATATATATATATATATATGTGTGTGTGTGTGTTATTTTGTACCTAACAAAATAGATTATGCTTTATCAATAATTTGTCAAAAGATCGATTTTCTAGTCAATTCTTTCATCAAACATGCTTAAATGCAGGCGACACAAGTGTTCCGAGGAACACCCACATCTAGTAGAGAATCATAAAAGAAACAATGTTTTGGAAAAAAATAATGGGGGTCACCGTCCTAATTTTTGACATATCTGCCCCTGAATATAATATTTTAGCACTTAGTTAATTGCCCCATTCAGAGCCTGCTGCTTTCGTTTTTATGAAAATCAATTTATATCAACAATGCTAGATACTAACGAATTTTAAGGGCGTTGTTTCTCAGCAAATGTTAAAAATAAAAACAACATACTAGTATTAATTTATATTGATTTATTATTGTTGATGTACGGGTGATATAAGAATCATTTTGTCCGTCCGTTTGTCCTACTGTTCTGTACGGTCTATAACTTGGTAACACTCTGACCTTGGAAGTTCAGGCTAGACACAAGGCTTTTTTTTTTAACCAGAGGTGTATAATGACCTTGACCATTAGCCAAGATCACGGTCACAGGTTGTGTTAAGTTTTAAATTGTTTCTGCCTTTTTAGCTCACCTGAGCACTTGTGCTCGGGTGAGCTTTTGTGATCGCCTTTTGTCCGTCGTGCGTCATGCGTCGTCAGGCGTCCGTCGTCCGTCGTCAACAATTGTTTGTGAACACTCTAGAGGCCACAGTTTTGGCCCAATCTTCATGAAACTTGGTCAGGATGTTTGTCTAATATATCTGGATGAGTTCGAAATTGGGTCATGTGGGGTCAAAAACTAGGTCTCCAGGTCAAATTCTAGAAAAACCTTGTGAACACTCTAGAGGCCACAGTATTGGCCCAATCTTCATGAAACCTGGTCAGGATGTTTGTCTACATTATATCTTGGATGAGTTCGAAATTGGGTCATGTGGGTCAAAATCTAGGTCACCAGGTCAAATTCTGGAAAAACCTTGTGAACAGTAGAGGCCACAGTTTTGGCCCAATCTTCATGAAACTTGGCCAGGATGTTTGTCTACATGATATCTCGGATGAGTTCGAAATTGGGTCATGTGGGGTCAAAAACTAGGTCTCCAGGTCAAATTTTAGAAAAACCTTGTGAACACTCTAGAGGCCACAGTATTGGCCCAATCTTCATGAAACCTGGTCAGGATGTTTGTCTACATTATATCTTGGATGAGTTTGAAATTGGGTCATGTGGGGTCAAAAACTAGGTCACCAGGTCAAATCTTAGAAAAACCTTGTGAACACTCTAGAGGCCACAGTTTTGGCCCAATCTTCATGAAACTTGGTCAGGATGTTTGTCTACATGATATCTCAAATGAGTTCGAAATTGGGTCATGTGGGGTCAAAAACTAGGTCACCAGGTCAAATCTTAGAAAAACCTTGTGAACACTCTAGAGGCCACAGTTTTGGACCAATCTTCATGAAACTTGGTCAGGATGTTTGTCTACATGATATCTTGGATGAGTTTGAAATTGGGTCATGTGGGTCAAAATCTAGGCCACCAGGTCAAATTCTGGAAAAACCTTGTGAACACTAGAGGCCACAGTTTTGGCCCAAGCTTCATGAAACTTGGCCAGGATGTTTGTCTACATGATATCTCGGATGAGTTCGAAATTGGGTCATGTGGGGTCAAAAACTAGGTCACCAGGTCAAATTCCACAGTTTTGGCCCAATCTTCATGAAACTTGGTCAGGATGTTTGTCTACATGATATCTCAGATGAGTTCGAAATTGGGTCATGTGGGGTCAAAAACTAGGTCACCAGGTCAAATCCTGGAAAAACCTTGTGAACACTCTAGAGGCAACAGTTTTGGCGCAGTCTTCATGAAATTTGGTCAGGATGTTCGTCTACATGATATCTTTGATGAGTTTAAAATTATGTCACTTCGGGTCACCAGGTCAAATCTTAGAAAAACCTTGTGAACACTTTAGAGATTACAGTTTTAGACTAACCTTTATGTAACTTGGTCAGAATGTTTGTTACATCAAATCTCGGATGAATTCAAAACTGGGCAACATAGGGTCAAAAATGTAGGTCACCAGGGCAAATTTTAGAAAAATCTTGTGAACACACTAGAGGTCTACATTTTTTTTCCCAGTCTTCATTTAACTTGATATGAATGATGACTGCATGAATTCCCAGTTGAGTGCAAATTCAGGTAGGATCAAAATGTAGGTCACTTAGTCAAATGTTAGAAAAACACTTTAGATGCCAGATTTTTTGTCATTTTGCCTAACACAGCCATCTTAATCAGGTGAGCGACACAGGGCCATCTTGGCCTCTTGTTAACCTTGTATCCTGTTCACCATAGATGCTAATACAACACGAATGTTGCTTATGATATAATGGTGTGTAAGGGCCAGTGATGACTTTGTCCCAACGTCATTAGCTCAAGGCGAATTCTAAATTGATAGTCGCATAAATTAGTTGTTATGATAAAGGTAGTACCTCACACGCTGTTTATAACCAGGGCATATATGAAAACCTTGACCCATTTTCATGTACAAGGTTGAGGTCACTTGCATCGTAAATGCTTAAATTGCATTTCAATGAACTTGACTGTGATATTTCTTCTAGGTTACTAAGTCAGGGACAAAAGCTTTGTATATACATTTGTCCAAGTGCTGTACTTGGTATTCATCATAGCTTTAAACAATCTGGAAAAGAAAACAAAAACGAACATGTCTGTAATTGATAATTGATGCGTGGTACTTTTCACTTCTTATCTATTTTATATACAACAGAAAATGGCTACTGCAGATTTCTCCAGTGAGGAAACATTTGAATACAAATGTACTGCTGTGTGTGGCAAGAAAAACCTGGTAAAAGAGGCAGTGAAGGCATGTCAGGATTGTAAGAAACAATTCTGTATGTCATGCTTGGAGGTCCACAACAGTATGCTTGACGATCATAACATAGTGGAACCGTCAGTATTGGTTTCCCAAAAGCCGATTTCATTGCCGACGGAAGAATGCAAGAAGCACGCCGGGAAGATGATCGATGTATGGTGTGTCCAACACGATGTTGTTGGCTGTGTTAGCTGTGCTTTCTTCGAACATAGGTAAACGTACATACGGTATAATCAATCGAATTTCAGTTTTATTTCAGAGAAATAGTTAAGTTGTGCAAATTAAGGAGTATGTCGTAAGGGCGATAACTACAGTTTTTTACTTCCATAGATTTTCTGATTTTCACATATTTTATGTAAAATAAATGCACTAATTACAAGAATCGAAAATTAGAAGTTGCCCTAAATATGTGGCCATTCAGAAGCTCTGAAAATTCAAATTTATCCACGATTTATTTCAATAGAACACCTTTCCATTTTCTATCTTAAATGTACAAAATAGAACGATGTTTCAAGTACGCATGTGCAAAAAACTCCGCCTTCAGGGCGTTGCTTTTTGATGACATACTCGGTTCTGTTCAACCGTTCGTCTGAACTGCATTTTTTTCTCGGCCAAAATGATATTACAATTGTGATCATACATAAACAGTAAATTCCAGGCTTTCTTTCTTCTTGTCTTTCACACCTCTCTCTCCTTCCAAGTAACTAACGTATTTTCTTTCATGCTTTTGCACAAATATTCATCCGTTTTTTATTCGTTTCTTGCTCCCATCATAATTTTAACTGTCAGACACTGTGAAAGATACGGACACGAATCTCGCCTCCAACGGGATTCGAACCAACAACCTCTGGTTCAGTGACCCGCCGTTTTACCACTGCACGGCGCTTCTTTTATGCTAGAAAAAGACAACAAATTATAGGAAATGACACCGATCGCATCGCACTATCTACGGTGTGTTAAGTATCATAAATTCCTCGTAAAATTATTTAGATTGAAGATCAAATCGACATGTATTAGTTATCGTTTATATTTTAAATTTAATGTAATTCATCGCAAGCAGCGCGAAGCGGTTCGCTGCGACAAATCCATAAAATTTGAAATATAAACGATAACATATATACAGTTTGTCACGTACGCCATACAGCTTTGCCTTTGACCTCGTGTTATCAACTCCCGGTTGATTGACAGCACACGTGATGGTTCAGAGTCAGTATCACTAGGTACATTTAATAAGGCTACATGCAAAACATGACGTAAAAATCCGCCGCAGCATTTAGCCCCGATATTACGTAGGTTGCATACACTCATATTTCTCCATATCAAGACATCACGGATCATTTTATGCAATATATTTTTTCAAATTTTAAACGTAATGGAAGCACAAGTCGGACAAACTGTAATAAACATTAATTCAAATTTGCTGCCATCCTTCGTCGCCTGTTAATGTCTTAGCAGTAAATGATAGTTATAGCATCTTGAAACTTATATTCAGTACTGGTCCATTATATCGAAAAGGGGAGACGTTTCTCATCTATCGCTTACATTTGAACTGAAAGATGTTGATGTAACATGAAACCCCCCTAATTGTCTGCACAGAATGTTATCGTCTATTTCGATGTCTAACAGCTTATTTTCCCGCCTGCCGCTCAGTCGAGAAACATCTGATTGACAGAGAATATGGTATATGAATAGTGTGTCCCGGCTTCAGTGCAATGGATTGAAGTTGAGCCGGGAAACTTCTAAGTAGGATAGAGTATATTAAGACATTTCTCCAGACAGTAGAGGCCTACGCTCGCTAAGCTTTCTTCTGTCTTCTGTTGTCTGTAGGAATGTCTTAATACACTCTATCCTATACATAGAAGACCATGTCACCATGGTACATTGATATTTCCATGGTAACCGTTTTAATAAATAGGTAAATGATATACTTCTCGCGAAAACTTGGAAATATATATATTAAATCTACATATTAAAAAAACGCAAATATGAACAGATAATTCGTGACAGTTTTCTTAATCGGATTAAATGGTATTCTCTGATACACAATTTTACAGAAATATATACAGGTGACCTCTTTTTTTTCATTGTTTGGTAAAGAAATCATTTACAAGAAAAATGGAAAGAATCTACTGACGTTTTTTGTTTTGTTTTTTGTATTTTATTGCCATGGAAGTAGTAAGGGCATCTCTTTAGGGCCAAGACTGCGCATGCGCAGGAGTGACGTCATCAGATTATTTGCGCATGTGCAGTGGCCATATTGATTTTCTATATTTAGAATGACATCATGATCTATATTTAGAAATGACATCATGATCTATATTAAGAATGACATCATGAGCTATAGTTAGAAATGGCATCATGATCTATAGTTAGAAATGACATCATGATCTATAGTTAGAAATGACATCATGATCTATAGTTAGACATCAATGTACAGAGTTGTACATTTGACCTAGGGTTAAGGAGATTGAGGGTCAAGTCTTAGGCGGAGACACATGGTAAACACAAAAGTACATGAGATACAACAGAGGTATTGATAGTCCCAATAATATACAGAGCTGACTTGTATATTCAGTCATAAGGCTTAATCACGGACATTGAGGGTCAGGTCCTCAGCCTTAGACGGGGACTATACAAAATCTTAAATCAATAATCAATATATGATCATCATACAATAAACATACAATAAATAAAAATATATCAAACATTATTTGGAAAACATAGAAAAAAAATTAATGGCATTACTTACGATGTGAACAGCTCCTGTTATAAAATGAACTCAACACTCATGTTTTACGTGTAATCTGCCGTTTATGGTCATAATATTTCCGGAAACTATATTTAGAAATGTATTTAGCACTGTACAACTAGAATAAACCAGAATTTACCAGTTGTTATCTAAAATTAACTATGATTTTGATCAACAACCAATCAGAATAGAGTGCGATGACGTTATGTTTAAAAATAAAGTCAATATTGGAACGCATTTTTTGAACATGCCTGTACACGTTATTTCAACATGAAATGGAAATAAAGATCAAATCCTCAGAATTCAGGTGTGTTATTTCAACATAATGACTTCTTTGCGAATAATGAAATCAGTTAAAGTAGGCACCAGTACATTTCATAATCACATACACAGTGACCTATATACCAACAGAAAGAAAAAACATCTTACCTACCATGCATGGATACATTTTACTTTGAATCTGGAGTAACACACTCCATTTGTTAAATTCTCTCTCTCTCTCTCTTAATTTCTGTAGAGTTTGTATATGATTATATAAGCACATTCTCATACATAAAGTATCAAATTTAATGAAGTACATGAACACGTACATGTATACATGTAACATTTTCATGTTATATTCTCTCTCTCTCTCTCTCTCTCTCTCTCTCACACACACACACACACAGAGTCACGTTCGCGCAACACACACACACACACACACACACACACACACACACACGTGATATACCAACACACACACACACACACACACACACAGAGTCACGTTCACGCAACACACACACACACGTGATATACCATTTTAAGTCAAAGTATTTCCGGTAATTATTCTTGGAAATGTATTTCCAGTATACAACTAGAGTAAACCAGAGATAACTGGATTACAATTTAAACCGACCAATGCCATGTCTTCATTTTATATCGATTGAACAAGTCTAAACATTTGTTAAAAATAACCTGTCCATGAATAGGCATGACATTGCACAACAACCAGCAATCATTTTTACTCCATGAACCTATGAGGCGTATACACATACACACACGCACACTATTCAAACAAATGTGAAAGCGTTCTGGAAATGAAATGGACATGCCGAGTAAGGTAATCTTTTTAATATATAAATCACCTACCTTTTTTCCTCAGTATCCATTTTTTTTATATCACACAACAGAATTTCCAAAAAGTGAATGACATGTATATCCATTAGTCTTTAGAAATTTCCTGCACACAAAAAATTCCAACTGATCACTCTAAGAGAGCATACATAGAAAAAAAACCTGTGTACTCTGTGCGTGAAAAAGATTATGTTTTGGGCTTCGTTAACTTAAAACACATGTGTGTGTGTAATCGGTATACTCTTAACAGCTGTGACCTTGCAGCAGAAAAGCTAATTAAAAAGTCATTACCTCTTTCAGTTTACCAAATTATATACCATTCGAATATAAGTATAAAACATTGAACGAATTTTGTTATTTTGATTTCAGAAATCAATTGATTGATATTGTTTTAGTGCAAATTAAGTCTAAACACATGATTGATCTGATATGGATTCATTATTGATTATATATACAAAAAACCAATATTTTCTTTTTTTTCTGCTCTAACATTTAGTCAATTGAGTATACGAATTTTGTTATTTAGAATTTTTGAAACTCAGTTTATTTATATTCTTTAAAAAAAAGATTTTTGTTATATCATACAAAAAATCAATATTTTCCTTTTGTTCACTAATATTTAGTCATTTGAACAAACAAATAGTAAGAAGCTTCAAAATAAATCTGTTGTTTTTATTTTCAATCGAATTATTGTCAATTATCGATTTCATTGATTTCCCCCACCCTTTTTTTTAAAGGTACAATGTTAAAAGGTAATATCTCCCTTAGTTGTTATCCGATTTGAATCATTTTCATAGCAATGGAAAGCTCAAAGTGAGATCTTTACTTTGAACACTCTTAACCGGAAGTCCATGGGTCTTTAAAACCGGAAATGACGTCATCAATGTCAAAATTGACCCTATTTCCTTTAGTTTTCACTCGATTTATATATATTTTTTATAGCTATGAAAAGCTCTAAGTGAAATCTTTACTTTAAACTTCTAACCGGAAGTCCATGATTAACAAAAAACCGGAAATGACGTCATTCTATGTAAAAATGACTCTATCTTCATTAGTTTGAACTTCGAGGGTAGAAAAAACCATACGAAAATCTTGTCCTATAAGATGGACAATGTCATGAACTACGACGAGGGATTTTCAGAGCTGGATCTAGAGATGTGTGAAGCCTGTTTTATATAAGAACAAGCAGGATCAAAGTCTTGGGACTTATAAAAGCTTATAAGGGGAAGTGCCTCCTTTTTTCAGTTCATAAAATATGTTTTCTACAAAGTGTTTAGAGTGTGAACAAGTATTCACAAGAAGGGACAATATGTTAAGACATTGTGCATTTAAACATGGAAATGAAAAGACAGTCAATGAAAGGCCTCCTCCTCCGGAATTGACTCCTCCTCCTCCGGAATTGACTCCTCCTCCTCCTCCTCAGGGAGGAGGAATTCTTCCTCTTTCTCCTCCTCAAGGGGGAGGTTCGATATTTCAGGGAGTACAGACACAAAAGAAAGTTAGGGAAATACCTTCTTCAACATTAACTAATGGACAGGAATTTGTTTTTCAACATCCCTTTACGTGTATGGTCAGCGGACCGACCTCTTGTGGTAAAACTTACTTCGTATCACAGCTACTACAGAGGGCTTATGAAAAACTTCGTCCCGCTCCACAACGTATTATCTGGTTATACAAGAGATGGCAACCGTTATATGACGAAATACAAAGAAACGTTTTTCCGGAAGTAGAATTCAAAAAAGGAGTACCTTTTAATCTGGAAAAAGACGAGTTTTTGGACCCTAGAGTCAGAAATGTGATCATATTAGATGACATGGCTACGGAAGCGGTGAAAGACCAACGAGTGACCGATTTATTCACGGAAGGTAGCCACCATAGAAATCTGTCTGTCATCGCTATCAACCAAAACCTGTATTTCAGCAAGGATCCTACCCAGAGACGAAATTGCCATTATCTGGTATTATTTAACAACCCTATAGACAGACAACAGGTTATGACCCTTGCCCGACAAATGTACCCCAGTAACCCCAAGAACTGTTAAGACCTTTTGAAAAGGCTGTTAGTCATCCCTATGGCTATTTACTCGTAGATTTAAAGCCACTTACACCAGCTTCACTGCGCATGCGCACAAATGTGATGGAATTTATAAGGGAAACAGATTGTAGAATGGAACCACCAAACGATATACAGAGACAGGATACTGTTCCAGTCGAAACTTTGCAAAACATCATGATTTCTTGCGACGACTGCGGTTCTATGTTTTCAGACATTAGTAACTTACAAAAACATGTCAGAGCATGGTGTCCAGCGGTGTTGAAAAGAAAAGCTGAACATACTAGTAATGAAGATGAGCCTACGAGTAAAGTAGGCCGTCGAGATTGGATCACCTGCGATGATGGTTCTGATAATGAAAGTTCTATGGACGAACAAGACTTCATTGAAGACATAAATGAATATTTCGAATCCTTAGCCAAAAAAGCTGGTGAGAAAACGGAAACAATTTGGGATGAAAAATACTACGAATATAGAAATGAAGGAAACTCAGAACAGAAAGCCCGCTCAAAAGCCTACGAGTTTGTCTTTGAAGACGATAAAAAAGAATTCATGCGAATGTATACAGATTTTTTGAGAACAGCGGCTCAACTAGAAGGAAGCGTCGTTCATCAGAAAATTCTTCGAGAAATTTTGGATTCAGACAATAAAAAGAAAGTGATTAAACGAGTATTGAAAAAGTACAATCATTGGTTCGATGAGGTCATTGGTCACGGAGAGATAGATTCGGAATCTAGTGATGATGATGATGATGAATAAGTTTATAAGGGGGAGAAGATTAATAGACATAAATAAAAACTAATAATGAACATTGACAGATGGTCACAACATTTTCGCCTCATGGCCGAGGGAAAACTACGTCCTAATCATAAAGGACACTACGTTGTAGAAAAAATACAAACTGGTGGCACGTCTAAAGAACCGACCATTCAGTATGTTACCCCTGTGGCACAAGCAGTAGAAATGGCCAAGTCAGAACTCAAGAGACAAGACTCTCCACCAAGGGAAAGAAAGTCTACTTCCATGAAACGTCAGAATATGAGTTTCCCTGTAAAATCAAACAAAAGATTTCGACCACCAGGAATTCCAGCCAATTCAACCTTCTATGTTTGAGACTAAGGACAATATAATTGTAGAACAGAAAATGTGTGCATGTTAAAACGATTTGTATTGCAAAATAAAATAAGTAATAGATTTAAATTAAAATTGTATTGCAAATAAAATAGTAACATATTAAAATGTGTTTGTTTTCTTTGACAAAGGATCCTCAAAACAACCAACTCTTTAAAAAATGGGAAATCAATGAAATCGATAATTGACAATAATTCGATTGGAAATCAAAATTAGCTTTTCATAGCTATAAAAAAATATATATAAATCGAGTGAAAACTAAAGGAAATAGGGTCAATTTTACATGTGACGTCATTTCCGGTTTTACATGGACTTCCGGTTTAAAAGTTCAAAGTAAAGATCTACTTTGAGCTTTCCATGCTATAAAAATGATTCAAATCGGATAACAACTAAGGGAGATAGAGTCATTTTTTACATGTGTTGACGTCATTTCCGGTTTTTATTCATCATGGACTTCCGGTTAAGAGTGTTCAAAGTAAAGATCTCACTTTGAGCTTTCCATTGCTATGAAAATGATTCAAATCGGATAACAACTAAGGGAGATATTACCTTTTAACATTGTACCTTTAAAAAAAAGGGTGGGGGAAATCAATGAAATCGATAATTGACAATAATTCGATTGAAAATAAAAACAACAGATTTATTTTGAAGCTTCTTACTATTTGTTTGTTCAAATGACTAAATATTAGTGAACAAAAGGAAAATATTGATTTTTTGTATGATATAACAAAAATCGATAAATAATCAATATTGGATCAATCATGTATTTAGACTTGATTTGCACTAAAGCAATATAAATAAACTGAGTTTCAAAAATTCTAAATAACAAAATTCGTATACTCAATTGACTAAATGTTAGAGCAGAAAAAAAAGAAAATATTGGTTTTTTGTATATATAATCAATAATGAATCCATATCAGATCAATCATGTGTTTAGACTTAATTTGCACTAAAACAATATCAATCAATTGATTTCTGAAATCAAAATAACAAAATTCGTTCAATGTTTTATACTTATATTCGAATGGTATATAATTTGGTAAACTGAAAGAGGTAATGACTTTTTAATTAGCTTTTCTGCTGCAAGGTCACAGCTGTTAAGAGTATACCGATTACACACACACATGTGTTTTAAGTTAACGAAGCCCAAAACATAATCTTTTTCACGCACAGAGTACACAGGTTTTTTTTCTATGTATGCTCTCTTAGAGTGATCAGTTGGAATTTTTTGTGTGCAGGAAATTTCTAAAGACTAATGGATATACATGTCATTCACTTTTTGGAAATTCTGTTGTGTGATATAAAAAAAATGGATACTGAGGAAAAAAGGTAGGTGATTTATATATTAAAAAGATTACCTTACTCGGCATGTCCATTTCATTTCCAGAACGCTTTCACATTTGTTTGAATAGTGTGCGTGTGTGTGTGTGTGTGTATACGCCTCATAGGTTCATGGAGTGAAAATGATTGCTGGTTGTTGTGCAATGTCATGCCTATTCATGGAATGAAACATGTTATTGGTTGTAATACTACATTTCGTTTCTGATTGGTTGTTGATCTAAGTCATGGTTATTTTTAGACAACATGTCTAGACTTGTTCAATCGATATAAAATGAAGACATGGCATTGGTCGGTTCAAATTGTAAACCAGTTATCTCTGGTTTACTCTAGTTGTATACTGGAAATACATTTCCAAGAATAATTACCGGAAATACTTTGACTTAAAATGGTATATCACGTGTGTGTGTGTGTGTGTGTGTGTGTGTGTGTGTGTTGCGCGAACGTGACTCTGTGTGTGTGTGTGTGTGTGTGTGTGTGTGTGAGAGAGAGAGGGAATATAACATGAAAATGTTACATGTATACATGTACGTGTTCATGTACTTCATTAAATTTGATACTTTAAGTATGAGAATGTGCTTATATAATCATATACAAACTCTACAGAAATTAAGAGAGAGAGAGAGAGAGAGAGAGAGAGAGAGAAAGAATTTAACAAATGGAATGTGTTACTCCAGATTCAAAGTAAAATGTATCCATGCATGGTAGGTAAGATGTTTTTTCTTTCTGTTGCTATATAGGTCACAGTGTATGTGATTATGAAATGTACTGGTGCCTGCTTTAAATGATTTCAATATTCGCAAAGAAGTCATTATGTTGAAATAACGTGTACAGACATGTTCAAAAATTGTGTTCCACACACGTCTGAATTCTGAAAATTTGATCTTTATTTCCAAAAATTTTAAAAATGTGTACAGACATGTTCAAAAAGTGTGTTCCACACACGTCTGAATTCTGATAATTTGATCTTTATTTCCGTTTTGTGTTGAAGTAACGTGTACAGGCATGTTCAAAAATGGTTAAAAAAATTGTGTTCCCCCAGGTCTAATGAAGTAACGTGTACAGGCATGTTCAAAAATGCGTTCCAATATTGACTTTATTTTTAAACATAACGTCATCGCACTCTATTCTGATTGGTTGTTGATCAAAATCATAGTTAATTTTAGATAACAACTGGTAAATTCTGGTTTATTCTAGTTGTACAGTGCTAAATACATTTCTAAATATAGTTTCCGGAAATATTATGACCATAAACGGCAGATTACACTTAAAACATGAGTGTTGAGTTCATTTTATAACAGGAGCTGTTCACATCGTAAGTAATGCCATTAATTTTTTTTCTATGTTTTCCAAATAATGTTTGATATATTTTTATTTATTGTATGTTTATTGTATGATGATCATATATTGATTATTGATTTAAGATTTTGTATAGTCCCCGTCTAAGGCTGAGGACCTGACCCTCAATGTCCGTGATTAAGCCTTATGACTGAATATACAAGTCAGCTCTGTATATTATTGGGACTATCAATACCTCTGTTGTATCTCATGTACTTTTGTGTTTACCATGTGTCTCCGCCTAAGACTTGACCCTCAATCTCCTTAACCCTAGGTCAAATGTACAACTCTGTACGTTGATGTCTAACTATAGATCATGATGTCATTTCTAACTATAGATCATGATGTCATTTCTAACTATAGATCATGATGCCATTTCTAACTATAGCTCATGATGTCATTCTTAATATAGATCATGATGTCATTTCTAAATATAGATCATGATGTCATTCTAAATATAGAAAATCAATATGGCCACCGCACATGCGCAAATAATCTGATGACGTCACTCCTGCGCATGCGCAGTCTTGGCCCTAAAGAGATGCCCTTACTACTCATGGATATGCAAACATTGCATAAAAAAGAGCACGGTAGCACGGTGACCTTTCATTTTTTTTAAATTTTCGTAATCAGCACTACTTTTTTTACTAACATGTGAAAATCAGAAAATTTTATTAAAGAAAAACAAACAAACAAACAAACTGTAGCATACGCCCTTAAGCGTAAAGGTTTATTCAATCCTTATTAAAGCAATAAGGGTGACAATACCAATGGCATTGCTATGATCTGTCTTAACTGTTTAACATGTCAACGCCAGTATTTTAGACATTTTTGGACTTTATCTATATAAGGCAGATAAAATGCTACATCCGTGATACCACACTGTTGACTTGTGTTAATAACAACCTCAGTGATATAATTATCATATTACCAGACCTTTTAGCCTGGGAACAATTTAAATGTGATATTCGTAAAATCAGCCACTTAAACCGGGTTTCGAAGCAACGACCTCCCGTTAACTCTCTAACAACTTTGCCATAGGGACAGATGGTATGACATGCGTGCATAATATATATGTGTGAGATAAGTTGGGTATAAATTAAACGCCATACTAATAAAAAAAAGTGACATCTGCTTAAATGCAGGTATTCTTGAACTGTGAGTTAAGAAACTTTTGTAACATTATCTTTTCAGGTCATGCAAAATGGTCAAAGATATTCCAACTGATATAAAAGAAATATTCAAACAAAAGGAATATGATTTAGTGGAGGAGAAAATGAACACAAATTTGGAGTACCTCAAGGACAGACAATATTTTCTTAACGGAGAAAAAGAAAAGCTTTTTATTGAGAAGAACGCACAACTTACAAAGATAGAACAACATACACAGAAACTTATATCAATGATAAAGGCATTAGAAAAGAAATCTAAAGATGAGGTGATTGCTAAATTCAAAGAGCTTGATGATAAGATAAAGAAAGTTGCTGAAGAATGCAAGCAATATGAAGAAAACGTCAGACAATGTCTGCAACAGTTGGATTTATCCACCGGCAATAAGCCTCAAATTTTCATCACAATGAAGAGGGCGCAGCAAACTGAAAGCTTCGCTGAAAAAAACTGCCAGGAACCAGTTGTTGGAATCAATACCGTCGTCTTCGAACCGAATTCAAACATTGAGGAACAAATAGCTGGATCCCAGTCGCTTGGTACCTGCAGTAATATATTACATACATATGAATTAAAACACAAACAGAAGATCAATGTGAAGATGAGTGATGATTCTAAAGAGTGCAATATAGAGGATTCATGTTTGCTTCCAGACGGATCTCTGGTTGTAACAGATTTCGGGAACAAGAAACTGAAACATGTGGACATCTCCTCTTCTTCTGTGATAGACTCCTGTACAGTACCCGGTAAACCATATGGTGTATGTTGCGTTGGACAACAGGAGTTAGCCGTGGCTCTGTATGACCAGAAAATACAGTTTGTTACTCTGGGGAGGAAAATGCCATTGTCGAGAACAGTCGATGTAGATCATATCTGTTATGGGATGGCTTATCACAACGTTGAACTGTATGTTTCCGACTACAATGAAACTATATATGTATACAACTTGGAAGGGTCATTGTTGAGAACACTGTCCAATATAACATCTTCCATCTGCGGTTACTTGGCTGTCAGTAGTGATGGGGAAACTATTTTATGTGCATGTTGCAATGATGAACTTGTTTGTACAGACCGAATGGGCAATCACGTATACACAAAAACATTTGAAAATATCGAGTTCTGTTCTGGATTATGCCTTGATAATAGATCCCATCTGTTTGTCTGTGGTAATGGTTCACACAACGTTGTACAGGTGTCAAATGGCGAGGAGAATGTGGTGGAGATTGTGAACAACTCTGACGGAGTATGCAACCCAAATTCACTGTGTTTTGACCTATGTCGACAAAGACTTATTGTAACACAATGCTCAAATAACGTTCTGGTGTTGGAGCTATAGTTTGTCCTTCACTGACATAGTGACATATGTATGTATTTTGATGTATATGTGTGTGTATCATACAAGCCATGGGCATGAGGATCTAATTATTTTGGCTCACCCTGAGGGACCAGATATACGTAAGAAGCAGCGAAGAAAACAAAGAGTATGATTGCAAATGGAGAGTGCTTTTCAATTTCCATATTCGATCTTCTATATGGAACAAGGCCTTCCTTTTTATCATCCTATGTGATTGAGTAATTTCATAAAGACTACTGAAGATACATTTTGGGCATGGAAACCTCCCGATTTGAAAAAACAAAACAAACAAAAAACGCCTAAGGCTATACATGTAAATAATATTCGCCCTCTATAATTCGTAACTAATGACAGTTATTCGATAGGCATGGAGTGCTCTGTTTAAACTGTATCATGTTTAGATATTAATGTTGGGTCGCCTATGTTTAGCTTTCCGTAATTATCCGTGTTACTTAATTGTATAATCTTCAAATATGGGGACGATTATTTGAGGAAATCGTTTTGAACAGTGTGTTATCCTTTGTTCAGCTTTCTGTAATTATCCATGTTACTTAATTGTATAATCTTCAAATATGGGGACGATTATTTGAGGAAATCGTTTCGAACAGTGTGTTATCCTTTGTTCAGCTTTCCGTAATTATCCGTGTTACTTAATTGTATAATAAAAGTGTGTTGTTCAGACTTCTGTTGGTAGTTAATGTATATGTGCGAGAAAGTGTCTTTCTCGGAGTAGCTGGTTAATCTCACTTTTACGTAACTATGACAGTGCCGAAGGAGTTTTTAACGATTTTCATTGGTAGTTACCGGTATTTCTATACTCACGGAAAAAAAGTTACGCACCAATGTATGTAGAGATAACAATTACTAGCTAAAACATGCACGAGAGTTTAATAAAGAATTCTGACTGAATTACTGTTTCTTTGATAAATATAAAGTCAGATTATCCAAACATTTTCCTTTGATGCACATGGAGACTTGTTTTGGACCGAACGTTAAAAATACCTGCAGTACATAATGGCTTTGCTTTTAAATGTGAATGACAATATGCCATTTCATTACATATCCGACTTTGATTTTTAAGGTTCTTAGACTCGAATGCCATATACCGAAAGTATGATACATTAGACAAGCAATGGTAAATGTATTATGAGTTTTACCATGGTAACTAAGGTTATGATATTTTCTTTTTTAAACCGCTATGTCCAGCTTGGCGCAGAAAAGCAAAATCTATTAATTTACCGAAACTCGGCTAAACAATTTGATATATCATACAGAAACAGGATTTGGAAGAGATAATACATTAGTGATATCTTTCATTTTTTAAGATTAATATTTTAAATACATTTAGTTTTTTTTTAACAATTCTTATAAAATGTTTTATAAATGTGCTGAATCTTTAAAAGCGTATTGTGTGTAACATTTTTTTAAGTACAATCATGGGATTTGCATCAAAATTTGTAATATTCTATCGTTGATTAGATATGTAAAATATATGAACTTTTATAGCGGCGTTTAGAATTTTACAATCAGTGAGTGAAGCAGGTACATAAAATTGTACCTTGGTGCAAGAACCTAAAATACTTAGATACCTATACAATTTATAAATAAAAAAAACAACAAACTTTTACTTTCTAAATCTTGTATGAGTTATACAGAAATGACGTTCAAAGAGTAAAATACATTTTTACACTCGAAATATTCATCAACTTGTAATAAGTTTGATGTCGCTATAAACAATTGAATTTGCACTTGATATGGTTGAAATGATGAAGAAGCCACAGTAGCTTAAATAACAACAATAGCAAAACATACAAAGTGTATTTATCTTTTAAGTAAATTGATTCAAAATGTTATGGTACTTAATTGCGCATTGTGTTTACACGAAACCGACAATATGTCAGTTGTTTAGAAACAGTTTACTTGAGACAGATATATAATGCTGTCAAACTAGGATCACGCCGTAGACATGTGCCGAGATACCACATACGCTCTGTTACATTACATTTATATTCATTTTAACAACAGTTGTGCTTATAAGAAGTCAATATAGAATATATCTTTTTTTTTTATTCATAACCATTTTCTATGATTCAATATTTAACATCAATTCATTATAACACTAATAACTCCGAGCTTCTCTCATTTGGTAGTGTTGTTGTATTATTCTTTAAAGTTTCCTATTTATTTGTTGGACATAAGTTCACCGCTTTATATGTATTCTTTTATAGTTTATTTGATGTTTGCCATTAAAACTTCTCGTTCAAAGATGATTGGTAGAAATAAAAAACAACACATTTTCTACTCTCTCTCTCTCGTTAATGTTGGGGAAGTCTTTGTTTCCTGACATAAACTCGACCAGTGTAGGTCACATTACACGGGAAAATGCTTTACTTTTTATGCTCACCGAAGGTGACGCATATAGTCGCCGCTTCGTCCGTCCGTCCGTTCGTCCGTCCCACTTTCCTTGTCCGGACTATTTCTCAGGAACTAATGGCTTGAATTCAACGAAACTTTATGGGAAGCTTTATTACCAAGAGGAGATGCGCATATCGTCAGCATGACCCGGTTCCTAAATTTTTCAAAGAGTTATGGCCCATTGACTTTTCAGCCTATAGTACATATTGCATGATTCTTGTCCGGACTATTTCTCAGGAACTAATGGCTTGAATTCAACGAAACTTTATGGGAAGCTTTATTACCAAGAGTAGATAAGCATATCGTCGGCGTGACCTGGTTTCTCAATTTTTAAAATAATGGCTTGAATTCAACGAAACTCAATGGAAAGCTTTATTACCAAGAGAAGATTTGCATATCATGGGGGTTACTTTGTCCCTCAATTTTTCACAGAGTTATGGTCCTTTGACTTTTATGCAAACGGTATATCTAGTAGGATTCTTGTCTGGGCTATTTCTCAGGAACTAATAGCTTGATTTCAACAAAACTTTATGTGAAGCTTTATTACAAAGAGGAGATGCGCATATCTTCGGCTTGACCCAGTTCCTACATCCTCCCACCCATTGACCAAGGTGTTATTTGTAACAATGAGATTCTTCGGGGAGCATCTGTCAGTTTTACTGACTTTCTTGTTCGTAAATGCAACTTCGGTGAAATCGGTTAAATATAGAATACGGTATTCTCGAAACAGATGCTTGCGGTACCACTTGACACATTCCACAACTTGGCGTCTTCACCAGATTAGGGTAACGATTTCGTAAATTCAGCCTATGAAATAAGCGCATGCACGAATTGTTAATTGATGGCAAATGAAAATAGAATTTGTAAATATTGGTTTTATAATTCACTGGTGGTTGGATTGGGGATCATGTGTCTGTAGATGGATAATGATAGAAGTACAACATACGTGTTAGTTATCGTTTATATTTTAAATTTTATGACATTTATCGCCAGCGACGCGAAGCAAATTGTTAATAAATAGTCATCTGTAAACGAACTGCTTCAAGAAAATATGATTAAATCCAATTTACATATTTTTTTTTTACCTACTTGTTTACCTCGAACACAAATT
Organism: Solen grandis; assembly: GCA_021229015.1. NCBI lineage: Eukaryota > Metazoa > Mollusca > Bivalvia > Adapedonta > Solenidae > Solen > Solen grandis. The sequence goes on along the minus strand of CM037793.1, from coordinate 25,411,860 downwards.
CCCCCATCCTACCCCCATTTTTCTCTTCTCTTTAAAGTATTGAACGATGTTTTTATTTGCATTATTTAGCAATCTTGATAGACAGACACAATAATATAAAAAATACTGTTTAATCAAAATGTGTTTTGTTATTTTTATCTTTATTTTTCTGTTTTATTATAACTGAGGCATTGGATTAAATTTAGTGATTGAATTCGAAAACATTCAAGCGTATAAGATATATACCCATCCTAGAGAGATGCATAAATAATTGCTTAATCCTTCCTTTCAAACTGTCTATCATCTATTCAATATATTTACATTTCAAACGAGACACGTAATACAATATTATGTGCACTCAAATGCTCTTTAGAGAACCCACTGATATTGATTCATGCATACATTTCTATGAAGCGCCATATTGACAGAAATGCGAACATTATTTAAATCGGCGAATGGATCTATACATAGGTTAGTCTCCACAAAGATAAGATTCCTACTTTTTGTATTTACTTAATGTTTATTTCAAATAGAAGCCATAATTTAATACCGCTATGTAGAGAGACTTGGTAATTCAAGCTTGATCGAAGGTGTCGGTGGATTCCTCTATGTTTGAACTGTGGCTTAATTGCAGCCTGTACATTTATGTATATGTATGTAACGTGATATCAAATTCATAAAATGTAAGCCCTCATTTTTAAGAACTGATACAATTGCATGGCTTCTGTTAAGGTTTGAACCCTAGATCTTTCAGTCAGTATAGAGCCTTTCGGTCAGTAGCAAATCGGTCATAAATGCAAGCCTTACAATGTGACTGTTGGTCTCTGTTTGCAGCATGCTAGACAACTTGATGCCTTTTATATCGTAGAAAATAACTGAGCGGCCAAATGTCATCTTACACAAACTGGTTAGTAAAGCAGATCCTTCAACGAAATTCTAGATGAATTTGTATCTCTCCTAACTTCATTTAGGCAGGCCTTGCCCTTAACAATTTTCTGTTGGTAGCCCAGGGGACTAACTGCTTGAAAAACATAGCAGCCCCCGGCAAATTATGGTAGCCCCAAACTTAAGATATCACATTTTTTTATCACAATTTCGGAGAAATTGGGAAAAGTAACAACACATTTTCTTTATTTCGCTTTTTATTACATACACATTCGGAATATCCAGTGGTTGTTTTTATTTATCCAAAATATTCTTTCATAATTTTAGTGTTTATTACGAACACAATTTTTATCATAAAAAAGTTACGTAAAATAAACATGGTCGCTTGAGCGGGGCTACTGAACACAAGGTAAGTTTGTATATATATATATGTATAATAAAAACGTTAAAACTCTTTTTCTTCAAAACAAACGACCAGGCTAACCAATAGTTATGCACAAATATTCCTTAGGTTGAACTATTTATATCCGTTAAAATGGTCTCTATGGGAATGGCTAGTTTGCCTTTTATGTGTTGTGTATTTGTGTGTGTGTTTGATTTAAAAGATAAAAAGTCTCTTTATCCAAAAGCACTGACCAGATTTGAAATTGGCACAAATGTTGCGATCCTGGGCCTAAATGTCCCTGTTAATTTTCACGGAGTACTCAAACATTAATAAGTTGGTTTCTATTATATTATTTTTACGTTACTCTGTCGCAATTGAATTCTTTAACTATCTTTCACATTTCAAACATGTCATTTATTATAATAACTAAACACAAAACTGGATATCTAATTTATCAAAATGCACCCATCTTGGTCTACATATACATCCAGTCGTACATGTCATGTTTCAACTGAAGGAGTTAAGCTGTCCTGCGTGATTTCGTAAAGTTTCGTGGCTTACAGTATTAATACAGGCTTTCCTTGTTTCAGTTCTGTCAATCAACATTTAACAAATAAAATATCTTATTTAACTGTATGTTCATATTTAATATGATGGATATTTTCCATTATTGTCGTCCGTATACAACTTATTCATACGGGAATGTCACAGAGTAAGCATTAGAGAAAGGATCATAAATAAGGTATGTTATGAGAAATGGTAGATTTAGATCAAAATATGTATCCCAAATCCAAATCATAACTGTACATTACCATTCCAGCGCGAGGCTGTCATTATGATGAATTTTACCAATTTTGTTTATTTTCTTTTCAAATTTTTTTATGAATTCATGTTTATGTTAAAGAATACGAAAGTATTTAAGTATATTACATATATGCAACAGATAAAGAAAAATGAATAATAAAAACAAATTCTATTTGGTTAAAATTCTTTATCGCTGATTTTCAATACACCTTAAATTCCTTTGTACTCGTATATGTAAAACTATCCTTTAGAGAGCCCCCTTGTTTCGTTTTAAGATATTGATTCATATATGTTAGCTCCATATTGACGAACGTTTTGGGACGTGATTTGATTCAAACTAGGCCAAGAATTATGGATGGTTGAAACGTTTGGACTCGATAAGCATAAGGTACATACTTCATTCTTTTACTATACTATACATTATATATTGTATTTTAAACTGAATGCGGGAATTGTACACCGTAAAGAAATACTAATTGTAATTGTGATCAAGGTCTCGGGGGATTTCCCCAAATTTGTGAATCGTGACGAAAATGTTAACTTCGAAGAACATTTTTTACTTTATGGCATTTTATTTATAGTGATACTAATCCATAAAATGGATTCTCTTGCTTTCTAAGTATCTAAGTTGTTACCAGAGGAAACTGCTAGAGACCTTGGTCCTCTGGTCAGAAGAAAACTTTTTAACCACATCGTTAACTAGCTAGCTCAACAATGCGGTCGTTAAAAGTGCCTTCTTTGCAACAGTAATCTCTGTCAAATATAGAGCAGTAAATAACTGAGCCTCAAGTTTTGAAAAGGCTAATGAAATTATGTATTATCCTTTTCTTTATACAAATGGTTCGCGTACACAGTAATCTATCGCGGAAGTAAATATTTTTCAAAAAGTAAATCAGGAAGCACGTCACTTTAATTGACACGAACCCTCTACAACTACATATGAATACCCTTTATTCAATGCTTTTCGGTGGTTAATATAATAAAATGAGTGAATTAAAAATGATAGTTTAACTGCTTAAAACAGTGAATATTACCATTTCTATAATTTTAATGTTTTGTAATGGGACTTCAAAAAGACACGATCATATTTTTTTTCAAGATATTTCAATACTGTTTTCATAATTGAAATAAAAGTTCAAGAAATACCTGAAAGAAATATTGATTTTACGCTTTCCTTGTAAAAGTTTACTGGATTATTTTTAGACCGCATAATAATACATGCGACTTCAGGAGTTTGGGGTTCCCCACAGGGGTAAAAAATATGATGAAATTTGTAACAATGTGTAAAGCGTCACAGAAAGGCATTAAATAAAAAGAAAAAAATGTAAGTAAAATGGAATGTTAATTTAATTCATCGAGTGAGGAGGAAAATTTATATTTTCAAGAGTGGCGCACGGTAAAATACGATACGAAAGTCCTCAGCATGCATATGATAACATTTAGATCAAGATATTGATATAACAATCTATATTTATACCCATCGCATAGGAAATTGGGGAAATAAAAATCACCCGTGTCCCCACATCGCCGGTGCCTTGCAATGAATTATGCTGGAAATGTGTGATGATCTTAAAATAAGGACTTTAGCAAAGGATCAATGAGGGGTTGAGTAATGTACCAAACTATTGTATGTCTTTGTATTACTTTGTCACACCATTATTATATATGTTCATACTTGACACAAAGGTTATGAGCATGCTTATGGTTGCTTATGGTCAACTTTGGTACAAGACCATTTGCTAAAGCTGAGTTGGTTTTAAGTTTGTTCCCGTAACTTCGTAAACCCTTGGTATAAATCAATAATCCACAAAGTTTGCATGACACATGAATTTTAATTTCTTTTTCACATTAACTTATTTTTTCCCGCTAGTTCATATGCAGAAGAGAATGGCTACTGCAGATTTCTCCAGTGGGAAAACATTTGAATACAAATGTACTGCTGTGTGTGGCAAGAAAAACCTGGTGAAAATGGCAGTGAAGGCGTGCCAGGACTGCAAGAAACAATTCTGTACATCATGCTTGGAGGTCCACTACAGTCTTCATGACGATCACAACATTGTGGAACCATCGGTTTTGTTATCCCCGATGTCGAAGTCATTGCCCACTGAAGAATGTAAGAAGCACGCCGGAAAGAGAATAGATGTTTGGTGTGTCCAACATGATGTCGTTGGTTGTGTTAGATGCGCTTTCTTCGAACACAGGTAAATTCAATTGAGTTTCATGTTCATTTCTGAGAAAATGCAAAGGTATTTAAGTTAAGGAAGAATATGATTTAGACCTAAGGGGAAATATCAGTTAATACAATCCTGACTATGGCAATAAGATAAACCATATGTTCTATATTGATCATATTGTTATATTTTTTTCTAACTGTTAAACGAAAGTATTTCGGTCATTTTTGGATTTTGTCTAAATGAGACAGACATAGTGCTGCTTCTCTGATACCACGCCGCTGACATATGGTATAATATCAACACCATAAAAGAATCATGCTGATATCAAACCTATTATTCTTAGAACAATGTAAGTCTCATGTAAGAACGTATAGAAAGTATACCCTGCTATTTTGAACAACTTAAGTTTGTTGCGGCCGGGTGTCCCATTCTAACGACCTCTCGTTCACGGATCGGACTTTCTAACCACTCGGCCACCGGTAGTTTAAGTTGAGTTTACACATATTTAAAGTAAGATGGATAATAAGACATCATACAGAATGTATATCAGCATTAATGCAGATATTATAATAATTGCCCGATAAAAATGTAAGCATAACATAATAAATGCATTTAAGTACAGAATAATAACACCTGTATCGAGGATTTCTAACATTATCGTTTTTAAGGTCATGCGAAATGGTCAAGGACATCCCAACAGATATCAAAGATATTTTCAAACAAGAAGATTATGATTCAGTGATGACAGAATTGAATAGCAATTTGGAGTACCTCAAGGGCAGACAATATTTTCTAAATCGAGAAAAAGAAAACCTTTCTGTTGAGAAAAACACACAACTTACAAAGATAGAACAACATGCACATAAACTTATATCAATGATAAAGACATCAGAAGAGAAATCCAAAGAGGAGGTGATTGCTAAATTCAAAGAAATTGAGGATAAGATTGAGGAAGTTGCTGATAAATGTAAGGCCTACGAAGAAAAGATCAGGCAATGTCTGCAACAGTTGTATTCATCAACCGTCAATGAGCCTCAGACGTTTATTACCACGAAGAGAGCGCAGCAGACTATCAAACTCTCTGACAAAAACTGCCGGGAACCAGTTGTTGGAATCAATACCGTAGTCTTCAAGTCGGACTCCAGCACTGAACAACAATTTGCAGGGCCTCAGTCTCTCGGAAACTGCAGCAATATATTACGTAAATATGAAGTAAAAGACGCGCAGGAGATTGACGTAGAGTTGCGTGATGATTCAGAAGAGTGTAGTATTAATGGTTCCTGTCTCCTACCAGATGGGTCTTTTGTTGTGACAGATTCCGAGAACAAGAAACTGAAACGTGTGGAAATTTCCTCTTCTTCTGTGATAGACTCCTGTAAAGTACCCGGTGAACCATATGGTGTATGTTGTGTTGGTCAGGAGTTAGCCGTGGCTCTGTCTGACCAGAAAATCCAATTTGTTACACTGGAGAGTAGAATGACATTGTCGAGAACAATTGATGTAGATCATAACTGTTGTGGGATGGCTTATCACAATGGTGAACTGTATGTTTCCGACTGCTATGAAACTATATATGTATACAACTTGGAGGGGTTGTTGTTGAGAACACTGTCCAATATAACATCATGCAATTGCACTTTTCTGACTGTCAGTAGTGATGGAGAGAATGTTTTCAGTGGGTGTGTTAGTGGTGGATTGGTTTGTACAGACCGACTGGGCAATCACCTATACACAAAGATGTATGAAAATATTGAGGACTGTTACGGCGTATGTCGTGATAACAAATCCAGTTTGTTTATCTGTGGATACGAATCTAATAACGTTGTACAGTTGTCAGAGGGTGGGGAGCAAGTGGTGGAAATTGTGAACAGCTCTCACGGAGTATGCAACCCGAATTCACTGTGTTTTGACACATGTCGACAGAGGCTTCTTGTAACACAAGACTCAAATATTGTTCTTGCATTTGAACTAGTTTCAAACTATTACCCTGAAACGGAGAATGATTTCAGATAAAATCTTACTTCTACTTATATAAAATGATACAAATTATGTCAATTAAAATCTAATCATTATGATTATTGTTTTATGCGATTTTCAATGTTTAAATTCCATGTATGAAAATGTTCAGATCCCTATACATAACATTTTCACCTAATAGATCTATATCCTGGCTGTATACTTTTGTTAATTTGCTTCAAAAGTAAAACGGAATGTTGTCTTTTCAGTGCACACATTTAATGACAAAGCAACCACTTAAACATTTGAGCAGATATCCGTATCAAATCATAATCATGGTTTTACTTGATTACATATCGTTGCATTGTTTCCAGAATTAACGTTTGTGTGTATGGAGAACTATATCAATTTGCGCTATTCTCTATAGTTTACCCACTTACTATATTCATGCACAGCAAACTGCGGTATTGAGAAATGATGCTTGATATGCTCGGAAGATCGCAAGTCTTGGAGCCGGAAAATATTTCCAGTTAAACCCCGTCTTTTTCTCCCCACAGGGATTGGATAAACCGCGAATAATTTGTGGTTCTTGATTAATCGGTTTTCTGGTTAGAGCAGTTTTTGTGTATCGTTTAATTGCATAGTAAATTCTTTTTCGAATAATTAACAATCCAATTATTGCTTTTCGATATCGTTTGTGTAATTAAATAATTTATTTTACGCAATTTTTACGCAGTGATTCGAGATTCCTTATGTGTACAGAAAATAAAAGAGCAATATTCTTTTCAGGAAGAAGACAGGCTAGAAGAAAAAATGAGTGGCAAAATATTGGAACTTTATATGTGTTACATTTTTTAAGGATTTTTATACTATAGAAATGGTCCTGACTTTAAAGAAAAATTATTTCCACTAAAGAATTTAAGGTTATTATTTATAAATTCTCATAGAGGAAGAAGAAATATTAAAACACGCATTGTATTTATGTTTTTAATTTTATTAAAAATATATATATATACTTTTAAAATAATTATGATTCTATATCTAAATAATGATGATAATTGTCTTAAACGTACATGCCATCACATGCAAGACAAACACATTCATTAACAATATAATTGTATGAGTGAACATAAAGTTACAACCCCTTCTCCAAATATTGAAGTAAATATCAGATATTTCACAAGTGTCACTTGATTTGTTTGTACATATGAACTGATGAAGACAAACTTACAATTACTGTGGAATTGAATAAGTAAAAGGCGAGAGCCGGAAGTATCAAGTTTAAAAAAAGAACAAAACAAACAAGTTATCAATGTTAGACCTGATGTAATAAAAACCTAAGTCCTATGTGTAGCTACCAATCAAACCAAATACAGGAGTACGAACATGCACGCTACCTCTTCGTCGAAAGAAAATCAGAAATGAACAACTTTTTTCCTTAGAAATGTGATTAATATCGGCTGAAACCGTTTTTAAAAATAAATTAATGCACATGACATTATATACTCGGGTCAATAAAAACCAAATATGCCAGACTACAGATAAAAAATATCTTTAATGATCAGAAAAACAAAAAATCTGGTCTAAATTTGATGATTTTGAAATTGGTTGCATGATTTGTGACCACGGTTTCAAACTCGTTTGTTTCATATGCAGATGTACTAAGTTGTTTCTTGAGGTTCAACTCGAGATTTTCTTTGAAGATGATTTAACACAAACGAACAACAATATACAAGACCTATCTCTGTCATCAAATTATTGATGATTAATGTTTAAGCACCCGTGCTATGTTAGACCCAGTTACCAAGGATATGACTTTACAAAAAATACAGTGTCATGAAGATATTCTCTAATCCCCTGAGTCGCGTGAACACCACAAGCTGTGCGATATTCAGTAATAAACGTGCTTAACTGCTAAGCGACAGAATACATCGTCAGAAACTACGGTATATATTCCGTTGTCACTATCGTATATACTGTGGGATTTTTCAATTGGCAAAACTTCGTTTTCATGAATGTTACTCAGCTACTGACTGACCATTGAAGCCACGCGTAGTTTATTTTAAATACTCTTCTTTGAAGTTCCAAAAATAAAATCTCATTTCAAAATCAATCTCCAAGGCATGAGATCAAACACTGTAAGTTGAAAATAGCTCGATTCCAGCTATGTTACCAGTAACAATATCGTGACTTTTGTCGTCTGGTACACGCCATGGTCACGTGGTAACTCAGTGACACTGACGCAGAGCTAATCCAGCGCACCGGAGTTTAAAAACCCGAAAACTATGTTACGGTTCGTTTCACTTGTCAAATCATCCGTGCTGTAACGTCCTGAGATCAAATGAAATGCATAATTAATAATTCAGGAGTACGAAGTTTTGCAAATCAAATAACCAACAATAGGTTAAGGAGCAGAGGGTATTGAGCGAACACTGATCCCGACGGTGAACCAAATATGACAATCGAAACATCCTGGCCATATCTGGCAAATCATGAATGTATGTTACAATCGCAAGATTTCTAAAATGACAATATCAGGAGCAGAGTTCTAGTAGTTTTTAAATCACGTGGCTCCGTTTGCATGTAATATCATCCGTATATTATGCCTGACACTGTAATCCGGAAGTTGAATCGTTGGTTCCCGTCATGGTTATCAGCTTGACTCGCCCACAACGATTCCTGCATACGACGGTTTCTTTTTGATTTGAGTTGTCATAATGAATCCGACATACGACATAATAAGGTCATCCATATTGTGTCCCTGCAATTAGACAGACAAGCTTGAGTAAACGGGAACCAGTTAATCAAAGTTAATAAATATTTTACTTATTTCATAGTTTACAGATTTGAAACTAGGATATTTAATATACATCTATGACCAACTTTAAAAGTCTGTCAGCGGTCCTCAATATCCTTGTTCGATTTTTCCACAATATATTTATGTTATTCGAGACCAGCCGTGGTATCTGTAAATTTGTATCTCTGATACTTATTTTTGAGATGCTGCCAATGGCTTGCAGATGCATTTTCTCAGTTACCGATAAAAAAAAAAAAAAAAAAATGTAGATACACGTATATCACGATGTATGTTGCTTTTAACCGAAATCAATGTAAATACACATTTTGTGTGACAAAAGGGGTTCGCGATTAATTTGGGAAAAAGAAAGCAAGATACATACTACGCCAGTCTCCATGTAAATTTTGTTGATTGAGTTACCCTCGCCGATCACCAGTGTAAAGGAATGGTCATCGAACGCCCAGTTGGGTACCTTGTCAAAGCTGTACACAGTCAACACGTCCTGGAAACAGAATACCAAATGGTTACCATGGTTAATATGAATACAGTGTAATCTTAATAATGGAAATTATATCAATAGATAAAAAAAGATTGCCTGATTACTAAGCAATATGTTACAATAATATGGTCCCGATCTATTTTATATAGAAAACGGCTCAATCAGTAAAGATTAAATATTTTAATATACAAGAGTTACCTTGGTGGCTGCATCCGAGAGAATGACGCCACTCGGATTGACGGCAACCAACAGCTGCTTTGGTATGGTTTTTGTGCTTCTTTGCTGTAAGGAAAAAGAAGGGCAGTGATGTGAATAAATCTATATATTCTACTGCTACCATATAGGGAATTAGCTTCCGCGAAATACTGCTTTCTTATATTATCTAATCAGACTTTCGTTTATTGATTGTAGCAGCAAAACATGTTAAAGGGCGGATATTGTATGAAATTGCATTGTAAACTGTCTGAAAACTGTGGAAACGGTTTGATGAAAAACCGTTTGTTTTAGACTTAAAAAACTGATTAGCATTAAACAGCGATTTCCTATTTGTTTTTGTTTTCATCGATGAATAAACTAAAATAATAATGTAATAGCCTCAGTGATTGCAGTTAAAGTCCACATGCGCGCTGCACCCGCAGATATAAATACAGTACTGGACTTTAATACCTTAACTTCGAAGAACACGGAGCCATACGTTTGCCACTTGTGGAGGGCCTTGAGGAAAGCCACCTTACCATCTTCTTTGGTTGGGAACTTCAATTTGCTGATCGCCTCTCGAAGCAACTGTGTATGTTCAAAACAGTGTTATTGTAAATTCAAAGGTATCATCGCAAAAAAAAAAAGATTAGTTAATACTAGTACAGTAATATCGATTAACTGGTCGTTCTAATATACTAATATACACAAGAAATTAAAAAAATCGATGAAGGTAATGCATCTCGACTCATTGATAGAACAGCTCGTTTATGAACAATATGTAAACAATAATTGACCAACGTCAACAAAAGATAAATATACACCGTATAAAATTAAATTCGGAAACAGTCTTTACGGCAGTAAATAATTTACATGTACGTACCTTTTTCCAGTCCTGGGGTGGTTTAGACTGAATTACTGTTTTCGGTTTCAGACTTGGAATAATGTCCCTGTAACAAAGAGTTACATATCTAATTAAAAATGTTACCAAAAAACATCTTTATTTTAGAAATAAGACTTGAATATTATCATACTATTACATCAAAACAATCTACAGAATACCTTATTTCTGTTGTATCTAAACATTCTTGTAGATTATGTTTTATTTTTGTGGACATGCAAAAATGTATAGGGTATGGTCTGACCGGTAGTTCTGTTGGGCCAGGGGAACTTACTCAATGCGGTCTAAAGGCTGTTTCTCGTAACCATATTTGGCCCGGAAGAGAAGTGAACCAAGATTAATGGCGTCTTTGGTGAACACTTGTGGTAGCCCCTCAGGTAATTTGTGATTTCCTACAACATCAGATCAAATGAAATGTAAATGAGAACTCCCTGTTTTTGCTTTGGCGATTACAATCAAATGAACTACATATGTAGATTCTATATGTTTAAACATAATGAATTGTTCACATCGACTACTTTCTCCGATACACCATAAAGACCCAATAAGTCATATGCTCAATGAGTCTTTAAGGCCAACAAGGGTTCGAATCCTTTCTCCATACACTTCTTAACTTCCGTAAGTGAGAGACAAGCTAATTTTTGTGTCTCTGAGAAGATGTTTAATCCTTATTTGGGGTAAAATCATGTGTGCTTGAAAAATTAAAATTGAGGAGTATAATCTTTCGAGATGAAGCATGAGTTGACGTAACATGTGTCATTCCAGACTTTGTAGTGGCTCTAAGCAGTTCATAGTGATTTTAATAGTTCTAAAATGTTTTAAGTAGCTTTAAGTGCTTTTATGGTAACGTTAAGTAACGTTAGTTTTACCTGCGGGAAATGGAACTTGATATCCGCCAGTTTGTCCTGGCCGGGTACTCCATTCATCCAGAGCTTCTTCATGAAGATCAACACGGGAGGGTGCGCCAGCGTCTGTTGTAGACGAAAACCAGGAAAGGGTCAGGCAAGTTTGATATAATACATACATGTATTTTAATCAAGAATGAAAAGGATTTAACAGCAGGTTAATAACCTATGTGAGTCCCCTCCTTTTACAGGTCATGTATACGTAGTACCGGTATATGACAATTTAAGTATTGCATGCATATAAAGGTTTTTGGATAATAAAAAAAGGACAGGTAAGTTTTAAGGTTTTAACATTTGATTTAACATGATGAATGTATACGAATTTAGCAAATTTATGGCCTTTATAGAAAATGTCTACTAATTTAGCTGTATTAAATTTAGACTAACAAAAGGCTATCTTTAGACGAGTGACACAGAAGGAATTGAAATGTTTGATAGCTATCAACTGAAAGCTCTTATTTATATTCTTTGCTTATTTCAGAATGAAATGACTTTGGTTAAATAGATTATTTATGATGATATATCTATTTGTGTATAACAAATAAAGAAAATAAACGGTCATCGCCATCTACAGACACAGATGCACGTGTATTTCTCATATAGAATCTCTGCACGTGCGAGATGTAGTCAAAGAAATGGTCTGGTTATCTTGGTAGAGATTAAGCGGTCCAAGACGTAGCGGAACCATTACAACCTTCAGTAAGTAGTAGACCTATACAATAAAACAATTAAGAATCGTGTTTGTGTTAATGTATACATACATAAATACAATGTGTTGTGATACACAATGATATAAATATTTTGCGTCAACGGTTAATTTGGAAACGTCAATACGGGTATCCTTATTTTATATACATGTAGTATTCTAATATATTCCAACGGGTTTAAGTCCTTAAACTTACTGAAATACGAAAAAAAACTGCTACAAATTTGTAAGAAAAAATAAATAAAGCAGACATTAAATGCATACTATAGTTAATTAATTAAAGTAATTGATTACCAAATTGAATAATCAAGTTGTAAAATTATGTACAGGTACATGTTTAGAGACACCATGTACTTACTTGTTTGGAATTCCGGTGAGCTGTTTCATAATATGACAAAAGATTTCACCTTGGAGGTACTTCTGATAGGAAATATATAACAATATATGTATATGTGTTTATGATTTTATATGTACAATAACATGAAATTATAAATGTACAAATTTTCTGAAAAGCTAAAGATAATGGTTTGGTATGGATATGACTTTGTTTTTGTTAAATTTGCTATGGTTCGAATAGTTGCTTTATTATTTTGTCGTCTAGGGTTAGAAATATGCATGAACTTAGTACTACAGTAGATTCCTTATTATGAAAAATTCTGTATCCATGTATTCATAATGTCCTTAATAATTCATATAGACCAATACGTAGACAGACAACTTAGGTCATCCATAAAATACTTACGTGCAGATATAAGCATCCAATCTTTTTCTCAAAGTCTATAAAGGCTTGTATTAACTACAGTTGAACCCCGGCTATTCGAAATCCCGGGGATCAGCGTTTTATTTCGAGTAAGGCATGTATTCGAATAACCCAAATCACGTCGATCGTTGAGACAAAAACCCATCCCACCCACCTTTTTCAAGCAGTGAACGTATAATGTACACTTTTTAAAATATGTTATGATTGAGTAATTTAAATGAATACGACTATAGATAATCAACTTTTATTTCACAACTTTCATCTTCTTATGCATAAAAGATATACCACAAGCGACTATATATGTCCAATATAAACGCCGTCTTGAAAACAGCAATGGATAATTAATATTTAATTTACCAACATTCATTTTTTCTGCATATATGCATACATAAACATTCATCATGTCTGACTAAACCACAAGTAACTACATGCATCAACGTTAATCGTGGTCTGCTTGTTACACTTCTTAAAATTTTCCTTTACCAGCGTATCCGAAATACTACAATCATCACCTTTATGATTGAAATGCACAAACACCCAATCAATTTACAATTCATGTAAACTGAGTATAGTATAAATTGGAAGGGATTGTGAGAACTGTCTAAATAAATTTGGGGTACTGGCTCCAATATGTTAAAAAATGTTAAGGATTGACAATGTTAATGTTGTTCAAAATAGGAAAATATCAAAACATGAATATGTATGTATGTCGGGGGGTGCTTGATAATGATCCATTATTTTGTGGTTAATTCACAAAGTTACGTGTCAAAAGATTTACAAAATTTACGTAGTCTAGACTAAACAAATTATTTTTACTATTATTACAATTTCATAATAAATATAAATATAAAATAATGTTTAAGCAAATGAGTGTTCTTTTCTCCATCCATTTAAATAACTACTTAAATACTTCGACACGCGGTAACTAATACAACAATATACTGAAGTTGTAAATGTGACGATTGAAAAATTAACGATAACATATTACAAGGAGATCGTTAAAATTATAATCCTTCCAATCAATTTTCTATTACTTTCATTAATTTTTTTAACATTTAATACATTTTTATATCAATGTTTATTCGCCAATTAATTGTTTATAATTTTAGAGGTTTGAAAATTGAACAGTTAAATCAAAAATTTTTCTTAATTTTAATTTTAAAGATAGTTATATTATTTGTATTTTAGTTATTTCGAATAAGTTTTAACTAGTAGAATGTAGTTGAACCTATTTCCCCGTTTCAATGTGATTTTCATTAGGGTTTACTTCAAAGCGCTGTGATTAAATTTATGTAGTTTTTTAAAAATTCTAAAATCGTTAAATAATTTTAAAATGTCTAATGAAGATTTTAAGTTTGCTCCTTAGTTATTTGATTTTACGTCTCATTTTGAAGTTAATTACTGTTTCTATTTATATGCAGAATGAAAGAATATACCAAACAATGAGTTCAAGTATTCAAAATTTTATTAATTTTTTTTTACTAAATATGAGTTAATGTAATTAAAAAATGGAAATAGCTTCTTTCTCCATTCGATGAATTATTCCAATGCGTTTTCAGGCCGATAACCATTTTGTGGATACGGGACACTGCTTAAAAATTAGTTAAAATTTGACCCACTTTAGATTAAAGTATTTATTACACTTCGGGAAAATTTTAAATAGCGTGTGTTTTTCTGATTTTAAATTGGAACCGAAATTTTACATGGTTGTTTTTTTTATCACATTTTTTAAAAATTTAAGTTTAAGAATAATTCTAAAGTTTGATTCCTCAAAAAAAATTTCCTATTACAGTTTGGCTTAAGTACCTTAAATTTGAACAGCCTGGGTAGTTGTTAGATGGCCGTTTTAGGAAAAATTTTTATTATTAAATACGGGAAAAATCCTTTTTTTCTAATCATCACAAGTGCCTTTTACGATGTAATATTTAAAATTAAAAAACTAATTATTTCAAAATAATGTTTTGGGGTGATTTAGTTAGTTATTTAACAAGCTTTCCTCAGTGTCGTATTATCGTTCACGAAATTAAAGTTCCTCTCTAAACAAATTTCTTTTTACTTTATGTGGTTTCAATTTCGCGGGAATTTTTTCAATTTACTTAATTAGTATGCAAATCTTGAATTATTGGACGGAAAATCTTACGATGAAAAAAATCTTTAACAAAAATAACAATATTTATAAAATAGAAATTAATTTGGGACCTTAATTATTACGATGGAGTATTGCTGGGGGGTATAACAATTAATTTTATATATTGTAAATTGGAAGTTTATCTAACTCAAAAAAAAACTCGCAATTATTTGGCCCATACTAGTGACTAATATTTAAAATGGTCTATGGAATTGTTTACATTTTCCGAATGGGCTTATTAAAAAAAAATAAATAATTCCTTCTAAAAGCACTTGATAATATAAATTTTTTGGAAATTTCACGACCTAAATCCTTTAATTTCGAGAATCAAAATGATAGAGATTTTTAAAACTTTAAGTTATGTCCAATTTTTTAAACTATTTTTAATTTAAGAAAAATAATAATAAAAATAATAAGTAAATTTATTTAGATCCCATTTTTTTTTACTATATAAAGACTATATGTATGTTTCACTGAAAGTAATGTTCATTTAATAAATATTAAATGGTTGTATTGTATACTTCCAGTTCAATTTTATATTAACAATAAATTTTAATTTTTAATTTCCTTCAATTTAAATTGTATTTAATATTTAATAAACACTGTAATCGAATTTAAGGAAAAATTAAAAAAAGATATTAATTTATATATTTATGAAACGCCAATTGGCAAATTGACCATTAAATGGAATGACATTATGAGTTTTAAGATAATTCTAATTTTTTTTATTTTTTAATTTTTAATGAATTCATTATTTTAAAAAAGACTGTATTTAAGATATCGAAATAAAGGATATTTAAATAATTGTTTTGATAAATCCTTTAGCTTTGTAATATTTAAAGGTACAATTCATAAATGTAATTTTCCCCTTAGAGAACACTTGATCTTTTAAGTTTTACATAATTGCTCATATGAGAACTTTTGGAGGGTTTGTTAATAGCCAAGTTAAGGTTAAAGTTGGACTCCACAGTAAGAACAATCTTTTTATTTTAATATTGATGTTAATTATTAAACAATCGGAAATAATGCCTTTATACTAAATTTTTTGGCATTGTATAAATCCAAATTTAAATTTGAGAGCCTTCAAAAATTTCTAAGAAATTTTCTACTGCTTTTTTAAAGGTTACTTAACCATTTTTGATTTTGCCAAGGACTAATTTTAACATGAGACGCTAAATTAGGTCCCGTTCAGAAAATTTTTTTACACATTTGAAAGTGTAAATAAAATTCGTTAATTTTTTTAGCTACTAATTCGGAATTGCCAGAAATATGCTAATCTCAAGGTCTTTTTTCAAATTTTTTTTTAATGTTTATTACGACCAATTTTAACCAAAGAATTTTCCCAAAGGATATAGAACACGATTAATTACAGTTGGACTTAAAGACAACAATTTCAAGCTTGCGGGGTTTTTTTAAAATAAAAAAGATAATTTAATGCTGCAAATAATAATACAGTTAAATTATTTTTGTATGGATAATGACCAACTATCCTTAATATATTTTGGTATTTATAAATAAATAAAAATTAAATTTCCGAAAAAATTTAAAGTTTTTGTGTATTACTATATTTTAACCATATTCATCGTTCGAATTCCCCAAAGATAAAAATTATAAAATACATTTTTAAGGTACAATTCATTTAAAGAAAAAATTGTAAGTTGAATTATTTTAATTAGAGGGAGAAATTTATCAAGAGCGAAATAAAATAAAAAAATGAAATTTAAATAACAATTGAAATTTACATTAACTTAGTATTTTAATTTTGATTTAAACATAGTGGACAGTTCACACTTTCTTTGAAACATTTAAAATATTTATTTAAATAATCTTTACAAAACAAATCAGGGTACAAATTTCAAAATTTATTATATATTAACCTTAAAATGTTTTGTAAGCTTGATTAGGTTTATGATCTTTGTAAGTTGGTTAGGTTTTGTAGTGATTCAAATAAAATTTTCCCTAACTGCTAAATTAAAATTGCAATAACAAAGTTTGCGCCATGATAAATCTTTTTCAATTAACTTAAATTTTTCGTATTCATATGCATTATATTCCACTCAGTTCTATAATTTAACTATTCTAATTCAAACATAACTTTGGATGAAAACTGAAAAAAGTAGGATCAATAAAATAACATTTGTACATATCTTGCGTACCTTGCTTCATGAAGAATCAATTTGCATGATTTTGTTTCCGTGCATTCATTTATATATAGACATGCGTTGAAAATACATTCAAATTTTCAACATATTTTTTTTTGTTGTCTCTTAAAATGGTATACGCATATTCTTGATTTATGTCTTACTAAAAATGCAATATTTAAACAATAAGAAGATTTTATATTTATGTAAAAGTTTATTATAAAATGA
>CM037793.1:25367516-25386329 GCA_021229015.1 Solen grandis | reverse complement strand
GACAATTCTACATACCAAATATCCAAGCTCTAAGCCTTGCAGTATTTCAGGAGATGATTTTTCTATTTTTCCATATGTAAAATCAAGTGACCCCTAGGGCAGGGCCAATTTTCACCCAAGGGCCATGATTTGAACAACTTAAGTAGAGATCCATCAGACAATACTACATACCCAATATCTTAACACCAGGCCATGTGGTTTCTGATGAGAAGATTTTTCTAGGTTTTCCCTATATAAGCCTATGTAAAAAAAAGTGACCCCTGGGGCAGGGCAAATTTTGACCCTAGGGCCATGATTTGAACAATTTTTGTAAAGGTTTATAAGACAATTCTACATGCTGTAGGGGCCTTACAGTTTTGCAGGAGAAGATTTTCTAAAATTGCATTTTAAAATCTATTTTTAGCTCCTGTGACCTAGTTTTTCAACCAATCATAATAATTTGTACAATTTTGTTAGAGGACATCATAAGGATGATTCCTGTGAAATTTTGTCAAAATCCCTTCAGCGGATTAGGAGGAGATGTTGTTTAATGGAAAAAGTTGACGCAAGACGCACGCACGCACGGACAGATGGACGGACGACAGACGCCGGACAAAAGGCAATCATAAAATCTCACCATGAGCACATTGTGCTCAGGTGAGCTAATTATCTAAGCTCTATGCCTTATGGATTCATAAAAGAAGATTTTTAAGATTTTCCTATATAACTCTATGTAAAACAAGTAACCCCTGGTGCGGGGTCATTTATCACCATAGGGCTATGATTTGAACAATCTTGGTAATGAACCATTAGACAATGCTACATGCCAAATATCTTAGCTCTAGGCCTTATTGTTTCATAGAAGAAGATTTTTAAAGTTTTTCAGTATATAAACCTATGAAAAATAAAATGACCCCTGGGGCGGGGCCAATTTTGACCCCAGGGTCATGATCTGAACAACTTTTGTAGATGTTCATAAGACAATTCTACATACCAATTATTAAAGCTCTAGGCCTTACAGTTTTGCAGGAGAAGATTTTCTAAGATTGCATTTTAAAAATCTATTTTTAGCTCCTGTGACCTACTTATTCACCCATTCAAAATAATTTGAACAACTTTGATAGAGGTTATGATAAGGATGATTCCTGTGAAGTTTGGTCAAAATCCATCCAGTGGTTTAGGAGGAGAAGTCGTTTGAACGAAAAGTTGACGACGGACGCACGCACGGACGCACTGACGATGGACGACGGACAACGGGCGATCACAAAAGCTCACCTTGAGCACTTTGTGCTCAGGTGAGCTAAAAAAAGAAAGAAAATGACCGATGTAATTTGATTTCGTTTATTTCGAAAATATTGATATTTTGATGTATTGTTTTCAACCGAAACAAAACAGTATCTGTCTGAATGATGGGAGACATTCAAATTAATGAAATCCTGAGCGCACATTTGTCTTGATCGAACCCACGACCTCTCGTTCCCGGACCACTTGACCACCGGGGATGTTGATATAATTTTGAAGAAGTTTACTTGTTGCACAGAATGAAGCCATGCGAATGGTCAATGCAGGTTGTTTAAAAGTTCCAGATCGTTCTACTGCTAGTCATCATTTGGTTAAAGTGTGGGGGTAATAAATGAACGAGAATAAGTTATTCAATATGCCTAAACGATTTACGTTTTGTTTATTTACTGGTCATCTTATGTATTTCAGTGGAGTCAATTTGGGCCTTAAATCCGTTTTTTGCACGTTGTATGCTTATGTTATTGTATGAAATTTGTACAACTATTATGTATGATTATGAGTAGCTACTTTAAATACCATTTCGCGTTTTACTTAGAAAATTCATCTGTGATCCATCAGGGCGCCGTGGTGCAGTGGTAACCCGGCTGCGGATCCAAAGTAAGTGGGTTCGAACTCTGGTGAAGGCAATGATTTTTCATGACAATCCCTTGCGGAAAGTTCTGCTTCAACCTAGAAACCGTCAAGTGAGATTAGTTCCTAATCGAAATACGTTTTTAAATATATTTTCTTTTATAATACTCATGTAAATAGTTTTTTAAATTTAACCCGTTTCAAAATTGCCTCAGAAAATGCATTTTTAGCAGCATTCTCTTACTAAATACTCGTAAGCAGTGCGGACGACATACACCCAATGAACGTACTGAACACTTGAGGTGAGCTCAAACAGGCTTACTACAGACTTCTCATTAATGGAGAATTGTGGAATCCAGCTACGACCGAACTTTGTAGCGTGGGAACACTTGAAAATTTATTTAAGAGGAGAGACGTCTTATACTGCTACTTTCTAGGGAAGAATCTGTTCAAAAATGGCCAATAACAATACAACCATTAAAAGAACTTTTTATTAGAACATGAGAGGAATTAAAAATCAAATAAAAATACCAAAAACAACGTTTTGTGCTACAAAATAGGTCAGAATATGTTTATACGATGGTTTGTATTAAACGTTAAACATGACAGAAGAATAACATTCAAGCTTATACAGTCTCGTGATGTTTCACTAAATCAGTTTATTAAGTTTGTCATCAACATCTCCCCAGTTTCACACTAGACTGAATGTATTGGAATAGCCCTCGCAATCCTTCAACATTGTATCTCGTGTTGGTAAACGCCTTTACATACGCCTGCCTGACACCTGGGTCTCTGTTTTCATCGAGGGAGGGGGGAGTCACATTTTCTGGAGAATAATGTCCTAGAACAATATCTTGTACATATCATAATCATGTCAATTTCTGAAGAATAATAACCGGGATCAATATGTGATACATCTCATCGAGAGGGGTCACAATTTCTGAGGAATAATGTCCGGGATTAATATCTAAGTCAAAAAATGACCGGGTCAATATTTTATAAATATCATCGATGGGGGTCACAATGACCGAGGTCAATACCTTACACATATCGATGGGGGTCACATTTTCTGAAGAATGACCCGAGGGTAATTTATTTAAAGGATGTCATCATTTTATAGAAAGAGGGTCATTTTTCTCAAGAATAATGACCGGGTGGTCTATATTCTTCAGATATCATCGAGGGGGTCATTATTCTTTAAGAAGTGTCAGTATTTTATAGAAAGGGGGTCAGTTTTTCTGAAGAATAATGACCGGGGGCATTATTCTATGGGGGTCACTTTACTTCGTTACACCAGTAGTTTGGCTTAATTAATTCTGAGAGTGATCGAAACCTTTTCTTTTTAATGGTTCAGGTACAGACTGTAAAAGTGTCCTTAGTAACAAACATACCTCATTATGTAGGTAAATGTGGATATAGAACACAGTACACTCCCACTAATCCGCTTAAATCAACGCCATAACCTTCAACCAAAGCTTTAAAGATAGCGCAAAATAAGGCAACTGAATGGTACATTTATCTTATGTTATGAAAAATGGACATAGGACAATTTAAGAGATAAATGACGGTTTATTTGAGTCTCTGAACCTTTGGTCTAGAAAAAACCTTCTTGCTGTTCAGCACCCATTTTTTCTCCTACTCCAACGCGACAAGTAAGTCCTCAAAAGAACTGTGCATGTATAAAGAAAATTTAATATGTCGTTGTGTTTAATACCGTAAAACAAGTCAAACGTCAGATTTCATTGATATCAAGTAAATCATGGCTATAATTTTAAATCATTAAGGTATGAATAAAGAAGGATAATAGACTGTTTTTTTATACAATTGAATACATAAGTACTTGTTCTTAGCGCCTACCTATATCCGCGCTTCTCTGACTTGACTATTTGAGTTTACCGTCGCCTCGACAGTATTTCAGTCATATAGCGACGTCCAGCTAATTATAGGTGGAGGAAGACCCCGAATGCACGGAGACATCCGGGTAGAACCACCGACCTACCGCAAGCCAGCTGGAAGGCTTCCTCATATGAAAATGCGAATGACCCTGTCAGGATTCGAACCCACGCGGTGAGGGGCTGAGTGAGTGTTAAAGTCGCTGACTTTACCTTCTCGGCCACGGAGGTCCCCTCCGCGCATCTCTGTTAGGTAATAACCTACATGAGGTATTCACATGGACATTGGTTTCTTTATGTTGCTCAATGAAAGTGCTCGAAACTGTATTCAGTAACAGTTGCAATCAGGAAATGTTAAATGTTAATGGTGGTAATGAACCTTTTCAACTTAAATGCCTTCGGTCTGTCAACCTGATGCTCTCTAGTTTGTTATAACAATTGTACTGTATGGCTCTAATAATCATAAGTTTTGATGGTAATAATATGAATCATTTAATCATGAGAAAGGTCAAAACGTTGGTCATTAAAGTTTGTCATCGACCCAATGTCCCGTTGTCATGAGATTCCTCCTATTGGACACGTTTCCTATCATTCAAAAAATGGGGGAAATGATTGCATGAACTAATTTTCTAGAATTCATAATATGAAATGGAATACTTTTGTAAGTCAAGTTTCTACAGTGTTGCGTTGTTTTTCTTTTCGATGAAATCTAACAACTGAAGTGAAATACAGTAATAGTTCCGTTTATCCTGAAGATCGTCTTTTTATTTAAATGTGGAAAACAAATATACTAAGGTTAATTAAAACTGACATATAGTAAATTATTTTTTATGTTAAAACACTTGTAATATATCCAACTCATATAAATTAAGAAAGACCTTTTCTTGTCCTGAATAATTTTAAAGAGTGTAGTTACGACAGTTTTGCGTTGAGCCACCTATATACAGAGACCAATGTTTGAGACTTAATGATATTAACAGTTGATAAGTATGTCAATATAACAAATCGCTTGATTTTAATTATGTAAACTAAAATATTCAAAATCAGATTTATAGTCCCCGATATTTTCAAAGCACTTTGGAAAAAGGTCATAACCAAATAAATCGGCATCAATACTCAAAATATCCTTGAGGCGACTAAGTAGGTCAGGGGACAAAGTAGAGTAGGCTTCCAGAAAAGCCTCTTGTCTATTTGTTTTTCTTGTTGACGAGTTACCGGACAATGAGTGAGCTCTCAAAAGGGCATCCTTGAATTCTTCCATGGGAATTTCCTCGCGCTTGTCCGATGTGAATGGATACGGAATCTTCTTGCTAAGAATGCCACGGATTTGAAGTTTTCTGAATGCACGTAAGAACGCGTCATTTAATGACATGCATTTCAGAATTTTATTCTTAAATGTGATCATGGTGTTGACAACACCAATAACTGCATCTCTTTCTGTTTCTTTTTCGAAGTTATCAAACTTGATTTCTTTGTTCAAGTGCAATTCTTTCAATAAGAAGAAAGAATCTTCGGCGAAAGTCTCCAGCTTACCGATGTAGTCATATTCTATTTCACACGGGCGACAATGCTCAAAGCTCGGAATAAAGTGAACATCGCGAACAACATGTGTATAATGGGACTGAACAAAGTAATCCACGAATTCAGCAAATGTAACATCATGGCCGCATTGTATGCTTAGATCGGTTGCATTTTGTCGGAAATTCTTGACTATATGGATTCCAATTCCGCGCCAAAACTCCGCATTGGGGGCAAATAATTTGTCTATATATCCCGAGAGGAGACGTGCATATGGTTCACGTACGAACATAAACTTATCTGAAGATTTCAAAATGGCGTGAATTTCATCAAACGGAAGGTCTTTGGCCGTGAGGTATCCTTGGTAGGCGTACATTCCTTTGATTTCAAATGGGTTTGTGGCGTTAGAAAACCCGCTGAATATTTGGAATATTCTTTTCCAAAAAGTGGAGCCTATTTTTCGATGGCACAATAAACGAGTTTGTGTTTCCTATCAATGGTCAGATGCTCCTTTACGGCTTCTTCAGAGTTAAGGACCTCGTGGTAGGCTCGGTTGGTGGCACACTGTTGTTGAAGATGGTGCCGCCTCTCTTTAAATCGGTTTCGGATGGCATCATCCTCACGTGACATTTTCATATCAACCTGAAATATTAGGTTTTTTTCTATATTCTGAGAAATACTTTTTACATGCTGTACATGTAATTTATGTTTGCATACTAAATATTACACGGGCCCTGCAAGCCGGTACAACCGTTGACTTCACTAACCCCATCACCGCTGTGGGTTCGAAACCTGGCAAGGTCACTCAGATTGTTCACATGAAGAAGTTCTCCAGCTGGCTTGCTGAAGGACGGTGGTTCTACTCGGGTGCCTCGTGGCTCGAGGTCAAAATTCACCTTAAATCAGTTTGACGTCGTTAAAACTGTAATACATGTAATTGTATCTATATAGGCGGAAAACCACAATACAGCAACATAAATCTTACATATGGTCTTCTTCATATTTCTTTTCATTATTATCAAAATCTATGATTTTTATTTTCCTCATTGTCATTATAATCCTTAAGATAATATCTACGAAACAATATCAATGTGTCATTAGAATAATGAATTCTACAAACCACATCGCCTTTTGGATTGTATTTTTTCTCGTTCTGCTTGCCCAGTCCATTTGATGTTTTGGCTATGAAGTATACATAAAACATTCACAGTATTACACATATTTTGAACAGATATCACACTCATTATTAGAGAATGTAATGTTACTATCATGTGAGACAACAATCTTTTTTCAGGAAATCAACAAATGCAGATGCTTATGCAACACGTCAGGCAAAATCTCAAAACACTGTTGTAACAAATGAGATGTGCATGAAAACAAAGTGTGAGTCTTAGTTGATATAGTTTTCACTACAACAGGGACCCTTTTCAATAAACTTCGTATGACCAAATTCCCTTTAAGTCCTAAGAATGGTCTTCTGATTTCACAAAGAAAAGTGACCACTACCATTGTTTTACACAATCTCGTCATATTTTGTGAGAAAAAAAAATCACAGGATGTATTTTTACATCTTTGAATTTTGTAACGTGGCTTAAATACGATGGAATAAGGGGGCCATTAGGAATATTTTTAAATCACGCGCGCAAGCGAGAAACATTTTTAGAACATTATCACTGCATGATACAAACCCATATTTTATGAAATAAATAACTAAATAAATACACACGATAACATTTTACCTCTGTGAATCTATGTACACAAAGATTTCTTTTTGGAGATTCCGCAAAAAAGGCCGCTGGTAAGTTATAATAAAACCTTGCCTAGTTAACTTCTATATATAAGGTAAATGCTGGCTGTGCAGTACTAGAAAATAAGTGACTTATATTCAATTCATAATAGCACAAAAACTGCCTTAATCTTGCCCTGAATATTTATTTAAGCGGTTTTTAGCGCTTATTATTACCAAATATATATAAAAAATATTTACTTAATATTGATAATAACTAACATCATTATTGATGCAGTTTACGATGATCAATATTTAGTACATAGTCCGTTTGTTACAATATTTCGTTATAATAAACTCTAAATTAATTTCATAGAGATGTTAATCAGCCGGATGTCAAATGATCGAATTCACAGTTTATCATATGTTTGTCTACATCTTAGCTACCATTTGTTCTAAATGCATCTACAATTAATTCCATTACATAACTGCATAAGACAGGTTTGCACGATTAATGTATTGTTTATATATTCCCAAAACCTGAAATATTGATCAAATATTACCTACCGAAATTCAATAGGATATAAGGCGTTGATACTACAACCAGAAATAACAAACACATGAATAGCGAAGACAGCCTCGGGAACTTTCTGCACAGCATCTTCCCGTTTGAGTGTTCCCAACGACATGCTGATTAGACTGCCAAGCTCTGAATATATTTCATTGTCTTTGTTGTTGTTGTTGTTGTATTGGAGTTTGGAAAACACGTGATACACACACAGTATAAAGCATGCAGGGGTTTGACCAGACCGTTGTTATAGTGCATCTTCAGCCACAGGTTGTGTGCACGGCATTAAATGAACTACACACCACATAAACACAAACAAAACTTGATGTGAAGGGTGTCAGTATTAAATCATACTGTAAGAAGTGTTTTCTTCACTGAACGTCTGGAACCAGCGGTCGATTCACACCTTTGGTGTCAGTATCTCCGTGATTCACATAGCAGCTTTCCATGGGTCAGCTTGGAACCAGGTGGCGCCATCTTTGTTTATCATCAAGTTTCCCGTTATATTATTATTATTATTCAAATGACAAATTAAACAACGCTTTACTCTTTCTTTCTGTAGAAATGCCTCCCGACAGAGGATATCTGCCAGTTCATTTCTTTTTCTGAGGTTTCAATACTGTAAATTACGATCTTATTTGCATTATGACAATTTAATATTTCTTTGTTGTATTTGAAGTGTTGGTTTTATTCATTTTCTTTAATTTTATCATGTCTTTGCTACTTCTTTGAAAATGATAATAGTTTGCCTTTTCCAATTAAAACGAATGTCTTCGATCTTAAATGTAAATCAAAGGTAACAAGAAATATCTTTAAAAAAAGATATTCGGCGTAAAATGGAAAACAAACTGAACTCCTACAATTTAATAATAGACTGTATTTCCGGGAACCCAGATGTATTCTTAAAATAGTGATCATGCAGCTATTTATATACATTCTGTACACACTGACATGGTTAAGTTTACTTATTACAAAAAGGGGTCAAAGGTATGTTATTGTATATGTAAGTATGTAAGATTCATAATGTTTGTTGGTTAGATACGTATTGATAAAGTAAGACCCCCTAATTGATAGGAAAGTATGTGTTAATTATAATATATGGGTTAACTTCCACCTCCTCCGCATACTACATGATCAACAGGTTAAAGTGGGCGAGTCCACTTCTGCAGATTTGCAGGGGGGATTTTGGTCTAAAAATAAACATCGAAATCGATTTTATACAGCTACGCCGAAAAAATAAGTTCGTGAAAACTACAACTTAGATTGTAGCACACAACTTTAACTTTTAACGTTAAAATGACAAACAGAATGAGAAAGGTGTATTTTTTTTAAGTAATGAGTTAGGCATTTTAAAAAAAGTATTTAAAACTTTGAAAATGAAATATGCATTTTGAAAACGTTATAAACATTATGCAATGTAACAGGCGCTGCGAAAATGTAACATCAATAAGAAAAAACACTGACGTCACTCGGTACTTTTTTTATCTATGGACCCCAGCTCTACTTCCGGGTTAAAAACCCCTACTTTTTAAATCTTCTTTAAGCATTGTCTTAAATATTTACAATGAATGAGGATATTAACGTGCAATATCTAATAATTTGTTAGTATGCATAAGAATTCTCGTAACTGTTTTCAATGCGACAAATATAACATTTGCACTAAAGAGTGTGCGCGTACTGATGTAGCTGGTTATGTACGATTATTTAAACTCAAAAGAAATTGCGCACTTTATATTTTAAGATTTTTCTCAGAATCGTGTGATGGAATGTTGTTACGTTTGGTATCACTGTAAAGGGTGTTATTCTTTGTGTGTACGAAGACATCCTTATATTAATCTTTGCTTCAATGTATTTTGTATAGATTTTTTATTTGCAACCGGACGTATCTAGGCAAAGTAAAAGCACATTTGACGCCTTCAAGACATATTCAAAACTGTTGTAACGTACAGGCCTGGCATTTTTAAAAAAAAAAATTGTCATTTTCGTTAAAGTTTAGCCTGAAGTGTGTACGTTTGCATGCCGTGTTTGGAAATAATTTTGAATGTTCTCAAAACGTAAAACGTTCCGGGAAACAGTGCGTACATCTTTAGAAAGCTTATGAACTGCTGTGGTCGGTAAGCTAGGTCTTAAATTTAGGAACTTGATAATGTTGATGAAATATGAGAAAAACTTACCCGATTCGTGCAGGTTTTTGATTTCTCGGTGTGTACGTTCGCATTTGCGTTTCAAAATGTGATGTTGCAAAAACAGCTTAAGCATGTATACTCTAGTGATTTGTGAGAAATGTATTTTCGAATAAGGGAAGTAACTACTGCACGGAGATGTGTTCCGACGACATTCGAAACTGTGACAATTTTCTGTTAATGATATGCAATGTTAACACAGTAAAAACATTTTTTTTTTTGTTATACTAAGTATTTTATTATACTTAAAATCTCTTTATTTTAAGGATATCATGGCTAATTTAATTTCTATTTCCATTACGAAATCTTTCCATCACGAAATTGGCTAAAAGGATGGAGTATCGATCATATTCATGTAATTCATGTGACAAAATTTTTTGAGCGATTTAAGTTAATGCTTTTACGTTTAAAACCAACTGCTTGTTTTCAAAACTGCAAAAAGCTATTGTATACACTTACTCTCAATTTAGCTACATACATCACTGCACCACAAATGGAATGACATATTCTTATGAAAACATTTCTTTGGAGAATGAGATTAGTCGATCATGAACTCAGGCCTTTAAACAATTTTTTTTAATTATAACCAATTTTGGATGAAATACATTTTTACAAGCGGATACAGAATACACCCAAGACGGTACAACACACTTGCAATGTTTAAGTTTTTTTAAAAGGATTTTAATGAGGTAATAGAACTGCTTAAGTGTTAAATATTTCGAATGTTAATGCAATGAATTGAATCATTATACATGTATTTAAACTTACGGCTTTACTCAGTGTAAGCATGTAAATTAAAAGGGGGGGGGGGGGGTATATAACGATAAAATACGAATATGAATGGCATATAAGAGTATATCTTTAAGGGGAAATATTGCTATTATTTTCTTACATAAAAATTCAGGACTGTAAACATGAATTATTTATCAGTCGCCTCGGGAGCGGGAGGTCGTGGGTTCGATCACCGGCCGCGACATACTAAAGTCGTAAAAAATAGTACTGGTATAGCTCTCTTGCTTGGCGCTAAGCATGTAAGGTTAGTTCCAGGACTGGTAAGCCCGACCAAGCCATATGTCTATGGCTTGATACTGCAGTGTGACAGCACAATTTCTGTCTCATTTAGACATTGTCCCTAAGTGACTGAATACTGTCGGTAGGGCTTTAAACCAAATAAACAAACATCTATCGAAAACCAATTGATAGTACGATATTATTAATAAATTTTACTCAATGATAACTGCAGATTTATAATGTAAGCAAAAAAATTACATGTAGTATAAAATAGTACATGACTAGACTTGGCTATTTGAGTTTACCGTCGCTTCGACAGTATTTCAGTCATATAGTAACGTCCAGCTAATTACAAGTGTAAACCCCAAATGCACGGAGGCACCCGGGTAGAACCACCGACCTACCGCAAGCCAGCTGGAAGGCTCCCTCAAAATCCGAATGACCCTGCCGGGATTCGAACGCATGCAGTGAGGGGCTAAGTGAGTGTTAAAGTCAGCGACTTTACCCTGTCGGCCACGGAGGTCCCCACAATAGTACATGTCTATATGCATATGTATATTTGTGACCAAAGGTCAAAGTCACAAATCAAAAGGATTAT
Source organism: Solen grandis (assembly GCA_021229015.1). Lineage (NCBI taxonomy): Eukaryota > Metazoa > Mollusca > Bivalvia > Adapedonta > Solenidae > Solen > Solen grandis. The sequence continues at coordinate 25,374,982 of CM037793.1, read as the reverse complement.
TACTTTTCAAAATGGATGTGTCAGTCACCCAAAGAGAGCGATGATAGACAGCTCATGTCAGTAAAAGCAGAGGAAACTTACTGCAGCGTCGTTATAGAAGAATAGAATGTAAATGTTTCAAGAGAAGTGTGACCAATAATATCATTGTCGGAATCTAGGATTAACGGAAATACACAGTACCTTTCCAGAAAACGTTTCTTTAGAGTTGTGGTATGGCGAAAACAACATAACCAGAACAAGAGCCATGTTGACATGGCCATCCCCGCCGAGTGCTTGCTCGTTAGAAGATGTGTTGGAGAGTAGCATATTTCATTTTTAAAAGAAAATTTTTGGTAATGAAGACTGATGTTTGAAGTGAATTTATTTATGAAACCCATATGAAGACCTACTAATTCCCCTATTTTGAGGTCTACATATAAAATGTCAAGGTCACTGTGACAAAAATTAAGCCTGAAAAATAACAAAGGGCAAAACTTAACAAGAGGGCCATGATGGCCCTTGGTCGCTCACCTGAGAACCAGGTATAAGTGGGAGGAAAAGAAACAGCAAATATGATATTGTGGAAAAGTTTTTACTTTATACATATAAGGAAAACGGGCTCTGTCCCATGGCGGCCATGTTTTTCAACGGATCAAAATAATTTGAACAATCAAAGTAGAGAGTGACCCAAGGAACATCTGTGCCAAATAACTTTGAAATCCAGCCAGTACTTTTGACCAAGAAGATTTTTCAAATCTGTACTATATTCATATGAGGAAAACGGGCTCTGCCCCCTGGTGGCCATGTTTTTCAACGAATCAACATGATTTGAACAAACTTGGTAGAGAGTGACCTAAGGAACATCTGTGCCAAATAACTTTAAAATCCAGCCAGTAGGCCTACTTTTGGAGAAGAAATTTTTTGAATTTTTTACTATATACATATAAGGAAAACGGGCTTCGCCCCCTGGCAGCCATGTTTTTCAACGGATCAAAATAATCTGATCAATCTTGGAAGAGTTGACCCAAGAAACATCTGTGCCAAATAATATTTTGAGGAGTAGTTTCTGAGGAGATTTTCAAAATTTTCATGTTTTTTTCTTTCCATTGCCATGGCAACCAGTGGTCAACATAGAATAAAATTCTTTGAACAACTATGAAAGAGCTTCAACCAAGGAACATTCCTGTGTAGTTTCTTTAAAATTGACCCAGTGGTTTAGGAGGAGATGTCGTTTTAAATTAAATGTTGGCGACGGACGCCGGACATTCATCAGTCACAATAGCTCACCTTGAGCACGTTGTGCTCAGGTGAGCTAAAAAATATAAAGGGCAGAGCTATCATTTTCATGCACTGCACTTCTCCTCAATGAGATCTATCCACATATGAAGTTTCAAGTTGATATTTCAAATACTTTTTGACCTATGCTACTTCTTGATGTCTCCCCCCCCCCACACACACACACACTGGGGCACACAGTGATATATGCTTTATATGCTTTAAAAAAGTAGATCTACCATGATTTCAGTTACCAGAACATTAGCACACCTTTGCAAACAGTGGTCTGAAAATAGGAATACATTGTTATTTTTCACATGTAAACGAATAATTTGGATGACAAGCAACAGGTAAGCCCTGTGTGACTAGGGTACAAAACGTTTGCAGATGTTTGCAGTAATTGAGAACATTCATGCCAAAAATCCGTTTTAATTCATGTCGTTTAATATTCATTGAATTTTTTACAGTAATTACGTCATCAGGGTTCAATGAGTTAAAGAGCTGACTACATTGATCAAGCTCTGCCCAGAGTTATGGACCTTGTGTGTGACACTTCCTCTCATCATTTTCTTTCCATAACTGAAATTTTGTTTCAATAGCAAAAGTAGATCAGGAGTTATCTTGCGGTCAAGAAATCGTGAAAAAGGGGAATAACTCTAACAAGAGGGCCATGATGGCCCTGGTTCGCTCACCTGAGTATAGAGTTACCCAAGGAACATCAGTTTGTATTAAAACATTTTGAAATCTGGCCAGTAGTTTTAAAGGAGATGATCCATGCAAAGTTTTATCAAATTCTGTCCAGCAGAGGAGAGGTAATTTTAAGTTTACAATGTATACATACAAGGCAAATTTGTCCTGCCCCTTACAGCCATGTTTTTTTAATGGATCGGATTAATTTTAGTAACTTTTGTGAATCCTCACCAAATGATCATTCATCCCTGCGAAATTAAATCGAATTCTGTCCAGCGGTTTCAGAGGAGATGTCGTTCAAAGATTTCACAATATACATGATTATAAATAATTACTAAATAATTTTAGCATTTTTTGTGAAGCTTCATCCAAGGATCATCCCTGCAAAATTTAATCAAATTCTGTCCGGCAGTTTCAGAGGAGATTTCATTTTAAGATTTCACTATACACATATAAGGCAAATTAATAAGGCCCCGCCCCTGGTGGCCATGTTTTTTTCCCGATCGGAATGATTTTAGCAATCTTGGTAGAGAGTAACTCAAGGAAGATCTGTACCAAAATATTTTGAAATTTGGCCAATAGATTTGAATGAGATGATTTTTAAATTTTTCATTTTATTTTCTCTTTCTGTTGCCCTGGCAACCAGAGTTCCACATGGATAAAGTTTATTTTAGAAACTTTTGTGAAGGTTCTCCCAAGGAACATCCCTGCCAAGTTTAATCAAATTCTGCCCAGAGGTTTCAGAGGAGATGTTTAAAGTAAATTGTTGATGATGGACGCAGGGCGATCACAAAAGCTCACCTTGAGCACTCAGGTGAGCTAAAAATACTGAGGCCAGAGTTATGAAACTTGTGCACGACACCTTCTGTCTTTAATTTCTTTCCATAAATGATATTTAATTTCAATAGCATGAGTCAAACTGGAGTTATCTTAAGGACACAAAATTGTATAAAAGGGGAAAAACTCCAACAACAAACCTTGGAATTGGATTAAGCTCTTGTGTACTGCAATTCTTGCCAATAACATCTACCCACCAGTGAAGTTTTGAGGTCATATACCTCAAAGTGCATCAGTTATGCTCCAGACAAAACTTAACTGAATATGAAATTAAACAATGGGCAATAACTCAGAAAATATGAATTTGCAGAATTTAGGTTCTTGTGCCTGCAATTTTCCTCCATTCACAGTTTCAAGGTTATTTGTCTCATAGTGCATGAGTAATGCTCGTGACAAAAAATCAGTATGAAATTTAACAAAGGGCAATAACTCCAAAAATAAGATGTGCAGAGTTATGGTTCTTGTGCATGACACTTCTACATCATGAGATCTATCCACCTGTAAAGTTTCAAGTTAATAGCTTTAATACTTTTTGAGTTGTGATCTGGACAAAAAGCGTGACAGACAGATGGACAGACACACAGACAACTCTGACAAAAACAATATGTCTCCCCCATATAATTTAAATATGGGGGTAGACATAATAAGAGTCTCAGTCATAACTGTCAAAGTGTGATAATGCTGATGTATTTAAAATGTGTATATTGTTAAACACAGAGTACTAATAGTAAAATGCTGGTATGCAGTACCCGGTACGCCGGAATCCGGTATCGTATTAAACATATAGTGAAATGGATTACCTGTATATTGTTCTGACAGGTGTCACAGTTAGGGGGTTATAAAACATACAGATAGTAAATTTTAACAAACATTTTCACACTTACGTTTAAGATCAATGCTTAATTAATGGGAAACTATTTTTGTTGCAAAATAAAATACACGTAACGTCTTTGTAAAAATTAGTGTGTTTGTTGACTTGACTGGCTTTAGCAGTTGTAAGTTAACCTTATTTGGTAATAATATCAAAAGGCATTTGTGAATACTCAACACCATATACTATTTATAAGTATAAAAACAATATTGCTAATTGAAAATGAAAAATTTAGATGCATTTCTACGCTCCACGTCTGAGAGCAAGTTCGAACAATAGACTTTCTGAGCGGTCCTTGGTGTGAGGCTTTTGAACAATATTTCCAGGGCCATATAAAAGGTGATTTATTGGCATACTCGGGACGGTGACTTCTTGAAAAGGCAGGTATTTACGACAAGTCCGACATAACCTTCAATATGTCCGAAGGTTTCAACACCATAATTAAATATATGAACAATAATAAGCTTATGCCAGTTGCAAATATGATACTAAGTTTACTTTATCTAAAATATTCCATCCATGTAGAAATGTTTAGAGGTAGAGCCGGACTATGAAATAAAGAGCTGAAAACAGACTATTTTTATCTGAAAATACCACTTAAAGACTTGAAATTTCATTATAAAATCGTAAAAGAAGAAGACATACTTTTTTAGTATAATATACGTCATATACATTCCAGGCTCTCTCTTTCTGTCTCTTGTTTTCATTCTGCACCGTGGGTCAATAAACATATTGAAGATAAACTTTAATTGTGCCTTATTCTATGGTTAAAATTTGGCGACCACGACGACACCCACAGTTGCTTAGAGAGCCAGGTTTGGTCAGGAGAGGATGATTGGCGAACAAGAAGACTAGAGGAACGATGATTGTTGTTGTTGTCTTGATGACAAAAGAAAAGGATGTGGTTTCGATACTGATGATGGTAATGATACCTGTCATGATCTGGAATGATCATATCTGATCTGACAGTTTTCTAACAGACTGACACTGATATTGTGTACATGTCTACTTACACGTCTAGACGTGAGAGAGGGGGAGGGAAAGAGAAAGAGAGTGTGGTTTATATGGATTATCAATTGTATTGACCTCATACATTTATTCAATTATTTAAATGAAGGTGCTCTCATATTAAAATGATTAGGGATGATACCTGTCAAGACCTTGCCACATGCAGTTTGTTTGTATTGGACACACTTTTCTAATTGATTGACTAGTAGGGGTCACACACCACATATGGTGTTAAATAAATGCCGCTATTTTATAGATGTCTGTTAAGCCAATTAGCAAAGTGAGAATGCCAAGTACAAAAGATGTAACAGACGTACAGACAACTCTTGACAAAAACAATATGTCTTCCCCATATAAATATGTGTGTGTGGGGGGGGGAGACATAAATAAAGGCAACATATCATTACTACCATTAATGTTTACACACTTACACACAAAATCAAATAAACAAAATAGTTTAAATGAAATTTATTTTCATCTCTATCTCTCTCATTCAAAACTGTCTGGATAATACATCAGCGTATATCGTTATTAGGTGAAGTCATTATATGGCAGGTACATTTAACTAATTAACGCAACTTAGAAAATAAAATGTCCTGTTTGTTCAAATTATCTTCCTTTCTTCACTGTACTGTTTACATTTTTTCTGTCTTGATAGGGAAGTGTAAATCAAACATCTGCATAGAGTTATGAAACCAATTCAATTGTTGTTTAACATGCCTGAACATGGTTGAACATCAATATTACTGTCATATGGCGCTGCCAATGTCGCAGAATGGCTTATATGTTTCATGAGATTTATTCATATGACAGCGAAAAAAATGCTGCTGATTCCCTTTTCTATACTGTGTCTATAAATAGCAACTACCGGTAGAAGTATAATTTACATGAAAGGTGGAAGGTTCTTATCACTGGCACTTCAAAACAACTCTTTATTACACACAAATATACATATATACTTATGATGGAAGCAAAATCAAAACTGACAGAATTTGCTTTGAGATAAAATTATTACCAAATGAGAGCCACCAGAAAACCCTGATCAAACTGAAAGATAGCTAGTTAGTTTAGCCCTGATCATTCAGTAATCTACGAAACTAAGCTTTGGATTATCTAACACTGTACAAACTAGAACTGCCATTGTAATGGCGCAAATACCCCCCCGCTTTGTCACAGGGATTTTAATACAAATAACATGTAGGTCAGAGACATGTAAATGTATTGGCTCATCAAGGAAAATAAATAATATTAACACATACATTAATTTATTTGGATGAAGGCCCACTAAGTATTGTTCAGCTCCATTATTACACTGTACTGTTCAGCTCCATTATTACACTGTACTGTTCCGGTCAATTATTACACTGTACTGTTCAGCTCCATTATTACACTGTACTGTTCCGGTCAATTATTACACTGTACTGTTCAGCTCCATTATTACACTGAACTGTTCAGCTCCATTATTACACTGTACTGTTCCGGTCAATTATTACACTATACTGTTCAGGTCCATTATTACACTATATTGTACAGCTGCATTACACTGTACTGTTCAGGTCCATTATTACACTGTACTGTTCAGGTCCATTATTACACTGTACTGTTCAGGTCCATTATTACACTGTACATCCTTAAGTATGAAAACTTACAAAGGGCAGTAACTCCTAAATTAAGCGACAGAGTGTTATGGTTCTTGGTCACTGCATGCCCCCTCAATGAGATCTATCCACATATGAAGTTTCATCTTGATATCTTTTATACTTTTTGAGTTACGGCCCGGACAAAAATTAAGTATGACAGAGTTATGGTTCTTGGTCACTGCATGCCCCCTCAATGAGATCTATCCACATATGAAGTTTCATCTTGATATCTTTTATACTTTTTGAGTTACGGCCCAGACAAAAATTAAGTATGAACATTTTCAAAGGACAATAACTCCAAAATAACATGACAGAGAGTTATGGTTCTTGGTCACTGCATGCCCCCTCAATGAGATCTATCCACATATGAAGTTTCATCTTGATCCCAGACAAAATTAAGTATGAACATTTTCAAAGGACAATAACTCCAAAATTATGACAGAGAGTTATGGTTCTTGTCACTGCATCCCCCTCAATGAGATCTATCCACATATGAAGTTTCATCTTGATATCTTTTATACTTTTTGAGTTATGACCCAGACAAAAATTAAGTATGAAAATTTACAAAGGACAATAACTCCAAAATTATGTGACAGAGAGTTATGGTTCTTTATAAATTCTGCACTCCCCCTCAATGAGATCTATCCACGTATGAAGTTTCATCTTGATGCCTTTTATACTTTTTGAGTTACGGCCCTGATAAAAATTAAGTATGAAAATTTACAAAGGGCAATAACTCCAAAATTACAGAACAGAGAGTTATGGTTCTTAGTCACTGCATGCCCCCTCAATGAGATCTATCTACATATGAAGTTTCATCTTGATATCTTTTATACTTTTTGAGTTACGGCCCAGACAAAAATAAAGTATGAAAATTTACAAAGGGCAATAACTCCAAAATTACGCGACAGAGAGTTATGGTTTTTGGTCACTGCACTCTTCCTCAATGAGATCTATCCACATATGAAGTTTCATCTTGATGCCATGTATACTTTTTGAGTTACAGCCCGGACAAAGAAACCGACAGACGGACAGATGGCCGGCAAGACAGACAAGCTGAATCCAGTATACCCCCCTTACATATTATGACCTTTAAAGCCAGTCAAATATCCAACGTTCACCTCAAATTTCTTTTCCTTTCCTTTCTCATTTAGTGTGATTCACTT
>CM037793.1:25342409-25367416 GCA_021229015.1 Solen grandis | reverse complement strand
AGTCGCGTGCGACATTCAAAATCTGAATGTCCAATGTCGTGAATAGTGAGAGTTGAATGACGTATGTTGTATGTCGTAAGTCGAGCCAACTTCACACAGCCTATTGTTCTGTAAATTAAATGCTCATAACCTTGTTATTATCTATTTCAGGTAGAGCTTCATTGCACGAACAGTCCTTGATAAAGATATATACTATCACTAAAATTAGGGTTGAACCAACACGGACCTGCAGTTTTTCTTGATACCCATTCTGGTGGTCCGTAACATTTGGAATTAATTTCAAAACACGACAACTAATGACAAATGGCGAATTAACGAAATGTCAATGCCTTAAATTCTCGATTTTTGCTAGGCAGTGAAGTGTGAAGTGACAGTGCCTTTATAATGGTATAATATCACAATCTGGCTGTTACGATTATACTGAACTTACACTACGTTAGCTGGCTTCATAACAGCCACACTTTTCATAGGCAACCATATGTAAACAGTTCAGTTTTTATTTAAGCCGAAATTCTGATTTTTATTTTCATGTTAGGTACAAATTATTCATAGTTGCATAGCTAAGTCGTTTGACTACCTATTTACCGACTTAGCTTTGGAGTGTCCCAAGCTTATTTACGATTGAAGCTATTCCATTCTAATATTGATATGTGTGATATTTTGTATGATTCTGTTGAAAAATGAAATTATAAAGGTACCAATACTTGATTATTATAGATCACCTACAAATATTGTTGTCTTACAATCAAATTACAGTTGCAAACTTTACTTTGGAATGTTACACATATTTATATTGTTTTATTTTGAGACTCACAATAAGATTAATCATTATATTTTGTATAAAATATTGGTTGCTGCTTTTATTCTTTAGTAAATACTTCTGATTTTATGTACGTAAAACAAGTATGATGCTTTTAAATAATTACTGCTGCAAAATCAACAGATTGTAGTCTAAATTATTTGATCTTATTCGCACATTGAATCATTAAAAAAACTGCAGATACATCTTATCTTTGATAAATTCCCATAGCCTTGATTAATACGTTATTCCCTGACTGACCGAATCACTACAATTGCTTTCTTGAAGCCTTACCACACATCAATTCACATAAAAAAATTATTTTGATATTTATGTTTTAAATAAGGGTGCAGTCAATGAGGTGAACTTGCCGAGACTGTCTGGCTTTATTGAAGATTCGCGTTGATGACTTACAACGTCTGTTCTGAAACTGTGAGAAACATTTCAAGAATACATTAATTTTGACAGAGTGAAAAGCGCATTAATTTTTATATATGAAACGAACTGTAAGGCTCTGTAGCTGAATAGGTCAATACAGCTCTGTTCAGTTTAAGGAGAATGAGGTTATAAGCGTTCTAAATAAACCCTCTTCAGGAAAAAAAAAAAAATATAGGCCTAAAAAAAAATTGTTTGTTTCGGGTAACCCGACCCTACCTAGCAAAAAGGTGCCGACCCTATTTTTTTTTCAGTTTTCAAAAAAAAAAAAAATCCGAACTTGCCGATCCGCGACGGCGTAGTATTAGTCCGCGTTTTATACTACGCCGATCGTAGACGCTTTCTTTTACTCACGATTCATAGCTGTAAAGCGCTTAGGTGATAACGATCACGCAGACGGCGTAATGTTGACGCAAAATGTCAATCTTGTTAAACATAAATCGAAAAAAATGTCCCCATGCAGCGGAACTGAGATGTTTTCGTGTGCTAAATGCACAAACAACATTTACAAAAGTAGAGAGCCAGTACAGGTGCCATTTGGATGGACTGATGTACGTTTCGCTGGCGATGTCGGAAGGTAAATACACGTTCGTAAAAGTGTTTATATTGTCTTGTGTTATTCTTTGTAGAAAGAAAAGCAGATGAATAACTTTGTATGAGAATACGTTCATATATGTAGAGTGTAATTATACAACTTACAAATCGTTCTGACCGATCTGACAATCAAATAAAAGGCCCTAAATAAATCCACAAATTGTATTCCATATATACTCGGGTAGGGTATTACCGGTGGTCGTATATTACCAGGGTATTCACAAATAAGAAGAATATTGGTTTCATGAATTCTGCCTCAATATCACCTGTATACTAAAAGTAAACACATACTGTTTGCTATCTGTCAAAACTTCAAAACCTTAGGTATGAGCTATTTCCAAGTGAGTATTTGCATTTCTTCTAAAATGCCCTTTTAACAACCAAAATTCTATGGAAATTTTACATATTTTCTACCCGACTTCTTTCGAAACAATAATTAAAAAATAAATATATACAACATAATTAACAAGAGGGCCAAGATGGCCCTAAAGACGCTCACCTGAAAAAATTGCCTTCATTGCCTGTACAAGTTACTAAATTATAGCATAGTTGTACTGTCAGAATACATAATCTATGACATCATTTCAGTTCAATGAACAAAACAGTGCCTGAAGTTAAAATTTGAAGTCATACTTGACTGAGAGATAGTATGGCTTTAACACAAATTTAAACATTAAAAGGGACATAACTCCTGAACTGTGGCCTTTAGTGTGTAAACAAGATTTTTCTAAGATTTGACCTACTTTTCGGTCCGGCCCGGCCCATTTTCGAACTGGTTCGAGATATCATCAAGACAAACATTCTGACCAAGTTTGAGGAATATTGGATTAAAATTGTAGCCTCTAGTGTGTAAACAAGATTTTTCTAAGATTTAACCTACTGACCTACTTTTTGATCCAACCTGACCCATTTTCAAAAGGGTTCAAGATATCATCGAGACAAACATTCTGACCAAGTTTGAGGAAGATTGGATCAAAATTGTGGCCTCTAGTGTGTAAACAAGATTTTTCTAAGATTTGACCTACTGACCTACTTTTTGATCCAACCTGACCCATTTTCGAAAGGGTTCAAGATATCATCAAGACAAACATTCTGACCAAGTTTGAGGAAGATTGGATCAAAATTGTGGCCTCTAGTGTGTAAACAAGATTTTTCTAAGATTTGACCTACTGACCTACTTTTTGACCCAACCTGACCCATTTTCGAAAGGGTTCAAGATATCATCAAGACAAACATTCTGACCAAGTTTGAGGAAGATTGGATCAAAATTGTGGCCTCTAGTGTGTAAACAAGATTTTTCTAAGATTTGACCTACTGACCTACTTTTTGACCCAACCTGACCCATTTTCGAAAGGGTTCAAGATATCATCAAGACAAACATTCTGACCAAGTTTGAGGAAGATTGGATCAAAATTGTGGCCTCTAGTGTGTAAAAAAGATTGTTCTAAGATTTGACCTACTGACCTACTTTTTGATCCAACCTGACCCATTTTCGAAAGGGTTCAAGATATCATCAAGACAAACATTCTGACCAAGTTTGAGGAAGATTGGATCAAAATTGTGGCCTCTAGTGTGTAAACAAGATTTTTCTAAGATTTGACCTACTGACCTACTTTTTGATCCAACCTGACCCATTTTCGAAAGGGTTCAAGATATCATCAAGACAAACATTCTGACCAAGTTTGAGGAAGATTGGATCAAAATTGTGGCCTCTAGTGTGTAAACAAGATTTTTCTAAGATTTGACCTACTGACCTACTTTTTGACCCAACCTGACCCATTTTCGAAAGGGTTCAAGATATCATCAAGACAAACATTCTGACCAAGTTTGAGGAAGATTGGATCAAAATTGTGGCCTCTAGTGTGTAAACATCAAAATTGTTGACGGACGACGCACGACGGACGACTGACGACGGACGACGGACAATCAAGTATCCCAAAAGCTCACCCTGAGCTATGCTCAGGTGAGCTAAAAATCATTCTAAATGTTGCAGGACAGCATAATAAACGTCACAGAAAATTTATCATGATGATATTTGATCTAAAAAGATTACTATAGGTGAAGTTTATATATGCATTGGTAATACCTTACCAAGAAATTTCTGAAATATATTACGTAGTGTTTACATTGTCAATATTTTTATCAAAGAGAAATTGTTCTAGAGAAGTGACAATCATTTACTTTATCAATGAAATGTTGAGGATTACTGAAAGATAAATTTTTCATGTGTGTGCTTCTTCTATTTGTAACTTATTTCTGAAAGCTAAATACCACGGTAATACAACCCACCAGGATAGATATATACACTAGTCTATTTGATATGTTTTGGGCATGAATGGTTCCATAAATTTTCTCAACATGTAAGTGTGAAGCCTCAAGCTTTACTAGTATAATAATGTTTACATGTATGTGCATGAGTGGACCTTTGTCAGAATATCACTTGGCTGGGGAGGGGGGGCACCTCTGGGATTCATATCATACTTAATATCCCCCGTCTATGAAATAGGGAGGGGGATATTGAAATGGGGTTGTTGTACATCATCAACAGTTTCTCAGTATCTAGCTAGTAGAACTTCATGAAACTTAAAATAAGTATGAACCAACATACTGGAATGATGCCCTTCCCCTTTTTTCGATTGATCAATTTAAAAAAAACGAGGAAAAACAAAATGCCTTAGAAGATTAAACTCATTGTAGAAAATGAAGCATTTGCTTTCTACAAGCAAATGCTCCATTTCCAACAAAGTTTTCAAAAGTCATCAGTTACAAAGGCGCCTCTATGGAGGAAAGGGTTTGATAAAATAATTTGAATATTTGTTTCCAGCTCTGGAGTTCATGAGGGTATTTCCAGAAAAGATGAGATGTACAATGGTTTGGTGGACATGATGCAAGAAAGGAAAATGTTTTTCCTTGATCAAGAAGAAGGAAAATATGTGACACAGGTTTGATGATTGTATTCATACTTCAAATGGTTATATTTATATCATAAATTTGAACCTCAATAATTTGTTGCAGTATAAAAAAGTAATATTTTAAAACATTTTTTTTTTTTTTTTTTAAATTGAGATTAATTTGTATGCCCCAAACTTTAGATTTGTGTTTTATTATGACTGCTTTTATTTTAATATAAACCTGTGTGTTTATACAGCTTTTCCGTAAAAATGTTTTATAGGAATGATGGCTGAAATGGTTTAGTATTCTGTGTTGTAGACTAGAAGTGCAAATCTGCTTTACTTTCGTCTGGGAATGGTTTTGCTATATTAATATACTTCTTCTGCTATTCAAAGGGAATTTTGAGCTTCTGTCTTGAATATTCTTTTAACCTGTCCACAATGTATAGTATGCATTAATCACAGTTTAATCCCTTTCCTCAACATGCTATTTTTAGACTAATCCACAACGAAAGAATCTGATGAGCATTTAGGCAAAAGAAAAATGAATTTTTGAATTTTGATATTGGAATTGTAGAAAATAGAGCTATTTGCATGTTAATATGCATAAATACTCCAATTCATGACCATCGCTTATTGCTTGGAAATTTTTTGCTAGTTTACTTCACCTATATAATCCTTAAACTTTTATTTAAAACTATATTTTTATATTTAAAAGTACCTGTATTCATGTACATTTTATCTCCTCAAAATTATGTCAGACTTATACATACCAGTACTAGAGTTATTTAATTCATTGAGTTCACACACCTCACCTTTAATTCTTTGAGTGGATTTTTAATCACAGAAAGTAATTTTAAATCTATTAAAACAAGTTTAAAGTGGAGTCTAGGAAGTCGGCAAACATTGAAGTAAGATAAAATTTGTACTTGTATTTCTTTGAGTGTTATTTTGTAGAGCTTTTCTTATACAAACATTTTCTAACTTATCTAAATGTTGAATTAACTTAAACTGGACAACTAAGTTAGATTTAGCCAATAGAAGGATCTGAATCAGACAATGCAATCAACTGCATCTGATATGTTATCTACATTGTTTGCCACTCATGGTTTTAAAGTCATTCAGAAATAATCTTATTAAACATGAAGAATATGCACTTCAACATGCCAATTGAAATGTTCAACCGTTTGCTACTAGATTTTAAAATGCTCGTTATAGCTGGTTTTGGATAAAATATTTTAAACCTAATATATAGACTAAGATTGAAGCAAACAAATAAAGTCCCTCGTCAGACAGGTAACATCTGATCTGGGATTTCACTTATGACTTCATTGTAAACTTGAGTTGCCTATGGCGGTAAAATGTTTGATAGTTTTGATTTAAAAGTTTAGAAAGTTAAACCCAACAACACTTTATTTCAGGTTCTGACAAATTCCGTATGGTATATCACAAACGAGCACATAACTATAAACGAGAGGAGTCGGCGGGAAGCAGATGTAAAAGCTGTTCCATTGGCATTCCAGAACTTTGAGGTACTAGTTTGATATTGAAATAAAGTTTAGATGCTAAACTATATGTAAACTTGATACACTTACACTAAAAATACTTAAATAAAACCACTGAAGATTTATATGGAAGCTTGTATAATTTATTATGTGATATGGCCCTATCTCATTGTGTACTAAGTATGTATCACTTTGTTGTCTTTAATATGCACCTTATTCCACCACCAGGGCTAGAAATGAAATTCTTCCCCTGGCATGTTGCAACCTGGTCCAAATCTCTACCAATGCCTCATTTTTGTTGCAGGGCTTCAATGACCACCGTAGAAAAAAACAGAAGGCTCAAACTTTAGAAGCTACTAACCTGAAGCAACATGCAGATACCCTATTAAGCCTCTGTCTAAGACCAGTGATGAGGTCTTCGCCAGCTTGGGAGCTAGCCTACAAGGATATAACAGAACTGTCTGAATGTCTCAGTGCTTATGGTTACTATCTGCACAAACAAAATCTGAAAGCACATACCAATCAGAGCAAAGATCATCCCTGCAAACCGGTCTCGGAACACATTAGTGTTCGCACAATTCATGGTAGAGAGGCTGTGAGGGAAGAGTATAGCATTATTGACAAGACTCTCAAAGTTGCAGACTTCAATGAGCCCATATTCTTTTGTGAAAACACATGCTTGAAAACAAGATTTACAAACAACATGCAGCGACAGGTATTTTGACCATTTTCAGTTGTCAGTTACAACAGACGTTTTCAAGTACTGTCCTGGTGGTTCTGTTACAACATGTCACTGCATTGTCAAAGTTCCCGAGAACCGTAGTGACACAGAGAGAGCAACACAGGTTGCAAGTATTATGGCAAAGATTAAACTAAAGCTGCCTGAAATCCATACCAGAGCAATGAAACAAGAATTCAAGGAGAGATTTAGTAATATTGCCACAGTAAAACCTGCTGTTGTTGACCTTTTGTATAAAGAGCTAGCCCTAGATTCCTCTTCACCATCAAATTCCTTAATGCAGCAGCGTCTCAGGCTGATATTTATGGGAGAGACTGGGCTTGTCGCCGATTTAAGACAGCTGAATGAAGGTCGTACTGGGGATACCTATGATTTGTTTTTCACACATTTGGCTAGTCTAGTTGAAGAATATACTGCAGCAGATGAAAGAAGACACAACATTTCACACTTGTCACATTTTTTATCTGTGGATGACTTGATTCAGCAGACAAAAGAAAGGTGTCCAGACGGAACCAAAGTACCTTCAAAAGCACTTGTCCGCCAGCAGTTCACTCCAAGGAACCCATACTGCCATACAACATTGAGCTTCACATCTAAAATACCTGTGCAGTACAAGATTCAGCGAAGGCAGCTGCGAATTTCCCATCCTGATGGTCATTACTGTAGTGCCTTATGGAAGTATCTGCGAAACGTTGCCATCAAGTTTGCTGACGATTGCGAACTTTTTTGCTGCGATGACAAGGCCAAAATTCCTGTGAGAGAACCAGATGTGCATATATCGACCGGTGTTAGAGGCAAAAAGACCATCATGCCAACCGAAACAACATTGTCTGCAGCTGACCACGATATGAACAACAAAGGATCCTTGACACCATCTGTTTACCTTCGGTGCGAAATACCAGAAAACATATCAGGATCGTTTTATCGGGGTACAGTTACAACCATTGTGAATGACGCAGTTTTTCAGTCTTCCAATCCCATGCGTCATGCAGCTGCTGTAGTTAAGCAGATCAGAGAAATAGAAAAACGTCCATCTGTGCTGCTCAAGTTTACAGATGGGGGATCAGACCACCGAAATAATCTAGAAAGTGTGAAGACTGCTTCAATTTGCACTTTCAAAGAGTTGGATCTTGACTTCTATGTTGCTGGACATAGCTGGACAAATCCGTGTGAAAGAATGATGTCAATTTTGAACATTGGTTTGCAGAATTGTACTCTGTCTCGCACCAAATGTAGTGAAGTTGCTGAGAAACTGTTGAAACCCTGCAATTCAATGAAAAGCATCAGAAAAGTAGCCATGTCTCATCCTGAACTCAAAGAGGATTGGGCTTTATTAGTTAAAGTACCTCAACAAGTTGTTAAAAGTCGATTCAGTCGACTAGCCCTGAAAGGAGAACCTGTGCAAGTAAGATCCCCACTTGGTGAGGAAGAAGTTGACTTACTTTCAAGACATGCAAACTACCTTTTCCCTGAGATGGATCTTAAGAAGCTTGTCAAGGTACACACACAAAAGGTTTTATCCTATACAAGTTGGCTAGAAAAACACTGTCGTCAACGCCAGTACATGCTTCAAATTAAGAAATGTCAGGACCCTGAATGTGGTTCCCCTCCAAAAGCCGAGTACCATTGGATCCCTGATCCAGTTTTGAAAGAGGACGATGATGAACATTTCCAAGATTTTGAATCGCTGTATGGTTCAGACACTACTGAGGAACACAGACCTAAACTCAGGGTTCCCACGCTACCGGGAAAACGGGAAAAGTCCGGGAATTTCATTATGTACGCTCCCGGTCGTGAAAAGACCGTGATTTTTACAAACTTAGGACAATTCCGGGAAAAGACCGGGAATCGGTACGAAACGGTTTGAGTACGAAACAGAGAACGAAATCGAGGCTTTTGTGTATTACGTCAACAAGTTTTGCGCTTAATAATTGACGGATATTTACGAGAGTTTGTCGTTGTTTTACGTCGAGTTTGTTGTCCAACCAACAGGTTAAATTTTGTTTCGGGTATTAGCGGAAGTATGTAAGCGTCTCACTGATGTAGCTTCGTCATTATGTCGGCAGCACTTTTTTTTAGTGAGCGGGAGCTGGGGATATCAACCATTCCCAAAAACTTTAGGAGATTTTCTGCAGAGTTGATGTCAAGTTCTGTCAACGATGTTATAGCGTTACGATCAGTTATAGGGCTAAAGACATTAATTTACAGAAAGTGCAAGTTACATGTAACCGAGAGTCGGTGTAATACGGCATCGGATTCGGTGGAATCGGATGACGAAAAAACTTTTAGAAAAGAACTGGTGACAACTTTAATAAACTTTAAATTCATTACCAGAATAGACATTGAGCAGACGGTGTTCCTGTACCCGAAGGATGTCACCAAAATTACCAAAGCCTGTTGTTACCTTTACATGTTTGCTTTTTCGCCAAAGTGGCTTCGACCACCTTTTTGGTTGAAGTGGATAGAGATTTATGTGTCGGGTAAGGAAATCCCTTTCAGTATAATTATTATTAACAATTCTAAAATGATCATTTTCTATATATGCATATAATAAACCAACCTACATATTAATCTACAATAAATAACTCCACCCATATTTTAACAGCCTATAAAATATAGAAAAATATTTATTATTTCTTAATTAAAAAGTGTGTGTCATAGTCATCCCAACTTAGACATCTTTTTTTTTTTTTTTTTTTTTTGAGGTTCTATATAGAAACCCCGTTTATTTTCCCCGTAATAGAGTACACAGGGTCGGGGCCATCCCCATGTACCCTTACAAATCATGTCAAGTGTTATTATAGAAAGTGTTACAACAACACAAAGCAAATATCATTTTAAATAAATAACAAAATATAAGTACACTATATATGCAATAAAAAACAATGCTAAATTGTTTTTCCTTATTGTCCATGAATATCTAAATAATCTTTCAGAAAGTTACATATATTCAAAATCATTTTTGTGTCAAACTTAAAATTATTTCTATATTTCCAAATCGCCCATTTAGTTTCATAGAGTACCATATTGCATACCTGCACAAGTTTAAAGTTTTTATAAAAACCTAAAAGAATATTTTCAAAAGTTAACTCATATATCTCTTTGCAAAGTTCAAATATAAATTTTAAAATCTTTTCCGCGACTAATAATATTGGTTTTACAGAACAACATCCAAAAAATAAATGATATAGTGTTTCTCTTTCTTTTTTGCAAAAATTACATAGTCCGCATGACAGATTCATTAACTGCAATTTGTGTTCCGTAAATACTATATTGTGCAGCATTTTCCATTGAAATTGTTTTGCCTTGACAGAAGACGGAGATATTTTAATATTTAGCCATATGTTCCTCCACGATATATAATTTAATTCTTTTCCAATTTTTTCTTCACATTTAGTTTCAGTTTTTGATTTCTCCAAATTTAAAGTTTCAAACATAGATTTAATTAATCTTATAGACAATTTGCTAAAATGCACTTCTTATTGCTTAGCATTTTTAATAATAAGTCCATCAAGATATAGTTTGTTTTTAAATTGTTTAGAAATAGTACTAGATCTTAAATTGTCAACGTATTTCACCGGAATAGCGTGTTTTAACCTACTCCATTCAGCTATCCAATTCCTCTTAATTTCGAGTTTTTGAAAAATTTGATCTGTGTTTTTGAAAGATTTTTTGACTTCATCCCAGATGTCCCTAAGATAAAAAATCTTGCTTTTTGTAAAGGAATGATAAAATACAGGTTTCCCATTATATAATATTTCATGATTTCCAAACAAATTTAAGGAATTTTTCGTATACGGAAATCTATCCAGGCGAAAATAAGATCCTTATAAAATTCTGAAATGTTCTCAATGTTTAAACCTTCTATTGACGTACACCTGCATAAAAAGAAATCTATCGAAAAAAAATTATCCACGTGTTTTAAATAATGTTTTCCAATTATATTCCAATTGTCTAAGTCCGCCTTTATAATTTTGTAGCACGTTTTAATATTCATATATTTTACATAGTTGCTTATATCTGGTCATCTAGCCCCCCCTTTTCAATTTTCTTGAGACCTTTTCCCTCGAGACCAGTGCCTTTTTACCTCCCCAAAGAAAATCAAAAATTAGATTTTGAATATCTTTTATGTATTTTTTTGGAATTCCACGTGACTCTATTTCATAGTTTATTCTTGACAAAATGTATGTTTTAATTATAAGTACTTTTCCCATATAAGTTAAATCTCGTGACTTCCATATTTGTAGACATGATTTTATTTATTTATTTTTTCCAGCCAAATTGCATCATTATCAATTCCATAACCATGACATACCCAATTTTTAACAAATGACTTTGTCCATGTAATATTCCCATATTTTTTTTATATTTTGACTTGCCTATAAATAGACCTGTCGTTTTTTGTTTATTCATTTTTGCACCAGATGCTTTTTCATATGTTTCAAGTATATCAAAAACATAATTTAGACAATTTTCATTCTCCACAAATAGCTGAGTGTCATCTACGAATTGATTTACTTTTGCCTGTCTATATTCTTCATTATCTACGGGTAAACTAATGCCTTTTATATTTTCATTTTTCCTTATCGCGCCCGACATAGCCTCTGCCTGTATAATGTATAGTAGAGGCGCGAGTGGACAGCCTTGTTTTATTGAGCGGGTAATTTTGAAAAAGTCTGAAATAAAACCATTAGTTTGAATAGCCGTTTTAGAATGTTTTAAGAACTTAGACATCTTGGCAATAGGCAGTGCTGTCTAAATTTGGAAAAATTAAAAAAAAAAATATCCTCGAGACACAGTTCTGACGCACCTAAAAAAATTGTGGTCTTTTTTAATTAACATAAACCAAAAATATAATTTTCCATTGTATGGAAAAATAAGTCATTTATTATAGTCTTATATTGTTTTCATGTGGCTGACATCACTTTTTTAATGAAAAATCACCAGTGTGCATGTCTGTATAATTCAGTGAGAATGACTTGAGAGTACAATGAAATGATGCATTTGATTGTTTTTTCATTTAATCATTGTAGTATGTAAATAAAAATTGAATTTCGTGACAAAAAAAATATACGAGGGGATTTTGGTTGCACAGCTTTTTCTTATTTTATTGCTTCTCTGAATATATGCCAGATGAAAAAAAGTACTTATTGAAAAGGAGGTTTTGCAGGTGTGTTGTATAAAATGCACCAAATAATAGCCCTGCATCAATAAATCGCCACAGTTTTACCTTTTAACGCTAAAAGGAATGTTGACAAACAGAACTTGTAAGAATGATGTCACACGGAATCTATTTTATAAAAAACGAGGTCAAAACAAAAAAGGCGTCGGAATAATGATGCGTCGGAATAGAGTACCGTACGATATATATATATCTACTGTTTCTCATTTAATTTTTGGCAATTAAAACAATTCTACTTCAATGCAAACTATTTAAAAAAGAAAAACAAATTATTTAAGCAATTGTTCATATTTTAATTTATACCATCACTTTTTTCAGGTTCAGTAACATGGGGAGAGGAGTTTGTGGCATTGTACGAAAGAATACATAGAGGAGCTGTTACCAGTCTTTTCATTAAAATGTATGACTCCGCACCACTTTGGGCCCTGTCTGATGCTGAAACTGAAAGCAATGATTCTTCTAGTGGCAGTGAGGACATATTAATTTAGGTAATACAACTAAAAAATAACATTAGGTTCGATATTTAAGGCCAAAAGTGTGTGTAGCACACCCTCTTCCATAGATATATATTCAATACATATTTAAAACATGTACATGTGCGCAGTGAGACAAGTGACAAGCAAAGTCAACTGGTTGAATTAGTTAAAATTCTACCTATTAACTCACTTAAACCTTTGCAGTAAAATTTTCATTCACTGAAATGTTTCTATATTAATTTGTAAGTCAGTGTTTGGATAGTTATTGAAACATGTTACTGGTTTCAGAATAACATTACGTTATCATCAATTGTGTGTATTTGTGTATATTTATAATTGCCACGGGACAATCCATATAGGTGAGTTTTCCAGAAGAGATTAGTCATTTTAAGTTTTGGAGGAGTTAACCCAGGGATGCGGGCTTCTATCTTACAATACTCATTTTCCTATCAAGACATTCACTTTGCAGGGGTATTCGTGTTAGACATTTAATATTATTAGCATAACCCCTCTCTTCTTTTTCAGACAGATGATTTTCTAAGTTGCCAGTTCTTGTTCTACTGTTCTGTTGTTACAAGTTCACCATTTTGACAGTGTATGCAGTTTGTTCGAGTTGAAAGACCTGCAAGTAAAAGGTTAGTCCAAATTACATTTGTTGTATCATGTATGTCCGATACATGCTAGAAATTGTTTATCATGGCCCTCTAGTTTACTTCTTTTAGCAATTGTGAAACTGCTGAAGATCGGCAGTAAAAATTGGGTAAAAATCACTGTCATGAGATCAAATTGCTCAAGTACATTAAATGACCAAAGTCATAAGAGTGTACCTTAACCTTAAAATTTGATGTATAGCTCTTGAGTACTTCCTTTTCAGCTTTTAGGTGCCTTTTATTAGCTCGACTTTTCGTAGAATATGAGAGCTATTGTAGTCACCCTGGCGTCGGCGTTGGCGTTGCAGCTTTTGGTTAAAGTTTTGCGTGCAAGTACTTTCATGCTTATATCTCAGTATCAAGCATGCGATTGATTTGAAACATCTTTAATATGTTTAGGGGTATCATACTTTCATGGTAGATAACTCTTGATAGAATATGTTACAAATTATTGCCCCTTTTTAACTTAGAAATTTTGGTTAAAGTTTTGCATGCAAGGTACTTTCATGCTAATATCTCAGTATCCAGGCATGGGATTGATTTGAAACATCTTTAATACATTTAGGGGTATCATACTTTCATGTTAGATAACTCTTGATGGAATTAAATTTTGGTTAAAGTTTTGCATGCAAGTTACTTTCATGCTTAATCTCAGTATCCAGGCATGGGATTGATTTGAAATATCTTTGATATGTTTAGGGGTATCATACTATAAAGGAAGATAACAATTGATGGAATAAATTAAAAATTATGACGCCCTTTTTAACTTAGAATTTTGGTTAAATTTTTGCATTCAAGATACTATCCAGCTTATATCTCAGAAATTGCTTGTGGAATTGACTAGAAAGTTAAGGAGTGTCTTCAAGGGCATCAGAAAACAGGAGGATAACTTTTGGACTGATGCAAATTATGGCCCCTTCTTACTTGGATTTTTGGTTTAAGTTTTTCATGCACAGTGTTATTGTGCTTATGTCTCATTAACTAGGCATGGAATTGATTTTAGACATCATAAATATATTAAGGGGTATCAGACTATCAAGGTATATAATTTTTTACTATTACTATGAAGGGCAAGAATTTAAATAGATTTCATTTGATTTACCAACAAGCATTTTGAATAGTCGAGCGTGCTGTCCTCTGACAGCTCTTGTTTTCCAGATAAGACTTAGCAAACTATCAAAATTCTTTAATTCTATAGAAATGTTCTTTTTTTCAGATGCCCTGCAGTTTCCAAGAAAAGTGGCTGTCAGATCCAGATATCAAGGATTGGGTACAGAGGGACCGGAAGAATAACAACTTGGCCTTTTGTAAACTTTGTTAAAAGTCGATTAATATCTCTACAATGGGTAAAACTGCTCTCACATCACATTTGAAAGGGGATAAACATATTCAGCTGATAAAACTAGGTAGATCACCGGATCAACTGTTGATGGAGAATTATACTACTTCTGCCACCATTTCTAGTAAACCTACAAGTTCTACTCAGTACAGTGTTGCAAGTAAAAATGAAGTTTTGGATGCTGAAATTCTATGGTCTTTTAAAACAGTCGAAAGTAATTTCTCGTTTTCGTCGAATGCAGGAGTAACTGATTTGTTTAGTTCCATGTTTCCTGACTCAAATATTGCAAAAGGGATGTCTTGTGGAGAGACAAAATCCATGTATTTGACTTGTTTTGGGCTCGCACCATATTGTTCCTTGTTATTAGAGAAAAAGTTGAAGCAGCAACCTTTTGTGCTAATGTTTGATGAATCACTCAATAAAGAAATGCAGAAAAAACAATTAGACATTATTTTGAGACATTGGGATCTAGATAAAGTCACAGATAGCTATTTTACTTCACATTTTCTAGGCCATGCTTGTGCTACAGACTTAGTTGAATGTTTTGATGAATGTGTGGAGTCTAAATTAAGCTATAATACAGTAATTCAGTTAGCAATGGATGGTCCAAATGTTAATTGGGCTGCATTTGATCGTTTACAAAAGAAGTTGGAAAAGGAGAACAAATTTCAACTGATCAATATTGGTTCCTGTGGTCTACATCAATTGCATAATGCTTTTAGAGTTGGAATTGCTGAAACAGGTTGGGATATCACTTCAAGTCTTTCAGCATTGTACTTTCTTTTGAAGGATGTTCCTGCCCGACGAGAGGATTTTGAATTGGCCTCGGAAACAAATTTATATCCTCTTAAGGTTTGTAGCCATAGATGGGTGGAGAACATTAGAGTTTGTGAAAGGGCTATTCAGCTATTACCCGCCCTAGACAGGTATATTAAGGGTATTGAGCAAAAAAAGTACAAGAATCCTGGAACAAAATCTTATGAAACTGTCAAAACATTTGTTAAGGATCCATTGAGTAAAGTCCATCTTCAGTGTATAATATTCATGGCAAAAAAAATTGAATCATTTCTAGTAAGTTACCAAACAGTCAAGCCAATGACACCTTTCTTAGCTGAGGACTTTGGTGACATTTTAAAGTCTTTTATGAAAAAGATTGTGAAGAGTTCAGTCATTGAAGAAGCACACACTTTATCCAAACTCACAAAAATTGATGTAAGTGATGAACAAAATTTGAAACACAATAAGAACATAAACATTGGGTATTCTGCAGAAACTGAGCTTAACAAGCTGGTTAAGGACAAAAAAGTAAGTGAAAGAGAAGCATTTGAATTAAGAGCAGAATGCTTGAGCATGATAAAAAAAATCATTAGCAAATTGTTAGAGCGATCTCCCTTAGAACATGCCTATCTTAGGAACATGATTTGTCTATCACCAAAAGCAATTGTGACAAATAGTGATGACTGCAAAGTTAGATTCAAGAGGATTGTATCAAAACTGCAATCTATTGGACAATTAGATATTAGGGATTGTGATGATATTTTGGAACAGTATGAAAAATTTGTTGATGAAGCAAAGTTGAATCCGAAAGTTCAAGGGTTTGACAAAACAACGGATCGTATAGACTGTTTGTATTACTCTATAATGAGTGATAAAATAGACTACAGGAAATTATGGCCAGTTTTAAAAAAACTGATATTACTGTCTCACGGACAAGCATCTGTAGAGAGAGGTTTCTCTATCAACAAAGATGTAAGTGACACTAATATTAAAGGCACCAATTTGGTTGCCCGTCGGGTTGTAAAAGATCATCTCTCAAAAATCGGAGGTTCTCAAAATGTTCACATTACAAAAGAATTACGTAAAAATAAAGCAAGAAGCCAAAAAAATAAGTGAATTAAAAAAAAAAAACTTCAGAGGCTGACAAGCAATGCGAAAAAGCAGAAAAAGAACAAAATCTGACATTGTTGGCTAAGGCAAATGCTATGAGAAAATCAGCACATGAGAAACAACATGAACTTAACTGCATTAAACATGATCTTGATAAGAAAATGCAAAGAGTAAAATAATCATTCTCTGAGAATCTCACTTGTTGAAATTTTGTAGACTAGATGAGATTTGTGTAAACTTGGAGTATTGTGACAAAATTGACATCTTTTGACATATATGAGCCACCCCATGAGAATACCAACAAAGTGAATTTGTGACAAGCATGGATCCAGATGACCCCTTGGCATCTGCACAGTATCATCAGAATCCAAACTGTCCGCCTAAAGCTTGTATAACATTTTTAACATTTGAAATCAAACAACATGGATCCTGATGAGACTGTATGGATATGCAAGCTCATCTGGATCCATGCTAGTCGGAAAAACACTTTGTTTGTTTTCTTTTGGTGCTGCTCATATATACTTTGCTGAAAATTTAATATAATTGCCTTGTTTCTCATTTACAATTGAAGTTTTGTTATGACTGACCAATGTTTAATAGTTTGAGGCCAATATTTTAAATATACTGTTTTCATTAAAATGACAAAACTCTTCTTCCAGGCCAGTTAAGATTTGTCAATCATGCCAGCGAAAAGAACAATATTTTAATTATTGAAAACATGGAAGAATATTGAACAGTGAAATAAAATGTTATCAAGTGTTTTTTCCTGTTGGATCCTTATGTTCTTAACCATTTCTCATATATAATGTAGTACCAGTTCTAGACACAAAAGTTGAAAAAAACATTTTCTGGCAATGTCTTCAGTAAGACTATTCAAAGAATTAAGAAGGCAAGCTATTCTACATTTTGGAATTGGGTGAATTTCTGCCTCAAAGTTTTGGGTTATGTTTAATTGTCAGTTTGTATCAAACAGTTAAATACTAGTCCATTGTTGAAATGCAGCATTGAAAGGGTTAAACTAAAGACCAGAAGCGAGGTCATTGACATAATTGTAATGCCGGAAGTCTGGAAAAAACCTGGAATTTTCATATTTTAAACCTGGAATTTTTCAAAAAATCCTTGAAAAAACCTGGAAAAAGCCTGGAATTTCACTCCTTAAAAATAGTGGGAACCATGTAAACTGAAAAAGTCAAACCTTGAACAAAAACAGAATCAAAACAGAAATACTCGGGACGAACCCCACATGCCAGTAAACATTATTCCGGATGATCCAAAGCTTATTGGAGCACCATCATTATTTACTGCACAAAATGCAAGGTCTGTTGTTGACTGCTTAGAATGTAACAAGCCTCGAGTGATTTACAGCAAGCTTAAACTTTCCAAGAGACAGGAGTACACTCTGGGTATGTTAATGTCTGAGTATGAGTACACCAGTGGATCACCGCTAACAACACCTGGTAGCAGTCTGCATGGAGTTGCATAGGTTAAACTAAATTTGAATTGTTCCAGTCCTGTTGAAAATTCCTATTATAGCTCCTCATTAGCCAGGCCTGACATTTGTTATTATTGTGCAGAAAGTGGAGCAAGCCAGAGTGCACAACTGAAGCAGTCCTACAAGTCTGTTTTCCAGTGTGCGATAACTGTTTACAAAACGGTTTAGATCATCCATGTTTCAGACCGTATGGGAAGCAAAAGTAAAGTGTTAGATTTGTGCTTTAGTTTGGAATGCTGACAGTATTAACTTCAACCTATTTTTGAGATGGCTTTTTACGCCTGTGCAACTAGTATTAAACAATTTCTGGGCAGGCTTTCACTTAACTTCTCGAGCAAAGATTGTGCTCAAACTAAAAAGTTTATCTTTTATAAAGAAATCTCTTGAAACTTTGACTGCCTGTAAAACTTCCTGTGTCAATAATAAAATTAAATGAGAAATCCAAAGTTGAAGTTTTGAGAATGAGTATGTTCTCAGCTTGAGATATTTCAGTGTAAGTCACACCAGCCCAGCTTACAAGGCTTGTTTTTATCAATATTTTGAAAACTCGTTTATTAAATTCCTTATAGAATGACCACTCATGTAATATCCTCTATTTATCATCTGCAAAATATCATCTGCAACATTTTGTTTCTTACAAACATAAACTACAATAAAAATTGGACAATTATGTAGTTTTATATATTTATTTTGAAACTGCCTTTAAATAAATCTCAGTAAACAAGTAAAAAGATCATTTCAAAATGTACATGTAAAACAGATGATTTCAAAGTAAATATGTTTAGTTTAAAGTTACTGTTACAATTCTTTTCATTTAATTGTGTGCACTTTAACTTCCCAATGATCTATTAATGATTTGTAACAAGATTTTGTATTTGTAGGCCAGGGGAAAAAAAAAGCCTACCTACCCTACCTAGCTTTTTTGGAGATGTTACCCTAAACAAACAATTTCTTTTTAGGCCATATATATATATATATATATATATATATATATATATATATATACTTATGGATTTCAGATTCCTTGTTAAAAAAGGAATCTGACTAACTTGCATTAACTCGCTTATGTCATTGAAATAAATGATAAGAAAAAAGTCGTGGCAAAATGATTTTTTCTAACATTGATTTCTAATTACTGGATGTAGCTTTTTTCAACAGAAACCTTTTAAACCCTATAAATTAATTTTTTTAAATGAATCAAATATTTTGAACAAAAAAAAATAAAGCATAAATGAGGCAGAATGAGGTAAAATGGTTCCTTATGAAAAAGTATTATCGAGGGCTCACTGGTCAAGTGGTATCGTGTCAGACTGCGGATCTGACGGTTGTATGTTCGAATCCCGAGGAGGCAAGGATTTTTTCATGACCTGTCAAGCGCAAAATACTGATCCAATCCAGGAACCGTCGTGAATGAAATGTATAAATTGTAAGAGTCGACGTGAATTAAGCTTAAACTAAAAATTATAATACATACTCGATTAGCCTGATATTCTATCCCATCCGTAAAAGTAAAATGTCAATATATATATATATATATATATATATATATTCATATCCCTGGTGGATATTTGGTTGGGACAATTTATTTCAGGGCAGCCCTGCGTTCAGTTACCGGCAAAAGTCCTAACGTTAGCGTTTTTATTCCTGTTGTATCGTTGCGTATAGAATGCATGCAGGGAACCAAATCCAAAACGGTTGCGAGCGTTATGCCTAACTGAATGCATGACAACTGTAATGAACGTTGTAAGTGACATAACGTCGTTATTGACATATACGTAAAACTCCGGAAAAACACCCCCCCCCCCCACCTCTAACACTCTTGTCATCTTCATAAACCTTGATCAAAATATATCTGTATGACTAGTTTGTAAACTGAAGTCCATACTTGAAAACATTCATCTCAGCAAATTATCTTCCATTAAAGTGTTTGAAGGGCTTCATCGTCACAATCATTATGGCGCCATCACGCTAAATAAATTCCTCTTATCTACGAATTAATATATCTATATTTGTATAATGCCGCAATAAACTGCGAAGTAATCCAATTTTAAGACGACATCTTTGCTGGAACAAAGAAAGTCATACAAAGTGAATAACCTTGTGTCTTGAGTTTCGTGTTAACAAATTTAACGTGGTGCTGACAATCTTATATTCTGCTCTGAATATGTTGTATGGTTGTTGGTTGTCTTTAAAAGTACATATTAGTACACGTAATTATGTACCGGAAATCGGATGATCGTTCGACTAAAAATTACCACCATCATGTAAGCGGTCACTCAGCACCAGTTACAGCTTAGAACATAAACATTGCACATGAGGCACACGCCCAATCCATCTACAACATGTTACAGGGAACTAAGATACGTCCCGAATACTGCCTCCATTCGTCCAAGGCGAGCCGGGTTTTAGACTCACGAGCAAATAAATAAAGTGGACGCTATCGGTCCAACTTTTCTATAATAAATAAACACGATTTCATACGATGTTTACTGATAAATCATTTAATTTCATTTGACTCCGATTTTCCATAATCTCGTGGAGGGTTTAATTCCCGAAAATAGTTCATTCAATTGACCTCATGTTTTTAAGGGAAAGAGTTCACGAATAAATGCACCCCGAAATCACATGAAGTAAATAACGAACGAAATAACATGCCAAAGAAAATTTAGGGATATTGGCTATTCATCCTAAAAGCTTATGTTATTCTCCATATATCCTTAATGAATTGAAAGTAAGGAACGAGTTGTTCGTTTGTGCGTTTAAGATAAATGAACGATATATATTTTGATTCATAGCAGAAGCTAGACAAGAGCTTAAAATAGCCCTTTAAGTACCAATTTGGATTATAATTATTATTATGGCAATCTATTAATTTGCTTTTTTGGGGGGGAGATCAAGTCATTAAACAAGAGGGCCAAGATGGCCCTTGGTCGCTCACCTGAGAAAGATGATTGCTTAAGAAATAAAGATGCTTGAGTGTAAAAGTGAAATCTGGCTTTTTTATGGTGAAATGGGCATAACTCCTAAATTTACAAGTCATATCAGTTATAATTGAACCCGATTGTGAGATTATGGGCATAAACATTGTCATAAAGTTTGAAGATGATTGCTAATAAAAGGAAGATGCTAGAGTGTAAACAACGTGAAATATGGCTTTTTTATATTAAAAGGGGCATAACTCCTGACCTAATTGACGGATCTCAGCCATAATCGAACTCAATCGTGACCTTATGGTCATAAGCAATGTCATAAAGTTTGAAGATGATTGCTTAAAAGATGAAGATGCTAGAGTGTAAACAAAGTGATTTCTGGCATTTTTTTAATATTAAAAGGGGCATAACTTCTGAACTAATTGACGGATCTCAGCATTAATTGAACTCAATCGAGACCTTATGGTCATAAACATTGTAATAAAGTTTGAAGATGATTGCTCAAAAGATGAAGATGCTAGAGTGTAAACAACGTGTAATCTGGCATTTTTTATATTAAAAGGGGCTTAACTCCTGACCTAATCAACTGATCTCAGTCATAATCGAACTCAATCGAGACATTATGGTCATAAGCATTGTCATAAAGTTTGAAGATGATTGCTCAAAAGATGAAGATGCTAGAGTGTAAACAATGTGAAATATGGCATTTTTTGAATATTAAAAGGGGCATAACTCCTGACCTTATGTTCCGATATCAGCCATAATCGAACTTGGCCGAGATTTTATGGTCATAAACATTGTTTTAAAGTTTGAAGATAATTGCTCATAAAATGAAGATGCTAGAGTGCAAACGAACAAATTGTGGACGACGGACGACGGACGGACGACGGACATTCATCGATCCTAAAAGCTCATCCTGAGCACACGTGCTCAGGTGAGCTAAAAACAAGCGATTTAACAGAATATAGATTAAAGGATTTTAAACAAGAAATATCTTTTAAAAAAGATACTCGGCCGTGATAACCAGCTAGTCAGTGACTGAATGGTTTAACATGTAATAGATTTTGTTGTTGGTTTAATAGTTGTGTAATTCCTGTATCAGTGCAGCTCTTTGAAATACCACGGATCCAATTGATTTATACAATTTTGGTAGACACTTACAGCCTCAAAACATCAGCGCATTAGACTTCGTTTCGTGGGCTACAAAACGAAACCGGATGTTACGTTTTTGTTGGATATAGGATCTGTCAGGGTCGAACAATCAATTCCGAAATCTATGTGTTTTCTATTTTTAGCTCACCTGAGCACAACGTGCTCATGGTGAGCTATTGTGATCGCCTTTTGTCCGTCGTCCGTCGTCCGTCGTCCGTGCGTGCGTGCGTGCGTGCGTGCGTGCGTCCGTCGTCAACAATTTGCTTTAAACAACATCTCCTCATGAACCGCTGAAGGGATTTTGACCAAACTTCACAGGAATCATCCTTATGATGCCCTCTATCAAAGTTGTACAAATTATTCAGATTGGTTAAAAAAGTAGGTCACAGGAGCTAAAAATAGATTTTAAAAATGCAAACTTTGAAAATCTTCTTCTGCAAAACTGCAAGGCCTAGAGCTTAGATATTTGGTATGTAGCATCATCTTATGGGCCATTACCAAGATTGTACAAATCATAGCCCTACGGTGATAAATGCCCCCGCACCAGGGTCACTTGTTTTACATAGAGTTATATAGGAAAATCTTTAAAAATCTTCTTCTATGAATCCATTAGGCATAGAGCTTAGATATTTGGTATGTAGCATCATCTAATGGTTCATTACCAAGATTGTTCAAATCATGCCCTACGGTGATAAATGCCCCCGCACCAGGGTCACTTGTTTTACATAGAGTTATATAGGAAATTTAAAATCTTCTTCTATGAATCCATAAGGCCTAGAGATTAGATATTTGGTATGAAGCATCATCTTATGGTTCATTACCAAGATTGTACAAATCATAGCCAAACGGTGATAAATGCCCCCGCAATAGGGGTCACTTGTTTTACATAGAGTTATATAGGAAAAGCTTTAAAAATCTTCTTCTATGAATCCATAAGGCCTAGAGATTAGATATTTGGTATGAAGCATCATCTTATGGTTCATTACCAAGATTGTACAAATCATACCCTATGGTGATAAATGACCCCGCACCAGGGGTCACTTGTTTTACATAGAGTTATATAGGAAAATGTTTAAAAATCTTCTTCTATGAATCCATAAGGCCTAGAGATTAGATATTTGGTATGAAGCATCATCTTATGGTTCATTACCAAGATTGTACAAATCATGACCCTATGGTGATAAATGACCCCGCACCATGGGTCACTTGTTTTACATAGAGTTATATAGAAAACTTTAAAAATCTTCTTCTATGAATCCATTAGGCCTAGAGCTTAGATATTTGGTATGTAGCATCATCTTATGGGCCATTACCAAGATTGTACAAATCATAGCCCTACGATGATAAATGACCCCGCACCAGTGGTCACTTGTTTTACATAGAGTTATATAGGAAAATCTTTAAAAATCTTCTTCTATGAATCCATTAGGCCTAGAGATTAGATATTTGGTATGAAGCATCATCTTATGGTTTATTACCAAGATTGTACAAATCATGACCCTATGGTGATAAATGCCCCCGCACCAGGGGTCACTTGTTTAACATAGAGTTATATAGGAAAATCTTTAAAAATCTTCTTCTATGAATCCATTAGGCCTAGAGCTTAGATATTTGGTATGTAGCATCATCTAATGGTTCATTATCAAGATTTTCAAAATGGTGGCCCTTTGGAGATAAATGACCCCGCACTAAGTCTTCTCCTCTGAAACCATAAGGCCCAGTGCTTATATATTTGGTGTGTAGTATTGTCAGGGCTAAAATGTTTAAGATTGAGTTATATCAGAATTCTTGTCTGTTTAAAAACCTTGTAATCAGTTGTAGCAATGGTACTCAGGTGAGCGATCCAGGGCCATCATGGCCCTCTTGTTTTGCGTTCTACTCTTTTAGTTTACCTTAAAAAGGTGCAGTGTTTTACTATAAGGGACAAATCGTTCGCAGGGGAAGAAAACTTCAACTTTTAAAACAAACAGAGATCTAAAGAACTCGTTTCCGCAACTCCTTTCTTTTTTTTGGACTAATTTTACAATGACCAATGGGAATTTAGCAAAGTATATAATAACCAATGAAAAGCCTAATTTTATTCCGCTTCATTACTGTGTGTTTCACAGGAAGTCAGTGTGAAAATAAACGGCCTAACAGCCGAAAAACTTTCCCGTGTTTGTTTGTTTTTATGTAATGTTAGAATGATATACGTTTTATGTCCTTATTAATTAAGATAACTGATGTTCCTGTTAGAAATCAAACATACTTATAAAGTTTTATACCAGAGGAATCCCCGAGTATATACATTTCCCATCTCAGTAGCTTTTTGGTTTTATATATCAAAATGATGAGTTTCAA
The DNA here is from genome assembly GCA_021229015.1 of Solen grandis. NCBI lineage: Eukaryota > Metazoa > Mollusca > Bivalvia > Adapedonta > Solenidae > Solen > Solen grandis. The sequence continues at coordinate 25,343,005 of CM037793.1, read as the reverse complement.
AATACTCACAAGTTATTTTTATTTTTATAATAATTTGTATTGCAATATATGCAAAAATATATTTTCGGTTCCCATTAATAAATAACTTCTTTATTGATGATCAAGACTGTCAGGTATAAACTCCACACAGTGATCTCCCTTGCAAGCAAAAGAATCACTGCCGTCACAATTGACACGTGATGATGATAAACTAACAAACTGGCGTCTTCGTCTGCTGTCACAACAACAATAATTTTTTTTTATTTTTTTTTTCCATTAGGCGTTATTTGATGTCTATTAAAGAAAACATACTTTGGGAAATGACACTCGTATTTTTTTTTCCGAAAAAAGTAAAATTAGCTAAATTCTGTTAAGTTTACTTGTGGTAGCAGTGGTCATCTTCAACTGTAAGGGGAAGTGACTACTGCGTGGAGTTTGTGTCAGGGGTTAAATATTCTTACCAAAGGAAAATCTCGACGGAAGGATGTTCAAGGTGACACTCGATACAAAACTGCATCTCTTACTGTAATAAGTTTAACCACTTTAGAATAAGACATTAGCAAAGAATGGCGGCCATATCACTCCCATCATTTAAATACGAATATTCGATTATTTAA
>CM037793.1:25308909-25336594 GCA_021229015.1 Solen grandis | reverse complement strand
TAATAATACTCAAAGATGTATGTTTTTATATGAGTAGCAAGTGTTGTTTTTATAGTACAAGCCAGAATGTAATTAAAACATCCTCATCCATCTGAAAATTCCATCAGTCAGTTAGGAACAGAATAATACCTGCTTGCTATGATTTATAATACAAATGGTTTAATCGATTTTTCTAGAACCCTTAGTTGGTATGGATAACCTATACTGCATATAGAGAAATATAATGTCGTACATTTGATATACACGAGAGTCTGTGCTTTTAAAACTCAGCATATTTATTGCCGCAGCCCTTCCTTGAAATATTATGTGTATGAAGCAAATTACATTTCTAATAGACAGCTCATTTTCTCTGTATATGGTGAATCATAAAATACTGGGATTGTTTTATGATGAACTACGCCTTAAAGCCAAAATTGATAACGGTATCAAATTTCCGAATGAAATGTGAACTTTATTTACAGAGTAAAATTTGCTACCAGCGTGGGATGTGTTTTTTTAAATACTCTATTTCCATCGCAATTTAAGTGTCATCCTGCAATTTTGCTTTCAATTTCATGATATGTAACCTATATTCACACATGTAACATGATTTGCTTCAAGATTGGGATGGGTTTTTTTTTCGATTCAAGAGTATTCCTGCAAGTTTGCTTTCAATATAGGTACAAGATTTCAGGGCCAACACCATGTCGCTAGTATATAGTTGTCGATACTACAGCAGGCTATCCTCCTTTTCGTTGATTGATCTCGGTGATTATCTATGTCGTGACCTTCGATACACAAGTCAATGGTTATTCTTATATTTTGATAATTCCTTACTCCCGATTTATGATAATATAGACTGTACTTAAACCATATACATGTACATACATATATCTCCAAAGTCATATAAGAACATCTTCATCCCTGTTTTCTAATATTTATTTTGCAAGCTTTAACAGAATCCATTAAACACCCAAGAAGGGATGAGAGAGAAACTCATTGACCGATGGATAATGGACCATGGAAGCCATTGAAAAACAATACTAGCGTCGTTGTCGAAAAAATATGTAATGTCAATATAACAGCTTCGTCATATCACGTACATTTTAATTCAGTTTATCTGTATGACGTCAACTGACAAATGATATATAATTTCACTAGTGTTTATTTACCAGGTTTAAACGTCCCAACAACATTCCTCCAGCTACTTTTTTTCACAACACATGTAGTGCGGCCTGATATTCGGAGCCCATTACCTTCTGAATCATATTTTAGCATCATATAATAATTGTATGGCGAAGTTTTTAATAAAGTATATTACCTGCTTTAACCAACACATTCCAAGCAGCTCGTTCACGCATGATCGGTAGAACATAAAACAGAAGATTTTCTACTCTCCCTCATTAATGGTAGTGAAATCTTTGTCTTCGGACAAATAAACTCGACAAGTGTAGGTCACATTACACTGGAAAACGCTATTTTTGTAAACGCAACTTCGGCGAAATCGGTGAAATATAGAATACGGTATCCCCGAGGCAGGTACTTGCAGTACAAGTTTCGCAACATGGCGTCTTCACCAGTTCAGGGTATCGGTTTCGTTAGTTCAGTTTATGAAGTTAATGTGAGACGGCAAATGAAAACAGAAAATCTGAATAAAGGTTGTATAAAAATTATTCTAACATAGTTTCAATAAATCGGTGATGGGGTAACCACCCATTTTTATTACAACCATGGATGGTTGCATTCAGTGACCATGCGTCTGTAGATGGACGTTATACACACATATAGTTAAAATCAAATTCTTAGTCAATGACAATTTGTGAACGAAATGCCTCAAAGGCTATCTCTTACTAAGTAAAAGGTTAGTTCATAGACGCCCGAGTGACTATGTCGTGTAGTTAAAGGCAACTAAGAACTAAGCTATTTAGCACATGGCATTTTCCTTACACTAGCGACATAACTTCACAAAAGTGTGAGTTATGTGGTTGCATAGTCCACACTTATTGATTTTTACAAAAGTGTTGGACTACGCGTCATAGTCCACGGTGACTATGAACAAATACTAGCACCTGATTGGACGAGAGGAAAATGCCATGTGCTAAATGTTATAAACAAGCAACTGATCCTTAATATATCAAAGAAACTTATAATCATAAGTCAGCCATTGACCTACAGCACCACCTGTACTACTTAACAATGAAATGAAAGATATGACTGAATAAGAACAAGCTACATGAAATCACACTATACCCAAATAAGTCGGCCGCGGAGGGTGAAAACAATATAATTCCACGTAAAGCCCGGCAGAGCAGCATGCAAATAACTTGAGAATTTGATGTGTGTTACTCTTCCATAGCATCATATTATATTATATAATACACATTTCCAAATAAGTAGCTATCCTTTCAAATCGAGGGTCGTTTTTGATACGTTTTCATATGTGTATTGACTCAAGTATTATCCGTTTAATGGCATAATAGTTGTAAAGAGATATGTATTCAAAATATAATATTTCAAATACATATAAAAAATAACAAGAAATATCTTTAAAAAAGATACTCGGTCGTGGTAACCAGCTTAATGATTAGTGTCCGAATGGTTTAACATGTTATATATTTTGTTGTTGGTTTAATAATTGTGCAATTCCTGTGTCAGTGCAGCTGTTTGAAATACCACGGATCCAAATAATTTGTACAATCTTGGTAGACACTTACAGCCTTAAAACATCTGCGCATTAGACTTCGTTTTGCGGGCTACAAATATAGAATATGTCAGGGTCGAACAATCAATTCCGAAATCTATGTGTTTCCTATTTTTTAGCGTTCTTCTCTTTAGTTTAACTTAAAAAGGTACAGTGTCTTACTATTCGGGACAAATCGTTCGCAGGGGAAGAAAACTTCAACTTTCAAAACAAACAGAGATCTAAAGTACTCGTTTCCGCAACTCCTTTCTTTTCGTTTGAATAATTTTACAATGACCAATGGGAATTTAGCAAAGTATATAATAACCAATGAAAAGCCTAATTTTATTCCGCTTCATTACTGTGTGTTTCTCAGGAAGTCAGGTTGAAAATAAATGGCCTAACGGCCGAAAAAATAATAATGCAGTTTACAGTATGTCCGATTATATATGCAGACAAAAATGGCAGTGTATCGTTCACAAATAAACGATAAGGAATGAGATAAAAAAATGTATATTTAATGTTTGCCGTCTTGGTATGCAGAAACGTTCGTGATACGCATGCGTGCAGACTGGAACGTTTACGTTGACTGACTAGGTGTAGTTAAAGCTTCATCAGCCGATGTACCGGTCTGTCTATAAATAAACATCACTTTCAGACATCAGACCGCTGCATATTCCCACAGCAATTTGGAAAGTGTCTTCGAATGAACAAATTGCTATATTAATGAGAGTCGAACCAAGCGGCTGTCTAAACAGTACCTTTCGATTTTGTGTTTCATTTTCACCAATTGGTATTCCGCATTAACAAACTGCAGTCAAAACCGTGTTTCGGACTCTTGCGGTAGGTCGGTGGTTCTACCCGGATGCCTCCGTGCATTCGGGGTCTTCCTCCACATGTAATTAGCTGGTCGTCGCTATATGATTGAAATACTGTCGAGTCGACGGTAAACTCAAATAGTCAAGTCAAGTCGTGTTTCGGACAGTCTACCAGTAGCCATAATACCGACAGATATTTAACAAACTATTTCATGTACTTTATGAATTACAAGCCGTGTTGTTATTGTCTGTCATATTTAGTCACACCGGAAGATTCATTTTGCGCTTTCAGCTTATGATGCAAAAACAACTGGAAAATTACGGAAAATAGACAATTTTAGGATATCAATAAAGTCTTCATTTAGAGACAGACTGAGACAATTAATTTTAAATTTATAAGAACAAAAAATATCAAATTGATTCTCAAGTTGATTCAAGTGTGGTTTTGGAACTGGGAACTGTTCATTTCTTTTTTATTATTCTAACATAGGGACACTCTATCTATACTAGATCCTTATTATATCACAAGAACTGCATCGTCTTTCTTTCTTGAATTCACAATGGATTTTTCATTTTGTATATCTTGCATCCACAATTCATTTCATAAATCATTACAAATGTTCTCTGTGTTTGTTGCATAACCTAGAAAATAAATGTGTATATGTGTTAACTGCATTCAATATATGCATAACGACAACAAGTTTAAATTCCACCATCAACATTTTTTGTTTAACCATACTTGCATTATTATATTTGGTTGACACAAATCCAAATTCAACTGTCCGGTCTATGCCATAATTAAGTATCTGATTAAGGTAATGGATCCATCATTAAATTGCAATCATGGTTATTGAATGTAAAGTTTTATAGTAAATGCAATCCTTTATAGATATAGAGCAAAATAACGTATAAATCCAAGTCACCGGATGCCAGTTTATGCAATGAAATCTGTTTAAACATTTGAATGACCATGATTATAATTAAAAGATTAATGGATTACCTGGATTAACATGAACTACTTCATCAATAAATAACACGTTTGGCTAAGAACTGAAATTTTAGGTATTATAATAAAAGAATAAGACTTAAGTTTTAAATACCACGTAGCGCTTCCAAGGTATGTTTGTTGGAATTCGAGCCCAAATATTTATTCTGATGTGAAACGTATTATTAATGTGTGCCTATATGACACGAAAATCTAGAAAAACTACTTGCGATGTAAGACAAATAATGAGTTATAATAACATCTCGTAATTTGTCCACTTTTCCCTTCGGCATAATTTCATGTTAAGAAAACTGAAACAAAGAGCTATACATGTGTTTCATTTATAATTTAGCCTCACGTGAATACCGTGCTTTCAGGGTTCTTTTACATCACTAAGAACTACAAGCCTTATAAACTGGATATTACCGATATCTTACATAAAAACTGGTAATGATAAACTAGTTTATTTTATTGTAGATCGTAAGGATGTTTATGGTTGACAAAGTACATAGAGCGGCCAAACAATTATTGTAATACTTTAATATATATAGAAAATAGTCTGTACATCTAAAGCATTTTGTTGCATGCATTTGTGATTAATAAATATAAATATATGACAAATCACATTTATACTTAGATAAGATGGAAACAAATAAAAACCACGCTATCTAGGCACATAAACAGATAATTGTTTGTTGTGTTCATTTCATTGCTTCTTGTTATACTTATCATTACTGAACAATATTATTATCATCCATTGTATCTGATATAAAAAGTATTTATTATTATTCTCAGTTTAAAATACATCCTTAATTCAATCCCTGTTCAACTACATCGATCGATACACGTGTAAACGGACATAACAAGAAAAGCTTAATTAAAAGCAAAATGATATGATGGATGGCATATAATAAGCATAAGCTCTCTTCTCTACAATTTTTAAAAATTGCATAAATATATGTATTAAAATAAAAAGAAGCAAATATATAACACCAAACGCAAAATGTCAAAGCATATAAAACGCGTAATTCTAACATATTACTAAACATATAAAGGTTAAGAATGATAATCTTAAATATATTTTGTTGGGTTTAACGTCCCACCGACATATTTCAATCATTTGGAGACGATGTCTACTTGAGACAGATATAGTGCTGCCACACTGCAATATCACGCCATAGACATGTGGCATGATACCACACCCAGTCACATCATCTGAACCGGGCCAACCAGTCCTGCAACTACCTATATATGCTGAGCGCCAAACAAGGGAGCAATAACAGTTCCATTTTTTTACGAGTTTGGTATGTTGCGGCCGGGGATCGAACCCACGACCTCCCTCACCTTCAGCATGTATGCATGCAATGGAATTCAACAACAGTACCACACAGTTCACCATTTCATATTTCACCACTTTAATTTACTGTAATATCTACCTTTAGTATGAAAACCAAACGATTACATTACGGTTACATGGTAAATATTACACTTGACCTATCATACACATGATATAAAAACAACAGAACATGTATTATTGAGCAACAAATTCAGCGTTACATTGTTCTTAAACTTACATATATAAACCCCATCAGCTGACTTATTCCTTATAAAACCACAATCTAAAGCGAAACAAAAATATTAACAGCTAAGACGGTCTGTGAAGTTAGTTGGGAATTGGGTATTGGGTATTCAATATCCAACTACAATCGAATTCCCAGCCAGCTGGGAATTGGGTATTCAAAACCCGGTTACAGCCGAATAACCAGCCAGCTTGGAATTGGTTTTTCGCGAATACCTAGCAACAACCGAATAACCAGCTAGCTGGGAATTCGGAATTCATGATTTTCATAATTTAATTTTAATAAATAGTGTAGGTTGAATTCACAGTTACAGCCGAACAACCAGCTAGCTTGGAATTGAGAATTCATGATTTTTATAATTTGATTTTAATTCATAGTGTAAGTTGAATTCCCAGCTACAGCCGAATAACCAGCTAGTTGGGAATTGGGAATTCGGAATTTCTTTGGGGTGTTCCCACTTTGCCAACTTTATATATTTTGCTACCAAAAAAAGAGTTGGCAAAGTGGGAATTTGACCAGGTAAGGTAAAGGTGTTAATCCCCGATAAATGCTTGCGGTGCAACAATAATAAAATACCATTGCGTTTTATCTTGGCAAATATGTATAGTACTTCATACTATAACTCACCGATTTTAATGTGACTGTTAAATAAGCATAGTTGAATTACCGATTTTTGGTAAAATATGTTAGCATGTTTGAGAACCGCAGAATGGGACGACTACACGGAAGAAGTGGTCCAAAAACTGCCAACATTCTACGAGGCTAAGTCGTCGCTGTATCGACAACGGGCCAAGCTTCATCCGAAGCTTCAGAAATCTCTCGCAGACGTGGAACTGCAGGGTCAGTGGACAGAGTCTACTACTGGAGACCGCTTCCTACTGGCTGACGATGGAACAGAAGACAGGATCCTTATCTTCGCCACTGACGGAAACTTGAGGATACTGGAAGAAGCAACTGAGTGGTTTATGGATGGAACCTTCTATTCATGCCCCAGCCATTTCTACCAGATATACACAGTGCACTGCATGATCGATGGTACCATGATGCCGCTGGTGTACGGACTGCTCCCCAACAAGACAGAAGCCACGTATTACCGGTTCTTCAGTCTGCTCATGCGAAAGGCAGGAGAGCGAGCTATACATCTGCACCCAAACAGAGTGATGCTGGACTTTGAGGTGGCACCGAGGAATGCGTTGATTTCTCTGTTTCCGCGTGTGTATGTTAAGGGATGTTACTTTCATTTTACACAGGCTATTTGGAGGAGGGTACAATCATGTGGACTGGCTGGGAAGTACCGTGAGGATGGCTCTCTCACAACTTTAGTTCGTCGAGCAGCTGTGTTGCCACTGGTTCCTTTGGAAAGGATTGAGGATGTATGGTTCTTCGCCCTCGAGGACAACGAAGATGAAGGGGATGCTGTGGAGAAGTTTAAAGACTATGTAACTGAGACTTGGGTGGAGAGCGATCGCACCATATGGAACCATTTCACCACAGAGGGACCAAGAACTACAAACCACCTGGAGGGATGGCACAACAAGATAAAAAAAACAGCTGACTCATCCACATCCCAACATATACGTCCTGCTGCAACTCATCTTGAAGGAACAAGCTGCAAATGAAGTTAAACTGATTCAACACAATGCTGGCGGGAAGAAACGGCCAAGGAAGATGACTTACAGAGAACTTGACCAGAGGTTGGAACGCCTGAAGTTGCGGTTGGCAGAAGGAGAAATAGACATATATAGATACGCTGACGCAGCATCCTATTTGATTAAGTTGGCTTGAGATATACTGTGATGTGACAAAGTGTGCGTTGAGAAATAATAAGTGAAGTTTATGAAAATGTGTGTCTTGATGACTGACGTATTGTTTTCATTTATCCATATGAAATTCGTTTATTGACATCATTGTTGTTACTTTGCATTTATGTGACATAATAAAATATGAACGAGAAAACATTGTTTTTATTTAAAAATGAGACAAAAATGCGACAGCGCGCGCAAGAGTGAGAGAGACAGAAAACGAGAGACGGAGAAAGTGAGAGGGGATATACATGTATATAGAGGAAATCCTTATTTTAATTACACACATTGCATTAGCTCAACGCAAAACATAAACATTACAAATAATACACATCATACTGCAAAGAGAAGAAATAAAATACACCATTTTAATATATATATTTTAATATATCTATTAACCTAGGCACAGCATAAACCATCTGGGCTTATTGTACATTATCACCGTTATACCTGACTGCGTACAGGTAACCTTCACTCAAGAACTGGAAAGTTTGCATAGTGGGAATACTAAAAGGTGCGAAGTTGGCAAAGTGGGAACAAACCATTTCTTTATCTTTAACTACAATAAATAGTGTAGGTTGAATTCCCTGCTACAGCCGAATAACGCGCTAGCTGGGAAAGGAATTAACTAATTTAAATCTAAAGCCAAAAACCGAATAACCAGCCAGCTGGGAATTGATTATTCGCGAATACCCAGCTACAGCCGAAAAAACCAGCTAGCTGGGAATTGTGAAATCACGATATTTATAATTTAAATATAAAACAGCATGTAGGTTGAATTCCCAGCTACAGCCGAATAACCAGCTAGCTGGGAATTGGTTATTCGCGAATACCCAGCTCCAGCCGAATAACCAGCCAGCTTGGAAGTGGGAATTCAATTTTTTTAAAAACGAATTTTAAAATAAAAAAAATTGTAGTTTGAATTCTCAGCTACAGCCGAATAACCAGCCATCTTGAAATTGGTTATTCGCGAATACCCGGCTACAGCCGAATAACCAGCCAGATGGGAATTGGGAATTCAAAATATTTTTAATTTAATTATTATACATAATGTAGGTTGAATTCCCAGCTACAGCCGAATAACCAGCTAGCTATTCAAAATATTTTACAATTTAAGTATTATACAGTGTGGTCTGCATACGTTGATGATTTCTTTTAAAGGTAATCATATTAACAAATTTTAACATTTTTTTAAAAATATTTTCGGAATTAAGATAAAGTTGACACAGCGTCCAGAGGAAGAATGAAAGGTACACCACAGATGGTCAAATGTTAATCTTCAAAACGCTTGTTTCCCTGGACCTTTAAGAATACGATTGAATATATATATAGGGGGGGGGGGGGGGGGGGGGGTATGACGCTCATTTCCGAAAATAAGATTGTTACGACTCATTATTATTTTCGGTATATATAATATATAGTCTCTCTCTCTCTCTCTCTCTCGTGTTTTTTTTTATCCACGCATTCTTCATCTTAGATGTAATGTTTTCGCTGTCAGGATTCAAAGTTTAAATTTCAATGTATCCTCAAGATGCATAAATTATATGGACAATGCTTCTGAAATGGAAGTCAGATTTTTAAGCATAGTGAGACCCGGGACTCGTGCAGAAAAATTGATAAAATAATAACTGCCTCTCTATATATAAATAGGCCTAACATAACGAAAGGTCATTGTTTTAATATGAAGGTCCTGTGCATAGACAAGTAAGACTAGAAAGCAGTCAAAACAGTAGAAAAGAGAAAAAGAGGGGGACATTTTGCTTATTATAAGCCGTCGATTTGTTTTAATCTTTTATTGTATATATTTCGTCCTTAAAGTTTAAATTATTAACATATAAGCACAAAATGAAATTCATCCTCTACATCATTCCTATTACATTTTCTTCAATTTATCTGGGGGGAAATATGGTAACTTTTTATAGTTAGATATATGATTTATATATATTGAAATCTAAGCCTTGGGCTATTTAGTTTATGCTTTTTGTCCCTAAAATCAACATCAATGCACCTTATTTTCTTCTGTTTTGACAAGATTCTTGACCCAGGCGGGCAGTTAACCTAACCATCGTTCTTGGGACGGACCAGTACTAGACTCACATCCTCCGTAAAGATTTCTTGCATACAAAACCATGGATGGTACCCGAGGCTCGAACTCGCAGTCCTCTAAACCAATATATCTAGATCCGTGAACATTTTCTGTATGATTTATGTTGCAATCAATACGAAATTTGTGGCACTGGCTGCAAAGCTAGGATTCGAGTTTTAGTACAGTTTGGGGACTTTTGGCTTTATTAAATCTCATTAAAAATAAAACGTAAATTGACAAAAGATTAAATTTGAAAATGAAAGTAATTAAGAATGTTATTATTTTCTTTACACAATACAGTATTACATCATATTTTGGGCTCTGTTAAAAAAACATAAATTTGTTACATTAAGTTCTATTATATTTATTAACAATGACATGTCTGTTATCGTCCATTTGTTGTTTTAAATAAGATTCCTTTCAAAACAAATATTTATGTTCACCTTACAATCTGTAAGAGAGAGAGAGAGAGAGCACTAAAGCCGTCCATAAAATCATAAAATGAATGTTAGGATTTTGGTCGCAGTAAGAGTTCAAAGGTGTATATTCATTGAGTTTGATTCGATCCTCTTTTATTAAATTTACTGTAATATGCACAAGCCTTTGACTAATTCAGATTGGAGCAGACAAAATGATGTTGCCAAGGTGACAGCAGAGATAAGTGTGACATAGGATGCTCTCACAGCAGGGGGTCGGCCTTCGTGACTGGTCATTTAGCTAACTAAATTTCAGTGAGGGGCTCTCAATGGGGATTTCCACTACTTATCACAAGCATTACCCAATCAAGGTAAATTCAGTTACCTAGAAAATTGTATGATCAGGCAAGCTTGAGGACTTGAGCAAGACCCCCCCCCCCCCCAACACACACACCGGTTAATCCGGGCCTAGTATGTTTAAGTGATTTGAAAAGAATGGTCTCTATAATAATGATTAAGTTACATTTTTCTAAACTGCTTAATATTTGTTGTGTTAATCAAACATAAAAGAAAACACGGGCGATAAATAACATATAGAGTAAACGCGAACGATATCAAAGATATAGAGTAAACGCGAACGATATCAAACAAATAGAGTAAACGCGAACGATATCAAACATATTGAGAAAACGCGAACGATATGTAACAAAGATGAAAACGCGGACAACACGTAACATTATAGAAATGTGGACGATATACAAATAAACCTATAAATAATAAACTCTATTATTAATATCAACACTCTATGTGTGACAACGAATTAAAGGGCCCCGGACACGGTTCCTATTTGCTATTATTCATTTAATTATGAATTCACAGTTCATAATTTTATTGTCACTTAAGATCAAGGTGTTTTTCCCTTTATTTACATATCGTCTTTTTCTTTTTTCATATGTTACATATTGGCCGCGCTTTCATTCTTTGTTTATATTGTCAGCGTTAGGCGTCCGCGTTTTAAACCTGTCTACATGTATATTTGAATAATTTAGAATTATTATAATAAGATAATCGAAGATATTAAATCATGTCCGCTGTATAAAGGTGATGTTCGTCTTCCTTCAAAACAATTAGAGTTTCTGCTGTGTCGGTGTGTCTGTGAAGAGTACCCAATTCACTCGCCTCAAAGGGGAATTTTTATCGACTTAATCACTAATGTTTTATTTCATTAATAGTAATAAACATAAATGTACATATATATTTTAATTTAAGTCTCATCCACGATTACATCAAACAGTCATGCATCAAACAAGTAAAATATCACCTGCAGTCATTCGAAAAATAACTATCTAAGACTGAAATCTATTTCCATTGTACATTTAATTAACAGTAGGACTTCAAGATATATTTGCCATTGATGGAACACATATTTTATACCTGACACAAGACTTTAATTTAGCGACAAAAAACAACAACAAAAAACTACAAACAATCTAAACTGGATTTTAATGGCGCAATAAATATGCATATTTATTAAGAAAACATATATCCAATAAGATTAGAAAGGTCCAGATATAACTTGTTTATGTTTTCATTTTTCTACAATTTAAATTAAGTTAAAGTTTATGCATGTACGTGGTGTACTTAACTTCAGACATCGGTTTTATCTAGTTTTATAATTATTTTTTTTCGATATTCGTAAAAATCTACTCGGTTAGGAATCGAGTAAGGTTTAAAAAATATTCATTATGGACATTATTTCAACAGGAATGCATGGCCTTCTCCAGGCCATAAACAGAACAGAAAGGCGCCCCGGGGCGCCTGCTTTTCAAAATCCGATTTAATATCAAATTGCGTCAGCCGCGGCACTTGCATTTTCGTCAGCGAAAAGTCATACAAATTACATAATATCCTTTGATATTCCTTGATGACAGTGAATATACCCGGCGCTATATGGTGCTAATTAGTAGTCCATGACGGCGTAATGAGTATGTGTCTTCAAAGTGTTTCCATTTTATTTGGTTAAGAAACATGCCATTTAGGGAGCAGGCCTGGGGCTGGGCCAATTTTCATATGGCCAAAGAGTAAAACTTTGAAAAAATATTTTCTGAAGGTACACGACATAGACCTTTCATATTTAGTATACCGAAATAAATCTAAGTATTGGGACAAAAAGATTGTTTTACCCGAAAGGTCATTATGCTTTTTTTTAAAGTATGCCCATACTTAGGAACACGCTGAGTCAAAGTCAAGTGGCTATTTTTTCAACGTGCATTAATAAATATAATACACACACCTATAAATCCATATATATATGGATGATAAAAAAACGAAGTTATGTTTTGATTTTTTGGATCATATACTGACAGCTAAATCTTAATATTGACGCATGGAATAGTGTTATTTATTTATTCAGCCCTAACTATCTACCTAATCGATTTAATTTGCTAAGTCTCTCGAATAAAAATTATTCGTCTACTGACGCAGTTTTCTCACTCATGTATATATTAAATAAAAATATTTTTAATTCCCAGCAAGCTGTTATTCGGCTGTGGCTGGGTATTGGCGAATAAACAATTCCCAGCTGGCTGGTTATTCGGCTGTAGCTGGGAATTCAACCTTCACTATGTATTATAATTAAATAAAAAATATTATGAATTCTCAATTCCCAGTAAGCTGGTTATTCGGCTGTTGCTGGGTATTGGCGAATAAACAATTCCCAGCTGGCTGGTTATTCGGCTGTAGCTGGGAATTCAACCTTCACTATGTTTTATAATTAAATAAAAAATATTATGAATTCTCATTCCAAGTAAGTGGTTTTCGGCGTTGCGGTATTGCGAATAAAATAATTCCCACTGGTGTTAATCGGCGTAGTGGAATTACTTCATATGTATTATAAATTAAAAAAATATGAATTTCATTCGTAAGTGTTATTCGTTTTGTGGTATTGGCGAATAAACAATTCCAGCTGGCTGGTTATTTGGCTAGTTGGAATTCACTTCACTATGTTTATAATTAAAAAAATATTATGAATTCAATCCCAGTAAACTGGTTATTCGGCTGTTGCTGGGTTTTGGCGAATAAACAATTCCCAGCTGTCTTGTTATTCAGCTATAGCTGAGAATTCAACCTACACTCTGTTTTATAATTAAATTATAAAAATCATGAATTCCCAATTCCCACCTAGCTGATTATTCGGCTTAGCTAGGTATTCGCGAATAACCAATTCCCAACTGTCTGGTTATTCGGCTGTAGCTGGGAATTCAACCTATACTATGTATCATAATTTAATTAAAAATATTATGAATTCCCAATTCCCAGCTAGCTGGTTATTCGGCTGTGGCTGGGAATTCGCGAATAATCAATTCTCAGATGGCTGGTTATTCGACTGTTGCTTTGAAATCAACCTACACGCTGTTTTATACTTAAATAAAAAAAATCGTGAATTCCCAATTCCTAGCTAGCTGGTTTTTCGGCTGTAGCTGGGAATTCAACCTTCACTATTATTACATTGAATAAAATTTATATTCCCAATCAAGCAAGTGTATAAGGCTGTAGTGGGTTTCGCGCTAACAATCCCAGCTGGCTGGTTTTTCGGACTTAGTTGGGAATTCAACCTCACTTTTATTCTTAATTGAAAAATATGATATTCCCATTATGTGCTAATGGAAAATTATTAATATGGTTAAACTATAATACTGATAATATAATTCTAGAAAAGCTATACATTTTCATGTTGAATGATTGTAATAATGGTAAAGTAAATTGGGTATCAAAAGTGAAAACTTGTTAGATCAGTTCGGTTTTAGTAATGTTTTTGCAGACCCATATTCAGTTAGTCCAAATGAATTTTTTTGTTTATTATTTAATCAGAGGATTATAGACTGTTTCAAACAGAAGTGGAATAATGATTTATCAATAAGTAGTGCTTTATTTACTTATAAACAGTTTTTTTTTTTCGATTTTTACCTTCGAGAAGTACCTTGATATAGTTCCAAATAAGCTTAGATATTTTCTTTCCAGGTTGCGTTTATCGTCACATCCCCTAAAAAATTGATTCTTGTAGGTATGGTATTAGTGTGATAAAAATGATATAGAAGATAGTACCATTTCATTTTAATTTGTAAAGCTTATAAAGAAATCCGAAAACGTCATATTAATAAAAGATTCTACGTAAAACCTAATTTTGTAAATTTTTGCGAGATGTTAAATTCTGATAAAAAGACTGTATTGGTAAATCTATCTAAATGCATTAAAGAAGCTCTAGAACAAAGTAGAAGTATTTCATCTCGATTTACTCTCGCTTTATAGTTCATCTTGATTAAATTACTGAGTATTTTGTTCAAATTTCATCTAAATCCTTACATTCAAATACATACCAACATACTTCATGAGTGTTAATGTTTATATGTTTGAAATGATGTAATGTTTATCTAAAATTTAGTATTTTGTTTACTTGTTTATTACCTCTACATGTGTATGTAGGACTGCCTACATACGAAGAGCGAGGGTACGAGCGCGCGCAGGAAATGTGTGTGTGAATTACGACCGATCAGTGACAGATTGATATATGTAAATTATGAATGCAACAATGTACCATGTACACGTTGAGATAAATAAAGTTCTGTTCTGTTTATACTTCAATTTAAAAGAAATCCTGAATTCCCAATTCTCAGCTAGCAGGTTCTTCGGCTAGCTGGGTATTGGCGAATAACCAAATTCCAGCTGGCTGATTATTCGGCTGTAACTGGGAATTCAACTCATTGGTTTTGGGGGAATCAAGCTACACTTTTTTTATACTTAAACTATTAAAATCATGAATTCCCCATTCCCAGCTAGCTGGTTATTCGGCTGTAGCTGGGAATTCAACTTTCACTATTTATTTTAATTAAATTAAAAATATTATGCATTCCCAATTCCCAGCTGGCTGGTTATTCGGCTGTTGCTGGGAATTTGCAAATAACCAATTCCAAGCTGGCTGTTTATTTGGCTGTAACGGGATTATGAATACCCAATTCGCAGCTGGCTGGGAATACGGTTGTAGCTGTGAATTCGCGAATAACCAATTTTTAGCTGCCCGGGAATTTGGTTGTAGCTGGGTATTTTATACCCAATACCCAAGTCGCAGCTAACTTCACAGACCTCAAATAACAAGAAGCAAAAATGCAATGCCTTCAATCGGAAGCTTAGAGTAATTTTATTGGACATATTAATATAAACACATGACTTAAAAACAGTAATAAGGATAAAGTACCGAAACCGTCCAGACAATATTGAAAAAAGTACACAGTTAATTCATGATGCTAAAATGAATCTCTTCAATTATTAATCATTTCTTTACTTTAGGGACTTAGCGTATGATTCGTTTAATTGAATCTGTTGTACAGTTTAGTTTTGTATCTTGGTATCTGTTTTACATTCGGACGGGACCGGCGACTTTCTACACATTACACCGTCATTTGTTCGATCGCGTCCTTTTTCATTGTGACTGTACAGTCACGAAGTAAGAATAATATCGCTGTAAATTGGTTATCGATAATCAGGTGGTGAGAACCACAAGAAAGAAAAGAGAGTCATAAACATATCATCATTGTTACATAACACGGCGATATGACTTATCATCACTTTATCAGAGCTCATAATAATGCCCTGCATTACTGAACGGCACTGTGATAATGAGGATTTGTTGTTGTTGTTGTTTTTCAGAGTTTTAGAAAGACTGCAATTCCAGTAACGGCAGTAAAAACGTCTTCTTTTATGAACTGTCTAATTATATTTTCCATTCTTGAAAATGTATAGACAATTTTCATTCATATATATATATATATATAGTATCGAAACCGTCCAGAAATATTGAAAAAGGTACAACACACTTCATTTAGGAGGCTTAAATGATGTGCAATACTACATAAATCATGTGCTGAATAGCATCATTCAAAGTGCTGTATCCTTTGATCACAGGTTATTTATATAATATATATATATTCGTGCCTCTGACGACTGAATAGAGTCTCTCGCATTTATTTTTAAATACCTATAGTCGTATTTCAGCAAATACAACATTTCAATGTATAAATTGTCTAATTAGGGAATGTTCAGTTTTATATTATTATTTTGTTTATATTAAGCTCGGATGTTTGTCTCTAAGTTATGCGATATGTAAATTTTGGAATGCATGAAATAACATGCTTAAATTTTGTATGATGTGTCACCCTGAAAATATATTTACTATCAGATGTTTGTGTTATTTAACAAGAAAGGCTTCGTGAAGCCATTCATCACGCTTTTCGAGCAAGACTGCTTCAGAAAGACAATCTCAAAATACAAGTTGAAGTATGTCAACAACTGGTAAAAGTTAAAATAAATTTGAATTAAATCCACCGGAAACGTTTTTCATGCCACGTTCATGCATTTTATTCAGCACATGTATGCAAATACGAAAGAACAGGATTAAGATGATAGAATAAAATCTAAATCTAAAACAACTGTTATAGTAGTTTCAAAACAGCCCTGAATACTGTCCAATGTACTCCATAAAACATAGATTATGACCATAATTTCGTGCGTCTGTACACAGATAGTAGGAGCAAAAAAGAAAGTGTGATTCCCATGATCTTTGTATACACAACAAATATTATACAGTCATCTTAAGTGAAAGAAAAACAGTCTTTGACGCAGGTATTTCTTCTTCTTCTTCTTCTTCTTCTTTGTGTGTGTGTGTGTGTGTGTGTGTGTGTGTGAAGGAGTTTGTTTGGAAAATCATTTACAGGACTACGTATTCTCGGAAAATAACTAGATACGATCTCGGTGTTCTCGGAAAAACAAAGTTTCTGAAGCTTAAGTGATTCGGAGTGTTCATGAAATTAGACCTGGCTGAGAACATGCTATAAAGACGTTGTGAACACTGCTCATTGACTTACCTTAGTTGAACATGGTTATCATGCTTAAGTCTGGGTTTTAGTGTGTTACGAGTTTCAATACTTTCGAGAACCCGGGGCCAGATCTAATGATGTATCCCTTTAGTACAACACAACATAGAAGTCTAGCCAGGTTAAATGAATTAGCATAAAGAATATCTCTTATTTTTTCACATTTGAAATACACCTTCAGCATGTAGTACAGCATTCGCAAGACTACTATTTTTTTCTGAATTAAAAATCATAAGTTTCAAAATCTGGAATCGAACCTACATAGGTGAGGGGCTAAGTGATTGTATATAACAACTCAATTTCATGTGTATGAAAAATAAAATCATATTGAATGTGAGCATTCGTGGAGTGTTAGGTGTATACTTTTCTCGATCGATCTCCCATTTCAATTCATATTAAATGAGCAGTTAATTATCAGCTGCTTTTGATCGCTAAAGATTGTTTTTATTTGTCCATGGACTCACTTACTGCAATATGGAAATTTGTGTGGAAGGGGATTTAGTAGTCGATAGGAAAAAATAAAAACCGGAATAAAACGTGAAATATAAAAAAGTTCCATGCACTTGATTAAATTTTGCCCATGTCGTCAGCGGTATGTTTAATTACAGTGCATTCAGTGCTCACACAGGTGAGTAACCCAAGCAATGGGCAATTTTAGGAAATGAAATTTTTTATCAGGATTTCAATAAAAGCGCACGTTCATAAAATCCACCGCCATTGCTTCCATTTGTGACATTGCGTGAATAGAAAACATTTTACGAATCAATTTGGCTAGACTAATATGCGTTTCATCAATTCCTTAACCACTGCAACAACAACCATTAATTTTCAGTGTAACAATTAATGTAGCTTACCAGGTCTGACCCTACCGGCAACAACATTTTAGAATTCATTTTCTTGCTAGGTTTTGTTTACTTTGTACTGCTTCCGAGGTAAATAAATATCGAGAATAAATATGTATAGAAGTTAAATGTTCAGTGTTATATAACGTTTTAGGGCTATTGCAGAACTTCGACGGTCACATCCAGTAGCAGTAATATATGTCATGTTAGCCGCACGGCGTAATTTGAATTTGTGGTGACAGAAAACAAGCGGCATCCACACGGCCTTTGAGTGATGACGCACGGGTCTTTTTACTTGTTACATTTTTTATTAGTAAGTGAAGCAAGAACCTAAATTCAAAGGTCATTTTACCCTGAAAAATGAACTTTAAGTACTGCATCATTTTTTTAAACAATCTATTTCATAAGTAATACTGACATAAATAAAACAAATAAAAAAAGTGTTTCACTATTATTCAGGGATTATCATGGTAAGTAGAATTTGAGCCAGCATATTTATCATTGTACGCGACGTATTCCACGGTTCGTATGCAAGGGAAATCTAGATCCTTTTAGAATTTTCATCAAATGCGTATACGTGTATAACGCGAAAGTTATACGAAAACTGGTTGCGATAAAGAGAAATAATGTATTATAGTAAAATTTCACACATTTATTTGTTAATTTATTTTCTGCGGCCAAGTGAAGGCATTTTTTATGTTAATAAAACTGAACCAATGAGCTTTTTTTTTTTTTTTTTTTAATATCTTCCGTAAGGATCAGAATAGATGATATTGGTTATTTCCTTGTTTTATTGTTTCATGGGTGAATATGCACATACAGCGGCCAAAATATTTTATTGTAATACTTCACTATGTTACTGAAGTAGTCTGGAAGTCTGCAGCAACGCAAACATAGCATTTTATTGCATACTGTTGGGACTGATAAATAGTCAAAGATGCCACATCATCGTATGCACTGCGCAATAAGATGGGACCGAAACAAAAACAAACATGCAATATAGACTGCAAAACACCATAACTTTTCTCCTTGAGTACCGCATTGTTTCTAACATTTCATTTGTTCTTTCTTCTTTTTATGTTTATTATTTCTGAACACTGTTATTTTCATTGATAGTATCTGTAATAAGAAGTAAACATTATACTCGGTTTAAAGTACATTCTTTTTCCAATCCTTGTTCAACTACATCGATCTATATACGAGAACGTGTTAACATATATAAATACATCAAACTGATACAGATAATTCGAGATGTAAACATTATACTCGGTTTAAAGTACATTCTTTTTCCAACCCTTGTTCAACTACATTGATCTATATACGAGAACGTGTTAACATATATAAATACATCAAACTGATACTGATCATTCGAGATGCTAAGATAATGCGCCAGACCACACCGACCAGCTGTTGAAACGCGTCTTTCGATGTGTTGTATCTTTTGACCACAGATAAAATAATTAACGCATATGATTCGTTAAATCACATCTTTCGTTCTGTTTTGTTCCGTCGCATTTTTTTTAATTTGAAAACTACGGAACCGACGATATTTTCCGTATTACACCGTCAATTGTTCGATCATACTTTGTTTAATTATGACTGTACTAACATGGAATAAAACGAATGCTGCTGTTTATTGATTATAGATAATAGGGTGGTATGACCAAAAACGAAAAGAAAGGAGAGAATTATGCAGTCACATACACATTTCAAATGTTTAAATATGTCATAATTACATACAACACAACTATGGAAGGAATCTATCTCAACGATATCATTTATTAGTTTGTTTTACAATCCCACAATTACACAATTTTATTCTTCTTTAGCAGTGTGATCGATTTGATAGTCAGAAATTACAGCGTTTCCAATAGCGACAGCAATAACAATTTCGTTTATAAAGATTCCATTTCTGAGAATATGTAGACAATCATCATGATAATAGGCTCGCTCAGCAGCAGTTACAAAAAGATTTGGTGATCAAAATTACATGTTTTGTCTACATGACAATACGGATACTACAGTATCACAAAATAGCACAATCTGTGTAAATATAGTCGGACTGGTTGTCTCCAATTGGAACAAATGTGGGTGGTATATTTAATATATTCATCTTTAACAGACCTCATGGCCATAAATCGAGCGACTAGACACGGTTAGTAGGAGCTAAAAAAGCATCATTTTCGTGATTTCATGATTATTGTATAGACAACAAATATCATGCATCTATCTTTATTAAATAAACAGTCTGTAATCCAAAGTCATTTTGAGCATTCGAAGACAGTAAGACCGGTCGTTCACAGTGGGGAATCATGAACTATGTCTTTTATTCTTGCTTCAGGTCTTTATCACAGTTTGATTGTAAACACGCAGAGACCAAGCGACTGACAAAGAGAAGATATTAATAGTGGATGTCTATTTCTGTCTGATCGTTTCAAAAAAAGGAAAACGTTTTAACATGAGAACCTCGTATGGCCGTAACCTATAGCGCTGAGGACGGTGACCTGCTCGGCAAGGCAGGTCATGTTAAGTCGTTTTTTATGAAGAAGTTTATAAATTCAATCTCCAGTTTTGAGAAATTTGAGTTTTCGTCTGAGAATGGTTTCTACGCGAGCTGTGTTGCTCGAACAAATTCTCGCTTAAATTAATTTGAGTGATACGGAATGTCTCAAACACTGTCTCAATCATTATTAGGTCAAAATTTTACGTTGTGAAAACCGCTTATCGACCAGCCTTAATTGACATGACGCGAGATTATCGATCGCTCCGCCCCCTTAGTCACGTGACCTCCTAATCCTAAACCTCCGACAACATGGTTATCAATACTTAAGTTTAAGTTTGAGTATGAATTCGATGTTCAATAATTTCGAGATCATGGAGTCAGATCTCATCATCAAACCCGCTAAATGATGACAGGACCGTTGTATAATATAAAACTCGACAAAGAATATTCCAGTCAGGGTTGACTAGAGAGAAGTAAATTATTCAGCATAAGAATCCATTCTTATTGTTCTCACATATGAGACACCTTCACAAAATAATAAATGAGGGGTACCCGGTATAACCACTGAGTCTTCGTAAGACTACTCAAATACTTTTGAAATACAACTCAAGTTCAAATCCAGGTACAGATAACGGGCTGAGTGATTGTAAGCTAAGGACACATTAACACAAAATGATTTGTTCGAGTAAAAAAAATCATGTTGAATGTAAAAAAAAAAATCGCGGTCAGTCAAAGGTGTAAACTTTTCGCGACATCAAATTTCGATTTCATAAAGAAGCACAGTTCTAGTTTGTTAATGTATGGTTGTATATTTCTGCCAGCTACTTATCCACTTAGCTATGTTGAAACTTTTCTGAAAAAGTGTCACATATTCAGTTAGTATCTGGCAAGTAGAAAAATCAGTTATTCATTAGGTATATTAACAGGACTAAATTGTCTGTTAGTGCCCACTACTGCCAAACACATATTCACTTAGGTTAACTGGATATCATGTTTTTTTCCAGATATTTATGTGAAAAAATGCGTGTTAACCACATAATTTAACTGACTAACTTGAAAAAAGGCGAGATATCCAGTTATCTTTAGTGAATATATGGCTGGCAGTAGTGGGCACTAACAGGCAGTTTTGTTCTGTTAAGAAACCTAAGAAAATAACACGAAAGTTTTCTTCTTGCCAGATACTAACTGAATATGTGACACTTTTTCAGATAAGTTTCGACATAGCTAAGTGGATAAGTGGCTGGCAGAAATATGCCGCTATATTAATGAACTTACATACTGCCACTTGCAGCATCTTTGTGGCAAATGCTTTAGCTATAAATTATGAAAAGCAATAAGCATAAAATACAAGCATAAACAGAGTTCCATGCTCCTGCTAAAAAAATCGCAATTGCCGTCAGGGACATGTGTAACTACACTGCATTCAGTGCTCAAAACAGATAAATCGATCAATCAATGGCAAATACTCGGAAATTATACTTTCTTCTTTCTTCTTAGGATGTGTTAATAGAATTCACCGCTAATGGTTCCGATTGTGACCTGTTGTTAGAAGATTACATTTGACGAATCAATTTGGTAAGACAAACATTTTTTTTTTCCGATTCTTCAATCAAAGCAACAATGAAAGTAGCAATAAATGGTGTTTATCTGGTCTGACAAGAACAATTTATCTTTTTTCCTAATAGGCTTCCTTTTTCTGTTGTGAAAGAAATAAAGATAATTAATACCTTAAGCAGTTAAATGTCTGAAAATGAGTCTTATTGCTTCGCTTTGTGTCAGTTAATAGTTAGTGCAAGACCACTTTCTATCGGTATCTGCATTTTGTGCGGATGTGTTGGCCAGAAATAGAATTCATTGTAAGTAGTTTTAGACCTGAAACAAATTATCTGATTTACATTTTTTCTTTCAGCCAGGATTCTCCGCCTCCGTTGCATCCTTTACCGCCAAAAAGCAATTCCCTAGAAACACTTGATCTAAGGTAACATTAAAGACCTTTAAAAGGTATTGTTACTGAGATAATAAGGACAAACGCTAATATACAGCTTATTGTTTGCTCAGACTAAGTTCTAATCCGACCACCAGTGCGTAGCACCCAGAAATACTTATATTCCACCATTCTTGTTTTATAAAGTGTTTAAGTAAATAAACATTTTTTTATAGATCAATACCTAATAATGAGAAATGAACGAATTGGACAATTTTGATATGGACACAGAGTTAGCTTCCCTAATCCCTAAGGATATACTCAAGTTAAGTATTACTTGGTGCTAAGTAACATTGTTAGAATCGGAGCCTGATCCAGTCACAATGTTGATGCTTATTAACAGTTGTGCTATAGAAAATATAAAAAAATAATGTTAAGTTAATTAATGTATCGGTATGGTGGCCAAGTAATATGGAGGGCGACGAACTTGCGTCCATTCACAATCAAAACCAGCCCTGCGTTCAGTTTACCATAACGCTCTCAACTGTTATGGATTTGGTTCTCTTGAACTCTATACAACAAGGAAGCAAACGCTAACGTTATGGACTTTTATTGGTACCTAAATGAGGGCAGATTAAAGTTTTAAACTATTTTTCTCTCTTTATTTTGTCTTTAATTGTGTAGATAAATGTTCTTAACACACTTGGCATTAGAACGTATAGTGTTGGGAAGTAAGACACTCAGCTAGATCTATATTTAAGCTGTATTGTATCTATATTATTTAAGAAAACCATTTATGAATTGTTTAAGGGAAGACATTTGCCATTCTATGGTGGCATTTTTCTGCCAACCACTTATCCACTTAGCTTTGCGAAACCTTTCTGAAAAAAAAATGTCACATATTCAGTTAATATCTGGCAAGTAGAAAACTTTCGTGTTATCCTCTTAGGTATCTTAACAGGGCAAAACTGCCCGTAAGTGCCCACTACTGCCAGCCATATATTCACTTAAAGGAATACGCTCGGCTGATAACAACTAGGTTTTAATTGAAAGATATTGATGTAAATAAACCAATTTAATTACTCATTTCATTGAATCAATCGTAATAAGAAAGAAATTGCAAATTAAAGACGTCTATTTACACCAATTTGCTCCGAGACATGGGCGCAGACATTGTTTACGTCTCGTGGTCTCGCGAGACTTTTTTTACAACAATCGTGACGTCACATACACACTTCCGGTTGCGTACATACATTGAAATATAGAAGGGAATTACGTGTGTTGTGGAGAAATTGTTTGAAAAATGTTTATTATTTGAATATGATGAAAATATATTATTAAAAGATTAAACTATGATCATTTTATTGTTTTCTTACTCGTGAGTGAGAGAGTCTGGAGCCCTCGTCCTATGACCTTTGTATGCCAGAATGGTAATGAATGCAACTTCTAAAACAGAATCATTCAGAACTAAGGTGTGAAAGTCCGTATGGTCCGTAATGCACGTAAGTTCATCTAAATTTCCAACAACCAAGTCACTCGATTTGCAACATACATTTTCCATATTGGATGGCATCATAACACAGTTATCACACAGACAAAAGTCCTCAGCACATAAATATTCCTCCTTCCGTACGTCATTGTCTTGAAGCAGTTGCAGCTCTTCCTCAGTATATTCGGGCTCAAAGTTGTAAGGAACTATACACTCCATTTTAAGAAATATCTCAAAAACTTTATTAAACTTCCTGCTATAGTGATCGAACCATAACTAAAGTCAATACCCCTTGTCACGCAATCATTTATGCACATTCTCACAAACATCGCTATTTTAATTGCGCAAATTATTACAGCAATTATCAACAATTTTTAAATAGTTTTTTAATCAAACATATAAATATATAAAAGGGGCGGTATCATGTAAGTAGAAATCTAATTGCAATGACGGTAACTGTGAAATACTATAGAGACGAATCAAAGGGACACCGTGTTGTAATTATGATTAACACACCTAATTGCTCGCAATTTAGCAAAAAAATGTAAATTATGCTAACTACTTTCTGTATATCACAATAACATGAGCTCATTGCGGTACGATACTTTTACTTATATATATTTATTTAAACAGACTTTTTCCGTAAAATAGCATAATATAGATTATTATAATATAAAACGTGGATTCAACACTTTTCTTTCATATTCATATAATGCATTTAGTATGTTTGTGGTGATGATTATACTCTACATGTCCGTTTCAGTAAAACGTGCACATCAATTGTCTGTTGACATGGTGACTCGGTCGCACGCTTCGTTTTATGGCCGCGTGTTTAATGGCCCTGAGGTGCGATTTTATATGACGCTGTTACAAAGGCTTGCCAGTGATTTCTTATCCAATCAGTTTAACACCACACAACTTTTCAATAACCGCAGTTGCAAGCATTTCACGGTAAAAATGACAAAGATGTATTATAGAAATAAAAAATATCGCGGAGCAAATTGGTTTAAATAGACGTCTTTAACTTACAATTTCTTTCTTATTACGATTGATTCAATGAAATGAGAAAATTAATTGGTTTATTTACATCAATATCTTTCAATTGAAACCTAGTTGTAATCAGCCGAGCGTATTCCTTTAATGCTTTTATCACAACCCCTATTAATCGCACTCATCGATCGGGATATGGTTCAATGGGTATTTGTGACGTCACAGAAAGGTAAACATGAACAAAGATGGCGGCGGCCATAGCCGATCGAAATCACAAACTTTAAACAGCTATATTTTCACAAATATAGCGTGTATAAAAATGAAAGTCATGTCAAAGTGATCTACACTAAAAGGTTTGTTGATGGTTAAATTTTCATTTCAGCCGAGCGTATTCCTTTAAGATAACTGGATATCGCGCCTTTTTGCAAGTTAGGCAGTTAAATTATGTGGATAAACAGCCTTTTTGTTTTACATAATTATCTGGAAAAAAGCATGATATCAAGTTAACCTAAGTGAATTTGTGATTGGCAGTAGTGGGCACTACAAGACAGTTTAGTCCTGTTAAGATACCTAAGTGGATAACTTGAAAATTTTCTACTTGCCAGATACTATCTGAATATGTAACAATTTTTCAGAAAAGTTTCGACATAGCTAAGTGGATAAGTGGTTGGCAGAAATATGCCACCATACCATTCTACTCGTAACACACATTTCTTTGAATGTCAGACGCCAAGCTAGATCTACAGGTAGGATATACCTAAAGCATGCAATTTGCTAATAAATTGCGCGAGGGAAGCAACTTTCCATTCTGCTTTTAACACTCATTTGTAATATCATGCTAAGCGAACTGGAATCTATAACATTTTATGATCTTGTAAATACATAACTTACAATCAGTCTATACACAAATCAAATAAAATTTCTATAGTTTGATGATTCCGTGATCCTGATCAGTACAATCCAGATTTTTCTGGACGGTATTCAGTAATGTTTATATATATTACTCCTATTAAGTCATGTGTATATATTAGTATGTCCAATTAAAATGGGTTTTCACTTCCGTTGCCTAATAAGTTATTCAAATTGGTATTGCAGTCAGAATGCAATACTGTTATTGTAATAATTTTCAGTGACCGATAATTTTCTATGTAATCGTTTGGGTATCATGTTTTATGTTGTTGTTTTTTTGTTTGTTTTTTTGTTGTTGTTTTTTTAAATTGTTTCACGTGTGAATGGTACTATTTAATAAGTTATTAGTCAGCTTATGTTTGTTTTTTAATGATGTTTATATATAAAGCTCATGACCATCTTATCGCTTCGCTCGTCGGTCCGGACATTGCACATTTCATGTGTTCTATTTTTATATATATCTTTATTTCCTCCATTACTGAAGATTACAAAAAATATATATGCAATTAAATATAACGATACACAAAGATAACTTACATGAAGACATCATTCAAGGTGATAAATAAAAAACAATAATGACAAATGATCCAATGATGATGATGAAGATGTTGTTGTTGATGATGATGATGATGGTGATGATGATAACGGAGTAGCAGCTATGTGTCACTGCAACAAAACACAATGGATATGGATAAACATGAGTTAATGTTTTAACTAATATTTCAAACATGATACAAATTATCACAAATGATGAAGATGATAATGATGTTGTAAAAGCTGCTGCATAAGACGCTGAAAATACTTTTACACAAACATGATGATGATGATGATGATGATGATGATGATGATGATGATGATGATGATGATGATGATGATGACGACGACGATGATGATGATGATGATGATGATGATAACGATAACGATAACGATGATGTCATATTCCAAAAATATACAAAATCATATTAGCGTATAAATTCAAATGAATAAAAAATAACACAAATAGGTTAAAGCATATCAATCGAATATGTTGTCATCTTATCGAAACGAAACATAAGCTGACAAATCGATTGCAGACACATGGGAGATGACTGAAAATATACACGTTATATCAACTTCTCATCAGACCAGTGAGAAGAAAAAAATAATGTGTATACATTAAGTATTAAATTGGAAAATCATTTTTTAATATATTCAAGCCAGAGTTTGTGAATATAACTAAAGACTAAACCTAAAAATGCATCATAATTACAGGAAATAAGAGTTACTAATAAAGGACATTTAACTCCCAATAAAGTGTTAACCAGACACTGTCTATCAAATGATTTTAAGCAATTAACGACATTTCTCCCAAAAGCATTTTCAACATTCCTAAAAAGTTTGACTCTGTGTGATTCAAGTGCCTGACAATCAAGAAGTATATGGTCTGTAAGACAGACATCGCCGGTGATTAAACGGCATTTTATACAAGATTCATTAAAACGAGATGTGTACGTTATAAATTTAGCTACTGATTTACAATTGTACACTTTTCGAGGATAATTGGACACATAAGTCCAAATAGATGATACACCAAACTGACAATGAATAGATCTAAAACGTACAAAATTTTGAGCACTTATTCTTTGATACCAGGCGTCTTTCACTGTATTCCAAATCTTATTTTTTATTATAACTTTCCATCTATACTTGCTGGGAAATATACCTGTATCTAAGTAGTCGTCGATATAGTGTTCAAGAGAGTAAGATCTTAAAATGG